>JACVEP010000138.1:225-67630 GCA_018137895.1 Diaporthe sp. DP-2020a | reverse complement strand
ATATAATAAATTTAAAAAAAAAACAAAAAAAAGTTTTACTTATAAAAAATTAATATTTAAATATTCCTATAGCTATAATTCTGCCGCCCCTATAGCTATTTCTTTACTGCCTTTCCTTTTAAGCCTAGCCCCCTTCTATCCATCGCCCTATCCCTAGCCTTACCAGCCCCTCTACATTTGTATAAACCCCTTAATCATACCTCTACTTTTTCACCACATAGATGCCGTAGCCATGTAGCGGATACCTAAGAGAAGCTCATAAAAGACTTAATTAAAGACGACAAACTTGATATTTATAATGACCTTTGCTAATCAGGGCGATATCATGCATGCAAATGCAACAGTCTGCTCCCATACTTCAATAGTTGTGCCAGGTGAGCACTTGAAATAATACTGGCGGGCAGCCAAACTAAACTTAATGTGTGTCGCAAAATGCTGCTTCATACGCCGTGGATGATGAGGACATTGGCCAACATGACGAAAACCGACTCGATGGGTAAGAGGGGTCATCATTACTTCCAACTGGGCTCAAGAATCAACGGTCAACCAACTTTGCCTATGGTTAGTTGGTTCCCTATCTCTTGTCGGGAACAAGAGTGAATGATCGCGGCAAAACCACGAAACTTTTACCCACTATTCCCCTGGATTTACAATTCATTCTTGGCCTAACATTAAAATGCCAGCCAGGACTATCTCGATTTGCAGCAACCTTGCTACGTATGCTCACATTCCAACGGATTAAAAGACAAGTCCAGAGACATCTTGTAATCTCAGCTAAAGCCGTAGTGCCAACCACTATCAAGCTGCCCGTGTTGTTGGTTAAATAGTGGCCAAAGGTTGACCTTCTTGGCGGCGCTCAGGCAGTGGAGCAGTCAGCGAGAAGAGGCGCCCAGATAGGGACCAGCTCGAGATCTAAATCCGTAGGAAGGCCCCATCGGCTTTCTGGTACGAATGGAGCATTTACTTAGGGGCTCAAAGTTCGATCCACATGCCCAGGAAGATGTCCATAGACTTTCTCGAAAAAGATGCAGAGACATGCTCATATCAGCATGACGAATAGTTTATCAAATCTACCAACTTGCATCAGTCGCATTTCTGTGCCACGCCATACGGAGTAGACTACATGATTACTCAGAATTGACAATGCATATTGCCCAGTGATCCGGAACTTCATTCTCGTTGTGATGCTTCTTCATACTCTGCACCAACAAAGTCGCATCTATTCTTTATGATTTTCGTCTACTCCCATAGAAATTTCAATTTTCACAACTCACATTGTAAAACCTTTGCAGATAGCGTATTTTAATTCAGTTTATCCTATTCCGTCTATCAATACACTGTGACTTTCAATCACTGATTTAACTGAGGACCCCGCGATGAACCTGGAACCAACGTAGCCACCGAAGGGCGGCGTCAGGGTCGGCCTTCACATCCATTACCTGCCCGCCGCTTGAGGTAGAGGAGAACGATGGCTGCGATCCCCTAAAGGACAGATCCCAAGTCTTGCCGCCGTCCTGGATTGTGTTAATGAAGATAACGTCAGTAACGCTGTTTAAAGCACATACCATCTGCCGGAGAGCAGCTGGAGCCTAATCGCCTGTCAAAAGACAAATGGGTTCAAACAGTCCAAGACTCACATATAAAGAAGCCTTCCACGTGGTCCCCCTGGCCACGATACACCACACTTTGTCGCCCTTACGGGCCGTCGAACCCGCATTTTTGACATATTGTAAAAGCTGCCCACCGGCCGACTCTATGGGGGGGGGGGCCTTGCTACTCTTGCCCTCGAAGGCCAGCCGGATAATCACTTCCCCTCTGCTCGGGTCGACGATCTGGCGCACGAGGAGGTCGTTGCGCCTCTTCGACTTTGTGGTCAGGGCCTGGCCCTCGGGCTGGATGACATATTTCTCCCCCGTGGCTGTGGTGCCTGGGAAGGCGGTGGCGATGAGGCCGTTCCAGATGCCATTGACCGAGGCCTCGTCTTCCCAGTAGCTGTCGGGAAGGGCTTGGATTGCTGCGAAGGGGAGGTGGGTGCTCGCCATGTCGAGGTCTTGTTAGGTGAGAAGGTTGAGATTGGTAGAGGGGAGTGGCTATTGAAGATTTCAGTGAAGGGCAGGAACGAATACAATTTAAATACCGCCTGGGGGTTGAATTGAAATTTGAGATGCATCACTGGGAAAAGTCCTTGGTATATATGCGTCTCTAGTCAAGCCTCTTCTGTGAATGGGGGCCTAAGGCACGCAAGTCACACAAGATGGATTCGCGCCCTGGTGCTGATGAAACGAGCTGATTACAACAGAGGCGGTCTCAAGACCTTGCGCCCCCAAATTTCCACTCCAGCTGAGTGTGCTTCACTCTTCGTAAATGAAAAACCTATTTCAGCCATCATGTGAATTATATTAGGACGTCACCAAGCCACACATCATCAGCCGGTGCCATTTCTATTATTATTCCGATTTGGCCCCTTGGCTAACAGTCAGGCCTATGATCAGGCACCTAAGACATAGCACATGTGGGTGGCACATGTGGTCCCTGACAAGCTCTCTTACTCACCATGCTTAGTTACTCTGTACCCCTTATGTAAGCTTAAACATGCATGATCTTTTAGCCTCGATGGCCGATAAGGCTCAAATAACAGGAGAGAACGACCTCCGGGGCTCTGGGCTGACTTCTAAATTTATATTGTGAACAAATGTCTCATGGGCAGCGTGCAGTCTCAACCGAGCGTTATAGCTCTTGCTCTTCCAACAAAGGCTAATGCAGATTTTTATTCTGTTTTTCCCTTTTTCTGTACATGACAGTGTTTCAAATATGATCTCGATGGCGCTATAATACCGCAGTTGGGAAATATCGAACGTGGTATTCAAACTACAGTTGGTAAACTTGGATTAGGTGCACGCCACATCTTCACTTGGCGTGTGTCGTGTGACTGGACCTTTGAGCCAGAGGAATCAAAACCTACGGCCACCAGGCGTTGAGCAGACTCTCTAATAGCTTGACTGCTGCTTGGCTCTCAACTTGGCACCGAAACGCCAGAGTATGCCTATAGCCGGCAGTGCGATGCCGATAGACAGGAAGGCCAACAGGCTGTTCCCCCACCCGTAGCCCAACGCCTCGTACATACTGTCCGAGAAGAGCGGGAACGCAAACGCCAAGAGACTCCTCAGGAGCTGCGTAGCGGCCGAGGCGGAACTGATGTGCTCGGGGTAGGCGTCCATGACGTAGGCGTAGAGCGTGGTGCCGAAGACCTGCATGCCGAGCGACAGCAGGGCGGCGCCGACGTCGACGACGAGCCAGTGGAGGCGGCGCTGCGCGGCCCAGCCGTAGACCAGGAACCCCACAGGGGTGAAGAGGGCGCCCGGCAGCAGCAGCGGGACGCGCAGCTCGGGCACGTGGGCCTCGCCGGTGCGCGACGTCAGCCTCGCGTAGGCATAGTCCATGAGCGGCCCGCAGAGCTGCGCGCCCGCCACCTCGCCGGCGCAGATTGCGATGTAGTGCAGGCCCGAGGTGGCGACGGCCTCGCCGTACGCCGACACGTACAGGGACGAGAAGCTCGCCAGCGCAAAGTACAGCAGGCCGTAGTTGAGGCCCGAGAGGATGGCCTGGATCTGGATGATGGGGTGGAACGCGAGCAGGCGTATGGGCCGCGAGAGGCTGCGGCTGATTTTCCACGCGGCGGAGCGGCCGGACTCGCGCACCTCGATCTCGGCGTGGAAGCGGGGGTCGCCCGTCTCTGCGCGCAGCCTCTCGGCCCGCCGGCGGAGGAGGACGGGCGCGTAGCTCTCACGGAACATGAAAAAGGAGGACACCTCGAGGAGGCACTGGAGGATGGTGGTCGCCCAGAACATCCACCGCCAAGTCGAGTACTGCACGATAAAGCCGCCGACAATGGGCCCGATGGCCGCGCCGGTCAGCGGGACGAGCAGGTACATGCTGAGGGAACGCCCTCTCTGCTTGGCCGACCACACGTCGCCCAGCACGCCAAAGGCCATGCTATATACGGCACTGGCTCCGAAGCCGGCAAGTAGTCTGGCGGCGATGAGCAGGCCTTTGGAGTTGGCGAAGCCACAGATGAGGTTCCAGACCAGGAACCAGATGTTTGTGAAGTGGAAGATGGGTCTCCGGCCGTAGACTTCAGACAGGGGCCCAATGACCATTGGGCCAAACGCGGTGGCCAGCAGGTAGACCGACAAGGCCATGGTTGACTCTGTAGTTGACATGTGCAGCTCTTCCGCGATGGTGTTGATTGCGGGTGCCATCATCTGCACAAAGCTCGCATCAGTAAGTAATTCTAGGTCTGGAAGCTGTGACCACACTCCTGGTCAAAGATTCAGTTACATCACAGGCTGTGCCTTACCGTCGAGACCATGATGCGAAGGAAGCCTGTTCCAGAAACGGCCGCCGTGACACCCCATTTCAGCTTGGTGGGCCAGTTGAGGGGGTTCTCAGTATCATCTAGGCCGAATGTCACGAGGTATGTATTCGACTCATCCGAAACAGCCTCTTCCCTAATGTCAACATTGTCGCTGCTCTGAGTGATCGGACCTGTGTTCTGCTGCTCAAGGTCGCTGTTTCTGACGACCTCTGCGCCAACCTTCTCGTTATTCCCTGGCCCTTGTGGGAGGGCTTCTTTGGATTCAGGCTGCATTATGGGTCTCGTTCGAAATAACACACAATTGATATTGACGTGGGAAGTCAAGGCACGGAAGGCAGGAGGTAAGTTGCCGGGTATAGCTAAGAGACTTTGTTCAGTTGGGGAGACAGAGTCCCATGCGCGTTTAAACTTGAATCGACAGAAAGTCAAACAACGCCCAGGTGATGAGCGACTTATAGGGACCAATCTACCCGCCCAGTGGGAGCCCGTTTGACCAGGAAGACCTGCGATAAGTGGTGCGAGATCGGAGAAGTGTGAACTGCGGTGGAAAATATGAGTGGCTGCAGAGCAGGTCACATCTCACCAATATGCACACTAACTGATGAGGTTGGCGGTGCAAGTCGTGAACGTAGCTCGGCGTTCAAAAGGTATGCACACCCTGGAGCTGACAGGTGAAGACGGCGAGCGGCGCTCGGAAAGCCGAGCGCCGCGGCGTTGTTGGGTGAGCATATTATCCGAGTCCTACTGGAATGTTATCGTAGTTGCACGTTCCAACAGAGACTGAAGATCTATTTTCGCGTCCGAATACTGAAAAAGTGCCACCAAGCTCTGCCTTGGAGGCCTATAGATGCTTTCAGACAACGTGGCACGTTTGCTTAAAGGGAATGATGATATGTACCTAGGTATGCATATATCAAGAGTTTTGCGCCTGGTAGAGGGACTGGCCGGGTATGTCTGAGTTAGCTAGAATCTACATCCGTTCGTTTTGCTTATGTGGACACGTACGCCGTGGGCTTAGAAACGTGGGCGACGACCGAGTCGTTCAGGCAGTATTGTTCAGGTCATTAGCCAGTATTTAAATAAGTGAAAGCAATGTGCACTAAAATACTATACCAAGTAGGGAATAATGATCAGTGAACGAGTTGCTCATGGTTCTATCAATCATATGGATACCAACCTGCGGTTGGGGAGAAGGGACTTGTTTGTAAAGATGAGAAAGACCTGATAATTTCCACCAGCGCTTTGAGCTTCGCGGCAACTGTTGAGCAAGATCTATGATCAAAGTCTTTATCGCTCATTGTCACCACCAATAAGTAATGTTCAGGATACTAATTCACTGTATCGTAATCAATTTGGATGAGAGACGTCCTTAAGAGGGTGAGCTCCAAGCGTCACTACTGGCTACTACAGAGTCCAGGGGGTATGTAGTAGCACTGAGTGACAGAGTTCCCTAGCCTTGATTATGCTAAAACTCCAAGACTGAGCGTCGTCGAGATGCTTTTATTAGAACAACTGGGCGGATTTCCACCGTTTTAACTTGTTGTCTGTCCTTGGGAGCACTTGGCATGAAGCCACCGTGACTCAGGGGTTAACCCTCTCTGCATTCAGGGTGACACGCGAGTCGCAGTCCCGAGGGTTTGGCCAGCTCCGATTCCGCACCTAGCCGAGCCCAGTCTCTCAGAGTCTTCCGCTTCCGCACCTCAAAGGCGCTCGCGGGTCCCGAATCCGCCTCTCAACCCGACAGTTCGACTCTGCCCCCGACCAGATGTCTCCATTCGCCGCCATACGACCACCCAAAGATGGACAAGTCGAGCACTCCTGGCGCCGGTGGAGGTGACCAGGCCACTTCCGGGGAGCCTCAGTACATTCGAGCCCGCGTGCAGAGTGCCTGTGACGGCTGCAAAGCACGGAAAGGTAGGTAACTTCCGCTCTGCCTGCCCTGCCATTGGCCCATTCCTCCTGATTTGCGGCTGTGGTTTCACAGCATTTGTGTGGACGGATGCACCCTTTCCGTTTTGCCTGTTCACTGAGCTGTAGCCATGTGCGCTAGGTGTTATTCCGTGTATCTGTCTCATTGCTCCTACTCATTCATCTCCTATTCAATGGTGTTCAACTCTTGAACTCTCGTCTATGTCCTGCTGCTGGTCGCCACTATGCTAATACCGCATGTAATGCAGTGAAATGTGATGGTAAACTGCCATGTAGTTATTGCACACGTCGTCAGAGGCCCCATGCCTGCAAGTACTCTCCTCCAAGAGAGCGCCGCCGGCCGGGGCCACGGAATCAATTGCAGCCCAGGACACCAAGCATCCACTCTCCATCCGTCTCCAACGGGAACAACCATAGTCAGGGGACACCACACCCAGCGGACTTCGAGCACTCCAGCATCACGGCTGCCACCAACCATGCTGTCCTGCCAACGCCCCCGGTGAAGCCCGGCTCTGCAGCCGGCCACGCGGCTCACCGGAGAAGTAGCGATACTGCTGTGACGGACGACCACGAGGAGGCCGAGGTGCCCCGAGAAGCAAGGCTGCTTTGTGACGCCCAGGGCAAGCTGATCTTCATCGGCGACTGCGCCCCGCTGTCGTTCTTCCAGACCGTCCGCCAGCTCGTCACCACCCGGGTCGATCAGAATGCCTTTGCGCCACAGACGAGTCGCTACTCGGTCCTCGAGAACGCGATTTCCAGGTCATCGTTTCTGTCAGGTGCGTCGTCGCCTCCGGAGGTCAAGACCGAGGACCTGCCGGCCATCATCTCGACGTATCTTTCCGTCACGTCCGGCATGGCCGACCTCTTCGTCAGCAAGTCCCGCCTGGTCGAGGACATGACCATCTGGGCGTCGAACCACCAGGCAGGCAACCGCATCGACGACGTCTCGTCCGCGGTGAACTACCTCGTGGTCGCCATCGGGACGCAGCAGACCAGCGAGGAGGCGGCGCAGCTGTACTTCGAGTATGCCCGCGACCAGGCGCTGGCCAACCTCAACGGCAACCTCAGCGTCGACACGGTGCAGGCCTTCATCCTCGTCACCCTGTACATGCTGTGCGCGTGCCAGATCAACGGCGCCTTCCTCTTCTTCGGCATCGCCGTCCGCGCGGCCTACTCTATCGGCGTGCACCGCACCGAGGTGAACAGCCGGTTCGGGCCCGAGACGCACCGGCAGCGCGACAGGCTGTGGAAGAGCCTGCGCGTCGTGGACCTGTTCCTCAGCACCTCCATGGGCCGGCCGCCGAGCACGAGCGATGTCGACTGCACCGTGTCGTACCGCCAGGTTGACGACGACGGGCAGGAGGTGTTTGACATCCTCAACGCGTCTGTGCAGATCTTCCTGATCCTCGAGGGCGTCGTGGTGGAGGTGTACTCGAGGCGGAAGATCTCGCTGCAGCTGACGGAGGGGATATCTCGGCAGCTGAGGGATTTCTCCGTGAGGTGGCTGCAGCAGCTCAAGAGTGTGGTGTCGTCCCCGACCGAGCAGAACTCTGCCGAGGTGAATGGCGCATGTCAGGTCCTGGCGTCGTACTACTACGCTGTGATGTTGGTATCGAGGCCGTTCTTGATGTATGAGCTATACAGGCGCTTGTCACCTGAGCAATCTTCTGCTTACGGAAGGGCGGGCTTGATGTCCGGCAAGTCGAAGCTGGCTGATGCTTGTATCGACGCTGCCAGTTTGATGGTCGATCAGATACTGGATCTGGTAGAGAAGGGACTTGTCTCTGGAAGACGGCCAGTGCTTGTGTAAGTCCAAACGGTTACCATACTGCATGTTCATCTAAAAGTCAGGGCTGACAACTTTTCATTAGATCTTGGCTGTTCGCAGGCTCGCTCGTACTCGGCGCTGGGCTCCTTGGTGGCTTTGGCCGCATTCTTGAGAAGTACGCACGCATGTCTGTGACGGCGCTTGATCACTTCGCAAAGATAGATGCACACGCAGCGCAGTACTCGATGATATCAAAATCTCTTCTCACAACAGCGGTGGAATATCTGGAGAAGAAGGAAGTCCAAGAGCGACTCCAGAGGACCGAAAGCTCCGCCCAGCTCTTCGGGCTCATCCCCCACGAGCCCAGAGACGGGGACAGCGTGATCACCAGGAGATCACCCGAGGTCTCGCGCAAGGTGGCCAGCCCCATGAGGATGGGCCACCAGAGAGATCAGCAGTCTGAACCTACGCCGCAAAATCACGTCACGCCGCATTTCGGCATGGGGAGCGTGGCATCACCTTCTTTATTCAGCGACCTAGACCCGGCGTTCCTGACCATGTCAAACAGCCTGCCTCGGACCCCGGATCTGTCCTTGCTCAGCGGCGCTTTCGACGGGGACGACTCCTTCGGCGGACTGAACCTGTTCCCGCTGCTGGATACCGGGGGAGGAGGACACATTGATCTAGCACACTATCTATAGCCCAATGAAGACCAATCGGCTCGCAAGAGCATCACGACAACCACCCGATTTGCTAATTGTTCCCCTCCACTCCCACGACGGTCGTCTCAGCATGGCTGAACCTCCTCTTCCCCGTCCGCGATATCCGCAGCTTAGACTTGCAATTCGGGTCGGGGCAAGCAACCAGCGCGTCCGATGTCATCCAGTCGTTGGCATGCGTCACGCGTTGCTTTGCCGCCAGGAGGGGAAGGACGGATGCTAGGCCCTTTTGTCAGTCGAGTCGAGTCTGAGATCGTTTCGGCAGCCCGCCATCAACATTTCCGTTCTTCCCCACTTACCCAAGCTGTAGATGCTGATCCCCTGTCCGGGAGGCAGGTACATCATCTCGCCCTCGAGGGTGAAGTAGTCTCCCTTCCTAGCACCGCACATGATCCTCTCTCCTTCCGGACACACCACCTCGACCCGGAGGTCGTATAGCTCGAAGGAGTCGTCCGCCTGTGAGGGCACCGCGACGGCAGCATTCGACAACATCTTTTATATTTCGCGCGTTGATTAGCCCCATACACTGCTTGATAACCTAGGGTATTGAGTTACTGATGTCGCCGACGAGCCGCTGCTTCCGGTCCTCGGACCTCCTTTGGCTTGTTGCAGAGATTATGTCAGCTTCCGAAGTTCCGCGGTTCCACCCGTAATCCAACGCAGAATGACTTGGACCAACGCAATGAGGGATGCGTCTTCTGTTCAAGTCTTTGCGCCATTGCTTGTCAAGGTTAAGGGTATGACTGTTTACATCACCTCGGTCTACAGGTCGCAGGCTACATCAACGCCCCGTTCATGGGTAAGTGTCCCAAGCAACATCCCCCTACACAACTAACAGCTAAGCATGAAATTTAAAGGGACATATGCGGCATCCAAGGGATCACTGGAGCTCGCAACCAAGACTATGCGAGTTGAAATGGCGCCCTTCAGCATTGAAGTGCTTGAGGTCGTGACTGGGGCAGTGAAGACCAACGCTTAGATATACTTAGGCGACTTGAAGCTCCCGGGTTAGTTACTTTATGATGGTATTGAGGACGTGATTGCTAGTAGGGCCTAGGGTAAGGATTGACTGCCGCGAATGGAGACAGCAGAGTACGCGGCCGTGGTTGCGGATAATTGTCAGCCGCATCATAGGCTGGTTCTGGTGTGGAACCAACTCCGACAGTACTAGAATGGCCACAACGGCTACGGAGGTGCCACAATCCGCCTTGCTAAGTTCAAGTACCCCCTTGTCTTGGGTGTGCTGACAAATGAAAGGATGATGGAGTTTCCTTCGAATTTGGGTCAGATGCTTTGAAGTAGAGCAGGCTGGGCTTGCGTAACTCGAGCGATGCTAAATAAGTTCGATGGTGAGGATCTCTGCTGTTTTGGTTCCAGAGCGACATCCAGAATGTAGACCTTCCTATTGAGTTGAGAACTTAGTATTTTGGCAGGGTACACTGGCATTCAACATTCAAACCTATCGGTGCCTTCGAATTGCATGATAAGCGCGGTCTGTTGTACAACCTGAAGCTCGTACTGCTCGCCCTATCATGTCTTTGTCTTTGCGGTCCGAGACACCAATGAGGCAGCAAGTTGCGAGAAACAGCGCTACTGCGACCCTTTATCTCACTTGAATCCTTCTGTACGCAGACCAAGGATAAAATCCCAACCGTACGGGACGTTGACTGCATTGGCTCTCTGCCCATGCTGACGCCTAGACCTCGGGCCGAAGACTTGGCATATCATCTCAAGACCGAGCGATAGTCTATCACCACCACCACACCTTCAGATTTCACGCCCCCAACTCAGGGCTGTGGCAGGCTTACTATGCATCGAGGTCGACAGCCACGTAGGACTTGGCAGAAAATTTACAGCATACACACGCACCGCTCGAGCAAGTGGTTGGCTGGTTGCGCGGCGCAGGATCTCCGTTCAGTCAGCCACGCAGGACCTTCAGCCTGCCGGGAGGAAAACAAGGCGGGCCACTGGGGACTCTTAAAGATGAAGTTCAACGAGTCCAGAATGTGCTGGGAATACCCTCCAACTTTCAGACATGCAATCTCTTGTCTCGTCCTCTATATTACATCGCAATAGGGATAGTCAGTCGAATTCTCGTTGAGCACTGGGATCTGCCCAAAAGTACGCCTTTGATCATGCCTCTAATGGATGTAAAGCACATTGTGGATGATGAGCGGGTTCACTGGGTGCTGTTCCTGATTATCACAGGGATATCAGCCTATCCGGATATCAGGTCTAGTCTTGTGAGTATCCACGCCACCATTCAGACACCAACCGTCTAATTTTGAAGATAGGCGCTTCTATATTCCTTGTACAAAGGAATCATATATTTCTGTTCCTCCATCCTGACCACGGTGAAAGACTATGTCAGGGCTTCCCTCTCGATGCGTTTCGACATTACGTGAGACCTAGATACTAATTATATCATAGCAATCTGGGAAATATTACAAGCCTTGGAAATCAAACACCCCAATCATCATCGTTTCTACGAAGAAGGAAATCGCTGAATTTAGCGAGGCAGCATGTCTCTCCCAGCGAGCTGTTTACGCTGATGTAACGGGACCCTCATTGTTCAAGTCGTTTGCGCCGAACTAATCATGAGCAGATGTTTGGTTTCAAGCACACCATGAACAAGTACGAACACAACACCAATGCTTTTAGAGCGCTCAGGACACGGCTTTTCAGTCGAGTCCTTCAAGTCAACGGTCCAACTCACCTCAGTGCCCTTTACCCGCATCTTCTTGCTCAATTGGACAGCAGTCTGGCTAAAGAGCTCCACAACGGACGTACGCTCAATGGTAAGACTTTCAACAAGAACACTTTTGAGATTGATACAATGCTAACGTCTGAACTAGGAGGAACATCACTGCCCGTTGCGCAGACAGTCCGCCGGATGGCCTCGAAGCTCATGAGCGTCATGTTCTTTGGTGAAAGCCTCGGTATGCAATAACTGCAACTTCAATGCTTTCTTCTAGGCACCCGAGACTAACTCCCAATATAGCCTCTGATGAGGAATTCTCCAACGCACTCTTAAGATATCCCCGGGATATAGTCAGGTGCATGGCTGCCTTCCAGATAACGCCATCATTCATGTCCCCGTGCGTCTTCACCCTTAACTCATAAGGCGATTGCATACTCTCTAACTTCCTCAGTATCATGCACATGATTCTCACAAACCGAGGCCAGGCCATGCGCTTGATCCAGTCTCGCCTTCGTGAGTACATGGGCCCGGGTCGCTCTGATTGGAACGAACCTGACCTCACCAAACAAGTATGCGTAGCCCCTTGAGTTGCATAATGAATACTGGTTGATGTCTCTTGCAGCTCACAATCATGCACAACATGACCGAACTGGCAGACACCAGCGACTACTGGGATCCCGAGCTGCTCTCGCAGTCTCTCCTGGGAATCTGGTTCGCAGCCTCTCACCAGCCGTGGATGAACCTGCACTTCGTTATACTAGAGCTGTGCGCCCGGAAGGAGTGGCAGACTTCGCTTCGTCAAGAGTTGGAGCAGCATCTCCCGCTGGATTATGAGGCTCTGGAGAATTTGCCTCTTCTGGACAGCTTCATCAAAGAAACTGTCAGGCTCAACCCCCTGGATACGCGTACGAGTCACCTCATCATACTCCCATTGACAGCTGCTGTGCGCTAATCCTTTGTTGTAGTTGCCATCCGCAGAAAGGCGCTGGAGCCGTATAACTTCTCTGACGGCACCTTGTCCGTCCCCGCAGGCGCCACGGTTTGCGTGTCAGCGTATAACCTCATGCACAACCCGGAGACTTATCCCGAGCCTGACAGCTTTGAACCGCGTCGATTTCTACCGGATGATGCCAGAGACCAGCAGCGGAGGTTCACAGAAATATCCGAGACGTTTCCGGTATGGGGCTATGGGTCACTCGCATGGTGAGTAATGAGGAGCTGCACTGTGGTCCGACTGCCGCTTGTTAACTGATAATGATACAGTCCCGGTCGGTTTCACGCCTCGCTCGTGATTAAGATGGTGGTGTCGCAGTTGCTTTTGAAGTATAATCTGAGACTCAGAGATGAAAATGCAAGGACAAGGTGGTCCTGGGAAACGTTCACCATGCCATATGAATCCACACAATTCATTGTTGAGCAATTGTGACCATCCAGCCTCGCGTCGTTACCTGTCACAATATCTGGGCGCCGCTGACCTGGAAGCTCTCTGGACAGTTCATTTAGCTGGGTTGGTAGTTTACACTAGAGCTGGAATACATTGCGTTGCTTCTATACATAGGCATTCATGCACAGAAAACTGTTCGGTAGAGGCCAACGTGAAGTGGAGAGCGTCTTGGGAACTGGCTGTAAGAACCTTTTCGCAACAAATGGGCGTCTAAGGCCCCTGACCGCTGATATATGCACAGTATGACCCACTTTAGGTAGTCTAAGGCAGAGATGCAGGCTTAATGTGCAAACAAAACGGTCTTTCACTTTCTGCACGGCAAAGCACAGCCCATTCATAACATCACACGTCAGATGTCCATTTGGAATTTGTGCTACAAACGCCGGCCTTCATATTGACAGACAGACCACTTTGATGTGTTCGCTTCGATCCTGATGCATATATTGCAATCGCGGCGCATGCGTTCCAACCGCGATGCATGCAATGCAGAGCACACCAACTGTGTCTTGGGATCCCTATTCAGCCTGCAAGCCATTACTCATTACTGCAGTACAGGTTACACTGCGTTTCTCAAGGCCCCCACAAAGACTCTTGCTGGGTACAAAATTATTGGGTGGGAAGGAACCGCCGCTAGGGCATTGCCACCGGTGGCGACAGGCTGAGCATGTCGATCAGGCTTAGCTGGCAGGCCGGATACACCTCGTCAAATCTTGTAGATGGGGCGGGAAATAACTGCTCTGCGGCTGCCAAGGGTGTTGTCAACAGACGGTATGGGTATTGGAGGTTGGTGGAGAAAATAAATGAAGAGAACGTTATGTGGTCCATTACCATGCCGCCGCTGATTTGTATTAGAGACTTTCGGATGTTTTTGGAGCAGCACAACAGAAGCTCGAATTAAGTTCAGCCCAGCTCCCTTCTGGACATCTTGAACTTGGTCTCTGCAGGGTAATTTTGGTGCGATCTGCAGGACTATCACCTGTTGATTGGCATGCTGCCAGTGGTCTCCCCCCTCCATCCTACGACTGTGAATGCTTGTTCAACAGACTGCCTTGCCCACTGAGACACCTGGCGTGAGGTTTATACTCGTACTTTTGCTCGCCGGAGATGCTGCCTCATAGGCACCCAGACACTCCATATTTGGGGTACCAGTAGGCTACTGCCCCTTCTCCCGAATTGGCCCCAATGCTACCCACCGCCCATTCCGCGTTTGCAGTCAGACTGACATCTCAGCCCGCGTATTTATGTCATTGTGTCACGATATAAGGTAGTAGGGGGTGCCACGGAGTGTGGCGTGACATTTTGTGACACATTGACATTTGACCGGCTTGAGTCCTTGATGCGGCTCTTCGTGTGTTTCAAATTACAAAATGGAGATTCGCTCCAAATGCCCGGCGAGGACGCAGATACCTCTGATCCAATCTCTTACCCACCAAGTTAGATCCTTCCATCTTTGCCTGGCATAGGCGTTTCGTTTTCATTCTTCCTTCTTTCCAACTCCCACACTTACAGGCGCCTCTCTTGAATCTAGCATTCATTGAGGGAAACCCCATTCCTTCTCAAAATGTCATCAACCACGTCCGACAATCCACTGTACCACATCCCTGCTCAGCCGCCGCCCGAGGGACAGACATCCAATTTTGTTGACCCTCCATCCCGCGCCCAAGATCTCAGGACGATTGAGGCTATTCTCACTTCTCTAATGCTTTGCATGGTTTGCCTTCATGTTTTCATCCGCCTGAAATGGACAAAGATTTGGGGGCGGAGTGACTGTAAGTATTCTTTTCATAGTGTTATGTTATAAGCCCCCCGCTAACCGAGACGCGTAGATGCTTGTGTCATTTCTGCCGTGCGTCTTCATCGTTTGTTCTAGAGTGGTGTGCAATTTTACTAATAATAACAGTTGGGATCGGTAGCACATATGGTCATAGATATTGAATGTAAGTAATACGCCCGCAAGCCATAAATTATAGTGCTAATATGCAGCACAGCAACCAAAGTTGGCTTCGGACGGCACTTATGGGATATTCCTTTGCTATGGGCTCTTGACGACAAGAAAATACGGGTCAGTTGTTCAAAGCTGTTCGTTTGACCTTCTTTACTGAGACCCACCAGCTCATGCAAGCACCCGCCATTGTCTTCTCCGTGACAGTGTTCTCTGCCAAAACTTCTATCCTTCTTCTATACTTTCGAATATTCAGCATCAGTACACCTTCAAGGATCAGCATTCACATTGGCATTCTCGTCATGGCTCTCTTCTGTGCTGCCTCCGTAGGGATTGCAATAGGTTCTGTCGTAAAGTGCGTCGGCATTGCGGCAATAACGCTTCCTTACTGTCGCAATGTTAACGGCCCAATCCAGTTGCTCACTTGTGGATTTAATGTCGTTACAGATTTCTGGATCCTTATTCTACCTATGCCTCATATATGGAAACTGCAGCTTCCCCATCGACGGAAGGTTGGCTTGGCTGCTGTATTTGCAGCTGGTCTGGCGTAAGTGCTTGTCCTCTTCGAGTCGGCTCAGCATACATTAGCTGAGACACAAAGTGCGTGTGGGGCGAGCCTGGCACGTCTTGCACTAGTTGCACTTACACACCCAAGTACGGATTTAACGTGGGACCATGCTCTTGAGTCTAAGGCCGGGTGAGTTCCTGTCCAAAGTTCCAAAGCCTTGAATTCAACCCGTATGTTCTGACTGTCAAATATGGCAGCGCCATTGAAATGAACGTCGCTATTATGGTCTCATGCGCGGCTAGCCTACCATCCTTCTTCGTAAAGACGAATATCTACTTGCGTTCAGCCACTTCGTCGCTCCGAAACCGAATACTATCTTTCGTGGAATTACGGAGCATATCCCGGAGACCTAGTGTAGAAAGAGAAGATTTGGATCCTTATATTGAAATTCAGGAACATTGAGTCCCCTAGAAATCCTAGCAGTATCTTTACTCACTCGGGCCGAGATTACCTCAAATCTCGCTGGGGAGGCCTGAAAAGGAACAGGCAGTTATAGGGAAAGAGACGTGCGAAGAAAACTGGGAAAACAAGATGCTCAGAGCCCGTGGGACATGTATTACCAGAGAGGTCGCATTCCAGGCCGTTGCGGACATTTCCACCTTGGACACAGCCGACAGCCTCCAGTTCACCAACGTGCACCTTCACGACTGTGTACGCACCCCAGACCACCAAATGAAGAGGCCATATTAAAAACAAAGACGCATTGAACAACCGCATTGGGACAAGAAATTGACGGACCAGAAAATGCTTCCGGAGGATCGTGGATAGGGCAATCTGCGCAAAGTGAGAAGGACAGATCACTTGGTGCTGGTCACAAGCGATGTGGATCCAAATGTTGGGATTGTCCTCAGAATACGGGACAGTCCTGACTTGAATAAAGAGGACCTCCGCACTGAGTCCTTGTGTCGCGTGTTCGCTGGAGCAGAGGCCGAGAGAGACCGGACCGCGACTTCCGCCCGTGGCGAGAGCTTCCTCGCTACTACGAAGATATATGAGGCCAGCCCCGATTCAACGACAGATTCTCAGCCTCTTAGTTTGATGGCAGGGGGCTTGGAGTTGGAAAAGGTGCGAGAGACCCCAGAACATCTGGACTCAAACGCCACGGGCGTGTAGTCCAACAGGAGATTCAGTGGGGAATGGCTGAGAAAGTCGTCTATTAAAGGCACATTCTATAGAATCCCTGCTCGTTCGGCATACTGAAAGACATCCTGCTGCTAGAGAATTTGTGGTTGCAAGTCTTTCACGTATTTAGGATAAAAGCCAGCATGTTGAAATACGTATACTGCGATTGCATGTAATTAGTCCGGGCTATTGCAAGCTCGTTTCCAAAAGGTCGTCCGAGATGTAAAATGATTGACAAAAATCTCTACCCTCACATCATTGCTCAATCGAACAGTCATTATACCTATGCATGCAGATCAAATACGTTGGGCATGCACTCGAACCTGATCAGCCTCTAATCGACTCATGTTATTTCTTCGTCTTCCTCTTTGCTCCTGGTCTCTTGTGTTTGTTTACCCCGGACTCATATCACCGTGTCGCACGTATCTGATAAATTGGCGCTTCCTTAGTCCTGCGCATCACAATAATATAAGTGGCTTTTTGATGCCAAAATAGGAGTGTGCTGCTAGTTGGCTGCCCAACTGCAACCAGCCTCCCCAGTGTAGTTAGTTCGCGGCTTTACCGCTACTCTTTTGGTCTCCTTGTCCATGTTCGTGGTGCGAGGATCTTGGCTGAAACCGGGGTTCGAAAACACCCAAACGGCGTAGATCACTAAGTGGGGACAGAGGGGAAAAGGGGACCCTACAGCCTCACTTTTGCGGCCATTCCTCGGCAGGCACATATTTCATGGGCCTGGAACAGCGTTCATCACATTCGGGTAAATCCAACAGCGTTTTGTATCGAAGCACCAGCCGCGTGTTGGTCTTGTCGAAAATAGTACATGCATCGTAGGTGAATTTATAGACATTCAGAGATAGTGTGAAATTTGCATCACAGTTCCCGTTCATCATTGGAGTAGATACAAATAACGATGGACTCTGAGGAGCACCCAGCTCAACGATATCTGTTCAGGCCATTCTTGTTCCTCAGCCCCCGTCGTAGAACATCGCTGCGACGCGGGTACACAGGTCGGAAACAAGGAGAAAGAAAGTAAAGTACAAGGTCATAATCGTGATATAACGCCATTTCCATGCCATCCGTCCACATACTGCTACACAAATATACAGTACAACACGCTCTGCTACACAACGCTTTCATGATCTGGTTTTATCGGCGGTAGTCAGACTGCACCGAGTGCCGCCTGCTCCTCTCGGTGCTGCCCCTGCCGCGCCTCTTGCTGCCGACGCGGACGGGGCTGGCGTGCTGCTCGTGGCCGCGGCGGGAGGAGCCCTGCTGCTCCTTCTGCTTCCTGCGCGCGTGGAGGGCGGCGTCGACGCTCTCGAGCGCGTAGCTGAGGTCCTTGAGGGCGCGGTCCTTCTGCCTGTCGCTCTTGGCGGCGACGAGGGTCCGCATCGCCAGGTCGAGCTCGTCGACGGCGTCGCCGAGGTCCTCGCCCATCTGGCTACCCGTGAAGCCCTGAGACCGCTGCAGCCGCAGCACCTCCTTGAGCGAGTGCTCCAGGAACACCATCGCCTCGTACTCGTGCTCCTGGTCCACGGCGCTGAGGACCTGGTCGATGCCGTACTGCAGGTTGTCGAGGGCCTGCTCGCGCTCGCGGCCCGTCTCCATTATCGTGTCGAATGGGTTGGTCTTGGGCCACGATGATGGTGTGAGGAGTTCTTGCTTGTGGTGGCCGAGGTGGTTGCTTTGGCTCCGGCGTCTGGATGACGACGTCGAGTTTCTCCGTGTGGGGTCTGAGAGACTCGAGGTGCTGCTTGGAGGACTGTAGATGCCAGTGGGCTGAATTGGTATCGGGCTGAAGACACTGCTGTGGCGGCTGGACATACTGCGTGGGCTGCTTGATCCCCTCGACGGTGCATCGCCAGACTGGACTCTGGAGAGGTCTAGAGAAGGCCGCGATGGCGACTTGTCCTTTTCCTTGTCTTTACTTTCCTTATTTTCCTTGTCCTTGTCGTCTCCCTTGTCTCCTCCAATCTTGGCGAATCGAATCTCCGCAAGGAGGTCATTCAGGCCTTTGGCTGTCTGGTTGGCCTCTTTTCCTATGTCAAGAAGGTTCATCTCGGCTCCTGGTGTCGAGGCATACTCGAAACGCTGCGACGTGCTGGCGTCGCGTGGGTAGTTCTTGCGCAAGATCCGGTAGGCGTCTCGCTTCTGCTTCTCGGCCCTCTTTACAAATTCTGCATGAGGTTTGCTCAGGGACTGGCCCTCACAGTTGGACTTGGTTTGGTCCAAGGTGATTTGTAGGTTGTCGACATCTCGATAAACTTGACGCACGTTACGTTCGTAGTCTCGGCCTTTGACATATGGTGTCTTGAGCATGTCCTTGACTATCATCGCCGCCACGCCATACACGAGTCCCTCCATGTTGTAGATGAGTATTGATGGACAGTAGGGGGTGTTGTAGAGATCCGGCTGGTACCGGTGACATTGATTGAAGACAAATGAGGAATGGTGTAATTTTGGTCATCAACGGAAAGGTAGGGCGGTGGGAGGAAATACCCAAGACAAAATAAAGACGTCCCGAAAATCAAAAACAGATTCAGGAGAGAGAGGCAGGATTTAACCACTTCTGGAAGAGTGGCTGACGCTTCCTGACGCTTCCACCGGCGTCGCGGTCATGACAAGGGAGCGTTGTTTGGACACGGCGCACTGCCATAGCAACGTTGGTGACGTCGGAGGTCCTGGGAGTCGCAGAATTCCCGTTTTCAGCTAGACAGGATATCCCAAGCCTCGACCTAGGAACAGCCGCCGGAGCCCGAGTGTGCGACTCAGGCTTATTCCCTGCGCATCGTGGATTGGGCACCCTCATCACCGCTTATTCATGCTGCGCAGCCGCTGTCGAAGTTACTGGGCCACGTGCCTAGTGTCAGAGAGCCGTCCAAACCATGCGCTCCGGGTGGTCTGGCTCATGACGATCTGGGGAGAGCCCCGTCCGGAGGCTATAGTGCTTTGGCAAGGGGAGATTGGACAGGACGTGACATCATCAACCTTATGCCTCGGAGTGGTCCTGAGGGTCTCGGCCGCTAAGGACCAAGGGGTTCAGCCGAATGGAGCTGGGCGTGGACGTTGCATAGTTAGAGCCATCGAAACAAAATAAAGTTTAGGGGAACTTCCGAAGTGGCTTGTTAGGCGCAACATGTTACATAAGTACTGCGGAGACTCTGCGGCTCGCCTCGACGGCGTCAGTTCACCGTTCTACACTATGTGCCGGCTCGGCGGAATGGTACCCTACACCAGCCGCGCGTTGATCCCATGCAAGTTCAGGCACCCATCACGCGACCGCGTACAGGGAGAGGTACACTACAGAGTACCCGCAACGAAGTCATCCTGCGTGCAGATGATATCACCAGGCATATATAGGGCCAGTACTCGCTGGTCCTGATTCACAGGCCCGGCATGATTTCTGAACATCTCACCGTTTTTGCGCCTGTCGCGGGTCCAGGCGCGTGTCGACCGGATATGATCTTCCGCCCTTACATAAGAAACGCCAACGACAGGTCTGCGGGCTCCGAGGGTCGAATACGATTCAGCGCATTGTCATCTGTCAATTTCGCAGTTCCACTTGAGTGGTTTCGGGAACAACATATGCTTTCAGGAGACAGGGCTGTGACGAGTCCCGACAGCGATCAACGACATGGAAACCCCAATTACACGCGCAGGCTCGGTCCGCACAAAATAGACACACCGCAGTGACAAAACGGTAATTCTATCCAACAGGAACCCTTAATCTCAGACCCTTAACATTGAGTCCACGTACTTGAGGACGAGTCCTATTCAGAAGCCCACGAGTCCCTGTCGCCATCTTCTACACAACGCAAGGGTCCACGCTGCACTTGTAGGCCTCCTGATCGCCCGATTATCATCTGCTGTGGATTTATCATTTCTATCGGAGGCACCAATATGAGAATCAAGATTGCTTCAGAAACTCTCCCCGCTCACAAAGGGGCCAACGATTCGCAGTGGAATAAAAGTGGTTCCAAAGACAAGGCACTGCACCACTCATCACAAATCAAGTCTCCCATCGGCAAATCTCCCTAGCCATCTCATGATTTTACGACTCCGTTCCTTTTCACATGTTCTCAGCATTTCTATCGAAAGATGATATGCCACCTGGCCTAGTACTTCGATGACTAGACAGCTACACGTGGCGTACGGCGGAAGTGTCGGGTAGACTAGCAGCTGTGCTTCCTGGTGGTTGGGACCGATCTGGATCATTCCACAAAGTTAAAAACCTTCCCACCCCGAGGACCTGCATCCGGGGTACATGATTGCCCCGGGCTGTATGCCTCGAGAATCTGGGGAGAGTTAACTCCGCAGTGTGCATCATTCATCCCTGCGTCGCTCACCTAGTGACTTGCTTCACCTCCACATGATTGCTTCTCACAACTCCGCCAAGAATACCCTTTCATATCGAGGAAATCTTGAATTAAATAATACCCTTTCTTGAGACAGCGCTTAAATCAGAGGATAAGCTTGATCGATGAAATCACGTAGTCCTTAAATCTCCTTCGTGCGTTGCACGATGAACGAGCGTGGAACTAAACCGTCTATCGGATAACGGAGCAACATTCGCGGAGTTTCCGGGACAGTACTTGCTTTTTATTCAATCAAGTGAATTGAGCGTAGTGCCCGAGAACGATCGCAGATCCGGAGTTCCAGACCGTCAAGATGTCGTAGCCGCGCTGAGGGTCTCGGGAGACATGTTGCAGTGCATCCCAAGCGCCCAAACGGCGTCGCAACCGTCGAACGTTCTCACCGCTCCTTGCATCTCACCAGCCATCGGTCGCATTTCTGGCAAGACAAGTTGTCTTGCTCCCACATTCGAGGTGTTGCGTCATGACGCACAAGGTGGTGTCAACATTCCTGCCCGACGTCCACTCGGATTTGCGCATGCAGAACCCACAGCTGGCAAAGTACACTCAGTCTCTGACGTGTATCTGTCGCGAATCTTCGATCCGAAATGTCTGCCATGCGATTGGTGTCTGCTGTTTGCAACTGGGCCCCACACTGGCCCTGAAGTCAGGCAACCGGCTTACTCGCCGCCAATACGAAATCGCTTACTAACACTGAGGCAGCACCCCTTGGCAGAATGTCGGAGCAGACGGTTCCATCTTCTAAGGACATGGGGTTGTATGAAATGTCAGCTTCGTATAGCGCGAGGAACTGTCACAAAAGACCAAGCCGGGACCAATAACATCGTGTAAGACCGGGCCAAGACTTTGCAGAAATGATTATACAGGCCAGATGATGGTGGCAGCATCAAAGAGTACTGATGGTCGTCCTTTCCAGTGAAAAGAACGTTCCGGCTTGATGATGGAATCTTCCAACTATAGACACTGATAGAGTGGAGACTTGATCTAGGTTGCACGCTTGCGGAGTTGACAATACCAGCAAATTATTATCGAAGCAAGATTTGAGCCTGACGACCCCAACGGTACAATCAAGATAAGTCTCAATTGGATAGGCTTGCTGTATGCATCAACTTCACCGCGGTCACTCATCAAAGGCGTCGGCCCGATTGACGTCCAGCATGAGCATTGCCTGCTCCTCGCTGTGACGAGAGCGCATGCAAAAGTTTGCCACGGACAGCACACCACTGCTATCCAAATTATGTGACCAATTGGATCCGGTGGACCCCTGTGGGAAGCTGGTTGTTTCAACGCAAACGTGTTGAAGGGACCACAGAAGAATATTAGAATTCAGGACAGTCCACGTCAACGGCGGCCAGGAACGCCACGTCAAGCCGGCGTCTTTTGAAATTGCCTCCGGCTTTCCATCTTCCATGGGCACAACTAATAGGCGGCTCGGTGAGAGAATGATTACTCATATCCAAGGGCCTGACTGATAGGCGGTGACCGTCCGTCTGGAAATGAAATAGTGGAGACGAGCGTCGTGCGTCTGCCAAGGCGACAGGAGAGCCTTGCATTCGATACCATAGCCGTCGAGGCAGATGGCTCTGAATTCGCAGACAAGCTGAGAACCAACCCCTTGTATCTCCAGCACCCAGATGTAGTAGCCGCGTGGAAATGATTGGTAGACGCCGCCCACGGTGTCATCAGATGACATGGTAAATTAGATGCAGGAAAAGTCAAGACTTCGAGTCCGACTACTCTTACTGTTTGCCACTCATCCTTGGATGTTTTGGGCGTTGTCAGGAAGTATGTTATGGTGGGTTGCCACAGCTGATTCCAGCCTGCCAGAGCATTTTTATGACGCGTTTCGAATCTGGTATTAACTACCGCAGGGGAGATGGAGAACTCGTAAGTGAGCAATGGTTACCATCTGAGTCCACCTGAACCACGAGAGTAGATTTCTCGAGAATTGATGCTTACAGCTTATACTGTAGCAATCCCGGCTTCTATGGGATTATGCGCATCAGGAATGACACCCATTTCCATGAAGTGAAAATGTTGCATTGTCCACACGGCTAGCACCAACAACACCGTCAGGATCATCTATCATTTCTACTCGTGCCGTGGTACGCATGGATGGTTTGACCTCTCCAGTATAATCTAAACCCTTCCATTTAGCATGATATCTTAGGTGTCTCTGCTCCTTATTCATCACATTCGGTATGCGTGCATCCACCCTTTGTTGATAAGCCGGGTCACTCGAATGTGCTTTGGAAGGCTTACTTAGGAGGTTGCTGACTGGGCGAACTACTCGGGGAGAAAAGGAAAACCAAAGCGCAGTTGTTGTTGGTAATCATGGAAGGCAACCAAGTCAGCTCTCATACAGATAATTATAACGGCACCAGCCTCTGCTTGCTGCGCCAGAGGTAGCCTGTGACCATTTGCATTTGACCTATACTGTCACAATACCAAATGCAGGGAAAAAGTCCGGATTACAGATTTACACGGATGCTAGACCAGTTCTCTAAAAAGCCAATCTCCATTTTCTTGTGTTTGCCTTTCTGTAAGTACCTGGATGTAACAGCGAATGCGGGTTCAAGAATCAAAACGGCGACGGCGCCTCCTCGGACTTCTCAATCCACCCTGCGGCGCTTCCTTGACTCCTCTGGGAGAACCTTCTCCCCTTTGACAATTCCAATCACCGCCTGCACGTCATCGGAATTCAAAGCTTTGTACCATCTGTCGCGAGCGAGTGCCAGCTCGAGTATCTCAACCGTCTCAAGCCGGGGCCCAAGTGCTGGAAAGCCATGTGTAAGCATGTGATAGGCTGATGGAAGTCCAGCAGGAGATGACTTACAAAACGTGCCACGTGAAATCTTCATTGCAGGCCGTTGCGACGCACGAGAGGCAGCACCAGATCCTTCTGCAGCATCGTGTGAGCGACCCGGAGGCGTAGTCAAGTCATCGAACTCAGGAGTGTCATCAGATTCGGGAGAGTCATCAACTCCGAGGTAGTCGTCAGCCTCAGGAGATTCATCATATTCGGGAGAGTCGTCAAACTCAGGAGAGTCGTCCTCGGGAGACTCAAAGACTGGTGTGTCCATCGGCTCATCGTGATCAAACACAATCTCTGAGCTTTCCCTGACTCCTTCATCATGATTTGGGGACGGAAATGCGTCGTTGCGAGCCGCTGTTGGTGGAGATGCTGAAGCCAGTGAATCGGTACGGACTTTGGATTGTACAGCCACTCGCTTGGTATTGGACACCACGACGAGAGACTTGGGGTCTTTCGGCATCACCAAGACAAAGAAATATTTCTCGCTTTCTTTCAAACCAGACTCGCAGTGCTTTCCTTGCTGGAGGTTCGTGTAGTGGACCCGACAGTTTGACAAATTCGGCTGATCCGATGCGTAACCGACCTCTCCCGAATGTTTCTGTGGCTTCACGGCAAGCTCTTGAGAGATGCACGACATTTTCTGTGACTCAGCTAGCAGTCGAAAGTTTCAGCAGAGGTCCCGAGGAGCCATGGTGTAAAAGAGGCAGTTGATTTAGGACAAGAAGTACACTCACCATCCGCAGCAATCAATAGATTGTCCCGTAGGTAGGGACACCGAGCGACTTGGTGGCACTGGATCTCAATCCCGGCACTGTCATCTTGCATTCTTGCGTTGACAGCCCATTCCACACTGAGCCCAGTGTGTCCTTCGTGCGTTCTATCGACAATGCGCAGTTTCATCCGCTGGTACTTGACCAGTCGCTGCTCTGCTCGGTGGCTTTCCCGCTTCATGTGCGAATCAGGGAGCCTCGCGTTGTCCTGTTGCAGGAATACCTCTCGCGGCAAGTGTTCCAACACGTCAGCGAACAATCTCTTGACGGTGTAGGCAACAGTTTCGGACTCTGTCATGTCCCCGACGAGGCCCAGCTCTGTGACCGCAGCGTCCATAGACAGCCATCGCTTGTGGAGGCGGATCAACGGCTCGGTCATCGAAACATGGAGATCAAGGTGGATCTGGCCGGCATCCACAAATTCAACCTTCATCGTGGATGTTTGGGGACAGGCGCGGAGGCAGGCTCGGAGAAGACGGTTCACGGATATCGCAAAGCTGGTCTTTGGGACTGACACTGCCCGAGCAGCCTCGTAGCGTTTCTGTCCCTCTTCCTCAGCGGTATGGACAAGACCGTATTGAACCAGGATGTCCCATAGCTTGTCGGTCAGCTTGAATGGCTCCCGGCCCATGCCCTCGATAATCTGCCCGAGCCTGGGGTTCTTGAAAGAGAATGGCATCAGTAAAAGCGATTAGAACTTGAACAAAAGGGCACTATACCTTGTGCATCTCATCGCCGCTGTAGAGCCATCGGCCTGCGAACTCCCCTCCAAGAAGATTTTGCTTGAACAAGACTGCAATGTCTCTGGACCAAAAGGTTGCATTACATTGGGCTTCAGCGTAGAGAGGCTGGGCAGAATTGAGCAGATCGCAGACCTTTGCTGCCAAGTCCGGCTTGACCCTTAAGGCCGCGCTTAATATGTCACAAATGGAGACAGATTCTTCGTATGCGTCAGCAAGCGATTGTCTCTCGCGGTTGGTCTGTCCGCATGCAAAGTTGTACCCGAACCCGAGACGGTGGCCTGTGATGCTCGCCGACCGGTAGGTTGTACTTTCGCGCAGCAAAAGGTCCTTCAGGTAGAGGTTGCCGCGCAAGTCTTCAGATGTAAGGAGATCGCCGTGGACAGTAGAGATGATGCTGTTATTTCCGCCCTCGGTATTGGTGAGGAACAACGCAACTTTGGTCCAGGATTTGAAATTGTGCTGCTGGACTGGGCTTCGTTTGACTTTTTCACCGTATTGGTTTCGACCATCGCGGCCTTCTCCGATGATAAATTGAACATCTCCATTTGCTCTAACTGCAGGCGTGGGGAAGGCGATGTTCTTTGGCTGTCGAGCCTTCTTCTGGGCCTTGATACGGCGCAGGCGGGCGACGAGGCGCCCATTGTCGGTGAGATTGAACGTCAAGGTGAAACCCCCTGTGCGACAAATGACATGATGGTTCTGACGGCTGTGCATCAAGACCAGGGCGGCGAGCTTGAGGCCCTCGCCGTGGGCCCCGGCCAGGTCTTCGCGACCCCGTTTGCTCGTACCGCCGAAGTCGAGGTGTTCGGGGTGCAGTGTAGCCCTGAGGTTTGAGAGTTCGACAGTTCCAGCGCCATTACGGCCCTTGTAGCGGATAAACCCGAGGCAGTCTTTGATGTCATCGTCGGCGCCGCGGCGGAAAGCTTTGTAAAGGACCTCGGTGTTGCCGGCTGGGGGTGTCGCTTCGCCTTCCGCTTCGCCTTTCGCTTCGCGTGTAACGCGGAAATCCTTTGGGTTGAGATTGTTCGACTCGATAATCGCGTCACGCCTACAGAGACTTGTTAGGCAGTGATAGCAGATTGGGTGACGAAGGGTTCGAAAGGGAAAGCAGGAAGATGTCCATACCAGTTCTGAACCAACTCGCGAAAGGCTTCTCGGGGTCCCCATCTTGTGTAAGTACCACGAACGGGGAAGATCATGGTCTTGCTGTTCGGTATGTCGGCGAAGGTGGTAGCATGGTCATTGTCGTATCCGTCGTCACTGTCAGACGAGGACCCGTCACTACCATCATCGACTTCACGCTTGACACTCATGTCTGCAGAGAGTTCCTGGACTCTGGGTGTCTGTTTGAAACAAGACGCACGATGTTTGGAGGGATGGAGAGTTGCAAGGGAAGGTGTCCCAAAAGGTTGAGAAACAGATGTGGAAGGCACGGAAAACCACCCAAGTAGGGTGATGCAAACAACCAAGATGGACGCGTTTAATACGTGCCGCAGTACTGCAGGAGGAAGGTCCGGGGATATGCAATAAAACACTAATCTCATAACCAGGAAGAAATAAGTTTCCTTCTCCGTTTGTCATTGAATGCAACAATGTCCAGATCAACTGCGTAGGTGGGGGGACCCCTGTCGTTTCGGCACACTCACGTTAAGGATTTGCCCCGAAAATTACATAGATCCTTAACGTGAGTGTGCGGGCCTGACTTGACAGGGGGGAAACCCTGCAAACAACCACTACCGGAATACTAGAGACCACGCCCTCACGTAATTGATGGGAGGCTTGGGACTGTAACTAGGGCCCGACTGCAGAACGAAGGTTTCGTATCAAAAGTAACTGCGGCGGCTATCTGGCTCTCTGGCGGCGGAATCTAAAGGCAGCGTACAGACGGGGTGCCAAGTACCTAGGTAAGGAGAGAGCCTGAGACTTGGCGTCTTTGTGACCACAGACGACCGTTGACGGAGATGACACCCTTGTCAACAAAGTCACCAATGACTAGAGTCATCAATAATATGTGAGAGAACTTGTCTCTGTGTAAGGAATATGACTGAGAATACCTGTTTGCTCCATTCATAATTCCGAGTCGTTGAGCCAGCCTCAGCATGCATGGCTCCCTGTTGTGAGCTATCTTGCCTGAAGCGTCGGCTGGTGCTGCGATGTTGACGTCTGTCTTGGGGGATCAATCGTGGGTTGAATGGCCATGATGTGGCAGTAAGCTAGAGCTTGTACGCCCCAGGGCATGCAACAAGACTTGCTCCTCTGCTGAGACCAGCATTGTCCGTTCGGATGTCAACGGCCATGAGCATACTTAAGCCCCTAGATAAAAGACAACCCCGAAAGCCGAGGTCTTAGAAGGAAGGCAGCATTTCGGCACATAGATAATGGCCTTAGCATCTAGATTCACACTGCTCGAAAGCGCCTGTAGGGGGTGGAATCTAGCCACAAGAAAACGTCGTAGGACCACTGGTCGATCTCCCCAGAACGTTGGGAAGAATGAATACAGTCTTATAGCCGCGCTGTCACTCTGATAGGTTGAGCACGGGTTGGTTCTCTTTCTGACAAGAGCAGATCATGCACTAAGACGGGAGGGGGGTTGATTATCTAATCATGGGTTCCGGAACCCAAGATGACATAATCATGGGTAGACTACATCGCCCTGTTACAACAGACTAACCTATTTCCAATTTTACTCAGCAGACCTGTATGAGTTTAGTATAGACAATTACATATAATATCATCTTATAAGCTAATGGGCATATAAATCTTAACACTGCTTACCATTGTGAGTTACACAGAAAACAACATCCTCCCTTTATCCCTGAGTTGAGCGCACACTGATGTCGGCTTTGCTTTACTGCTGTCGCCTCTCTTGCTATCTCCAGTAGCAATGAAGGGGTCCTCCAGATCTAGGCAACATACAACCTGGAGGCAGGGAGCCTCACTAATTATTAATAAAGCTTTTGAAATCCTGCAGTATACTTGGAATAGATAGCGTATTACTGCTGTTTAGCAGGTGTATTGCATAGTAATATAGTGACTTTAGAAATTAGGCCTTTTTTCTTAAGAACGGATACCCCCGCTGAAACGGATGATACACCCGTACATTACTCATACCACAGCTGCAGCCCGTTGCCCAGGCCTATTTGTATACTCACCCAGAACTCGCACATTTAATGCTCATACACTCAACCTGATTTATAAGTATTAGGTGTGTATGTGTTGGGTGCATAAGTGCATAGGTGTTAGGTGTTAGGTGTATAGGTGTTAGGTATGTAGATGTGTTGGTATTGGGCATATGTGTGTTGGGTGCATGAGTGCATAGGTATTGGGTGTTAGGTGTATAGGTGTTAGGTATGTGGGTGTGTTGGTATTGGGCATGTGGGTGTTGGGTGTCAAGGTGTATAGGTATTGGGTGCGTTACTGTTGCGAGTGATGTATGGGTGTACCCCTTATTTTTATAGGTGCGAATATCCGTTCTCTTTTTCTTTTGAAACAACTACAAAATCAATTCTTCCCAACAGTATGGCTAGAACAATGTACATAAACGCATGCCTAGAAATCACGAACAAGTCCCGGAGGTACCAGAATCACCCATCCAAAACTCACATCCGGATAGAGCAGGCGGGGTCAGGGGAGCCGTGGATACAACTGCAGGAGTGGATACTATCGAAGTCTCTATCGGTGATACCGGTGACTGCGGCGGCTGTGACGGCGTTGGGAGTAATGGTTGCTGGAATGATGATGGCGGGAGTGCTGATGGTAGAGGCGAGGGTGGAGGTAGTGTGACACAGTCGCAGAATGAATATGCATGCTCTCCCAGTCCATACCCAACGCATGCAATTTCCTCACTGGAGGGGCAAGCAAAATCTCTGCAGTCTGAGCCCGCGGTGCAACTCCCAGATGAACCTGGCCCTGGTGGTTTCGTTTGAGTGACAAGACTATTTGTGTCCACTATTGCGGTGCATTGACATTCCCTGTAGGCGTGCAAGCCCAAGCCAATGGATACACATGCGGCGCGCTGTCCAAGAGGACACGTAAGACTGCTGCAATCCGAGTCTGACGAGCAAGCCGGGGATGTTGTAGTTGTTTGAGCCTGCGTACTTGCTGTAGTTGATGAGGAGGTCGTCGTGCCTACCTCCGTGGTCGGGACCCACGGGACCGTCGTAATGACATCCGTAGTCGCGCCGGCGCTACAAGTAGGTATGCCAGATAGTTCGCCGCACGCGGAGGTGAGTGACACAGGCGATGGAGGAGCGGGTGGGCTAATAGTCGTGTGCATGCCAAGGCCCGAGTTCCATGTCCACTTGCCGGAGCTTATTGCAAAGCTACGGAACGTGTTCAACTTGGTCTCGGCGCCATTGTATAAGGCTATCTCACCTGAAGAAGTCGCGAGCGGTGGTAAATTTTGTAGGTCGGTTGTCAGGGCGTTGAATAGTCGCGGAACCCTATTACTCGACAGGGAATTGATGTTCGTCTGCAGGTTTGTCATGTGTTCTTTAAACCTCTCCGAAATGGGGAAATTGTCGGCCCCGAAGTTTTCATTCCTTGCAATCTGTTCCAATACTTTTCTATCTCTGAATCAGTATGAGAAGCATACGAACTTGATTCGTGAGGGCGCAAATAGCAAATCACGCCGCATTGAGCAATGAACTGCTTTGGGGGAGATACGTATTTTCCACTTGCAACACATCCCAGGCTTTCCAGAAGGATTCAGTCAAGAGGTCATCTATGTCTCCTCTGTTTAGCGCCTCGAAGCCCAGCCAGATTTCTTGCAGCAGATTAAGCGTCTTTTGTACTTTGCGATAGCCGTCATCAAAACCTTTGGCAGGATCGACTCGACGTTTTGGGGCCAAGGCGTTGTCAAATAACTGGGTCAATTCGAGCAAATTGGAAACTTTCCCCTGTGTAACAATTAGCGTGCTTTGCTTTTAAAACGCTATTTGAACGGAGTCGGGCCATCTTACTTTCGCGGCATTGTTGAGTTGTCTTGACATCCCCGCAAGGCTCAGGAAGTTGTCTTCCCCGCCAGGCATGGCATTGAAAAGTTCTCCCAGTGTATTTCTCGTCCGATGAACCCCAAAGAAGAAGTCATGAAGGTCAGCGCAGTTAATCTGTGCGACGACGGAACCGACGCTGGATAGAGGCTGGGCGGCGGTATTGATGATGCCGTCCAAAAACGACATGAGCCAGTTCTTCTCGAATGCGTGGTCAAGACTTGGCATACACTGACTTCTGTCGGAGGAGGGCGCCGCATCCAATGCAGCCTGGAATTGCAGTGCCGGAATGCTGACAATCGAGGGGGCACAATTGGCCGTATCAGTCGTCGCGCTCAGCCAGCGCAGTAAGCTGGTTTTCGTTCCTTGCAAATAGGGAGTCGGGCTCGTCGCCGTAAATGTAGTCACGCCAGCCGCGACGAGGTCGTCTTTGAGGATTGTTCCAGCCCCGGGATACACAGGCCAAGTGATTGATGTCAGAGCTGTATCCATGCTGAGAGAACACCGATTCGGAACCTGTCCCAGTGTTGACACAGGCATGTTGATTTTAATGTTGCCGGCAGGGTCATCCAAAATGAGACAGTCAAGATGATCCGGTAAGCAGGCAATTTCGTCATCACTAGAGCCCCTAGGGCACTGGAGCACACTTGTAGTAGAGAGGACAGTTGTCGACGTTGTGGCTGTGATGGTGCAGGGCGCACGAGTGATAGAGCAAATGGTTGTATAGCAGTCCGTGGTTGTACCACCATCAGGCATCCTTGACAGTGAGCAGGTTACCTGACAGTCACTGGTGGTCTGAGTCTCGGTACACGAAGACGATGATTGTGTAGTTGAAGGAGAAGATGTTGACGGTGAAGTCGGCGATGATGCTGGTGGGGAGGACGATGACGATGGCTGATTGTTCTCATCATTGGTCGGAGGCTTGTCGCAGTTGCCAACAGTGATAAATAGAATACGGATGCAAGGGAAGCTGAAACTCGGAATATGGAAACCTGGCAGGTTGAACTGGAATCGGACATTCATGATCATCGGCACCTCCCAAAGGACAAGACCTCCGACAATAGGCAAGATTGTGGACGAGCCATCTGACCGCGTGGTCGTGATCCAAGTGAAAGCTTGCGTATCAAACCCAGGCATTGTCGAGGCGCTGAATCCTGATGACAATGTCGTCATTGTTGACGTTTCGGGTGGTGGAACAAACGTCTGGGTAGACGGTGCTGATGACATTGCGGCCGAAGAGGGCATGGGAGGGGGCGGTGATGTTTGAATTATGAGCCTTCACCCAAGTCAGCAACGCCTCGTCAGATATCCTTCAATTCTCTTTCTGAAGTCTCACGTACGGGGTACTTTCCTCCACGGTCACGGTCAAAGAAACCGAGGTCAAATCCATTGAGGTGACAATAATCGAGGATACTGGTGAAGGCACGGTGATAGTAGAGAACGACGAAGCCCACGATGAAATGGCGCTTGTTGACACCATCCCTTGAGAGTCGCTTGACCACGTAGAATTCAGAGGTTGGCTGGCAGAAGTTCCATTGTTGAACGACGGGGAAGAACCAGCGGTGCCCCTCAACGACCACGTTGAATTCATCGAGATATTGAATGGCGACTGGGGAGCTCCTGTCCCTATCAGTGACCATGTTGAATTCAGAGAACTATTCAATGCAGGCTGAGACGCCGCGGTGCCTAACAGCGACCACGTTGAGTCCATGATGAGTGATAGATGTGATGTGGGAAAAACTTGAACAATATGAGCTCATAAGATCGCTGTGAGTATGGGATATTAACAGGTACTGAAAGCTTTAGGATAGTTCACTGAAGGTTTTCTGAGAGAGGCTGCAATATATTCTGATGGCTTGATATGCACGAAGGGCTGAGCCGAACTAATTGTGCATACTTTCTCTAGTTCACTATAAGTCTTAATCGCAAATGCCGAAGTTGCAGCTCTTCCGCGGAATTCCCGGATGATATCACCTTCCACAGGAACTTTGCCAAACCTCCTGTCACTTGTGACATAAATCACCCTTGGTGTTCTATCAGTATGAAACAGGGAACGAATCTCGCTCTATTGGCCATCAAAGTGCTCGTAGCTCTTCACCTCCCAGCTGTTCACCGTTTCTCCCCCAATAGACAGGCACTTCCTCCACGTCTCCCAAACTTCTGTACGTGGTTTCCAAATCGGGATCTTCTAGCGAAAGCTCCCAACGCGTACTTCTATCACCGATGTACATTTCGTCTAGTATCTTCCAAATGCGGCGTCGGCTTTCGAGCCCACGAGGAATCGTTCTCAAAACGCCTCGAAAGGTCTCAAAGTCGGATTCAGGTCTGGATCCGAAGCAATCAGCAAATTTGGGTCCCTGCGAGAGCTTTCTGAACAGTAGCTCCCAGTCCATTTTCAAATATGGATCAGTTAGCTGGATCATCCCTTGATCAAGATCCCATAACCAGGCAAAACATGGCTGGTTCTTGTTGAATAACGTCTTCCAGAAGCGGGGGCCAAGAAGCCTCGTACACTGGAGAGGCCAATCTTCGGCTGCAGCGACGTACTCGAATATGTGAAGCTTCAGCTCGTTTGGCAAATTATTGAGGCGCTCCCGAAATTGTGAGCTTCCTACAGCGTACTTGCAGCCGATACGAGGCTCCAAGTTTGACAGAAGTGTCTTGGTCAGTCCTGGGATATTGAGCGGGTCATGTGCAAGGTAATGTTCACCTCTCACAGAGTCTTCATTGTCCAAGCATCCATGGCTGAGGTACCCTTGCTCTATGCCCACGGTGCTCTGAAAGCCGCACGCACCGATGCACGTTTGCATTAAGGTGAGTGAATTTTCTTCAATGAAGTCATCGTCGTGAGGTGGGGGAAAGCGCCGTAACACTTGCATCCAGTTTACCTGAAAACGGTGGCGCAAGACGCGAAACATGGCTCGAAGGGGGCTTTTCGTAGCTTGGTCCCACACCGATGCCTTCATGGCAATGTGAAAACATGATCTGTGCATCGGGATGTATACTGTGTTCCGGCCATCGGGACCACCATTAGAGCCATCGGTGTCGGCGGCGTACACGAAACAATATCTCGATATGCCAGGAAGGTTGAAACTGCACCCCTTGGTCAGGCTGCAGCAATCTGACATGGTTGCCGAGAATACAGCTGGCTCATGGCAGTCGGAGCGGTATTCGCGTTTGGCTTGGACGTACTCGTACTCCCTGGATAAGTCACCGAGAACCACAGCATCGTAACGCCACTGCGCATTGGACCCGTACTCTGTGATATGAAGACCACAGATTGCACAGAGGACACCAACACACAGTTGTTGGTGATCATCATGGGTGGGCAGATCGCTGTATTTCCAGAAAGTGGCTGGCGCTTGACGTTGGTCGATGAGAGCCTCACCAAAGTGGGACTGAGGCACCACATGAAGCATTTTGACTGGTTGAGTAGATTTTGTCGGACGCTTGGAAGAAAATACACACTCAAGCAAAGTCCTTCTCCAGAGAAGGACCCAAGCGGAACGGGAATTGAAGATTCGTCCCAAAAACCTGTGCTCAGTTTGACGTGAATTAGTCACCTATCGGCTCGCCGGGGACTCAATGCATGGACTGGGGGTGTGCAGGTCCTCGTGCATACCGTGACTGAAATGTTGAAGATGTAAAAGTTTATATTGGACAAAGCCTTTGTGTAACTTAATTTCGGGTTTTGTGACTAGGTCTTCTTCGGAACCATGTGAGTCAACGCTAAGAGAAACTCGCGTCCTGCTAGATCGTTTTCTCTTGAAATCTTCACTCTAGTGGAGCGGTGGACATCAAATGACGGACCATACGACCATCACCTAAGCATCACATGACATGTACAACTTTGGACCATCCACCAAATTTCGTTCGTCTTGCGACTACCAACAACACCAGAGCACATTGTGGCGCGGAAGACATTACCGGTCCAGACAGACTCGAGTCACACAGCACTCTCGGGTCAAAATGTTACACTCTTGTGAGCCAGCCAGCCCAGCCAGATCCAGCCCATCACACATGTCTAACAAGTTCCGGCCAGACGATATCTGATATCAAAATCGCACGAAGCAACCCGACTGTTTCAAGCACAATGTGTTATAGTCACTTCGGAGCGTTGTTTTGATACCACAGTTGTAGTCGCGTTTCCAAGCCTGTCACAACTAATTTCGTATTCAGACAACAATTTGCTGGCTTGTAATTACAGGCTGTCCTCAGAACAACCTCCCATTCAGGTCGCTAAACTTGGCTCCTCGAGAGACCGGAGCTGATTCGCGCTTTAAAACTCACGAGAGTGCCAGTGTACCCGTGATTATTTCAAAGCAGTACATGCCACCGTAGACTCTGTCTAACAAATAGTGAAGGGTCATGGAATCGCTTGGTGCTTGATGCGGATAGCTGCTAGCGCTCCATATATTTGGAAACATGGGGTTGTGGTCTATCGGGCGATCTGCCGATTATGTACTGGGCTACATGCGTGGTTGTTATCATTGTGTACTCGGAGCATAGCCGCCTTTTCCCCCGCTGTACAAGCACAACGCTGGGCAGGTGCTGCGATAGACCTTGGCACGATCTCAATACCCGAAATCAGCCACAAATGAAGAAATTACGATTGATTAGTGTGATGCACTAGACTAACAGTAGCATACAATACAAGTGGAGTGGCCTCCAGAAGGCACTGCCACCCTCTCCTACTACTATTTCGAAAGCCTCGTCAAGCCCAGTTCTTAGCATATTGATGGTCGAGCGGCTCTTTGCGAATAGCATCAGAGTCGGTGTCGCTCTGAAAAGAATTTATCTCGACAGTTTTCGTGACTTGTACCTTGCCCTGATGTTCGCGCTGCCAAAGCTCCTCTTCCGACTCAGAAGCAAGATGGCGGGTGATGCTTATGTCCACGACAGGCGCAGCCGGGTTCTTCCGCGACGCCGTGGAGCGCAGCCTTTTGCCCTTGCCGTCCATGGACGAGAGCTTGTAGCCGTTGCTGCCGCTGATCGGTTCGGACTGGTCGTTGCTGGAGCCGCCCGTCATCCCAGAATACAGTGCCTTCATCGCCGGCAGGTTCACTGCCACTATCGCCAGCTGTATCTCGAAGGCCGCGACGATGACCATGTTTCCCAGGACGTACGAGGGATCTTGAGTGGTACCCAGTTCCGCGAGGACGATAAACCGGCACGCAGCCACGACCACTGAGGATGCTCCGAAGCCTAGCACTCCGGTGACTGCGATTTTCTTGCGCCGCGACATGTTCAGTTTCCAGATGGTCCGTATCGGGAGGACGAGGATGATGACATCCGTGACAATATTCTGCATCACAAAAGATTATCATTAGCTAGAGTTTCTTCTGCAGAATGCCCACGTCGAGGGAAGTCGGTACCAGTATGGATGGGCCAAGCAGAAGCACGCCCTTGTCGATACACTTGGCACCGGGATGAGTACCCGGATGAAAATATTCATCAAGTGGTATGCATTGTAAAACAGCTAGGAGCCAATTGATGACCATAAAAGCCGTGTTCAGGCCCATAGTTGCGAAGCACCAGACGCGGAATGTCTTGTTGGGTGATAGTCGCAGATAGAAGATCAGAAAGGTCATCTTGATTGTCCAATGCGTGATCATATAAAACAACTCCTCGACGAACAGCCACTTTTGAAAAGGGGTCAGTATTTTTCGTGGTGGTCTTTGTATGGAATTGTACGTACTAGAGTGATTTTCTCGAGCTGGTAGGGTGATAAAGTCGAGGCATGTCTGCGTGGTCCTGAAGTCAATATCGATATCCGTTCCTCAAGGTCAGTGACACTTACAGGCCACAACCGTAATGGAGGAACATGTATAAAATCACTTGCTGCATCGTGTTCACCAACTTAATTGCAGCTGTCTGTCAGTCATACCATCTGAGAATTCAACATTTTGGAAAGCTTGTCTGCTTTGCCACTCGGCGGGAAAGGGGTTGGTTGATGCAACAAACCAGCAAGAAAATCGAGAGAGTGTCATCCCATCCGAAAGCATTCTTCAGGACTGCCCTGCAATAAAACCTGACAAAGAACGAAGCAGTCCCAATAACAAACATCACTGAACTGATGGCATAAGCCAACGGCTGAAGGTTGTCTACCGCCATGACGGTGACTAGGCGTACAGTAGCCCGGGAGGAACGGAATGAAAGAATGAATGAATGTCTTCGAAAACAAGGAATGTTTGGCAGAAGCAAATGCAGGAGTTCATGCAGGCTGCCGACATCAAATCCACAGAGCCGCAAGTCGTTACGGCTCGGAGGATGGGACATGCCCTTGCCCAGGCGGCCAACCCACACTGCCCCTTCGGCTCTGAACGAATCAACGGCCCCGAACAGGGCTCCTGGCTGGCTTCATTTTCATATCCCAATGTAGACCGTTCCACTCATTCATAACGTGAGCATTGTCGAGTCATGTAAACGACATATCAACTTTTTAGAGTTTCAACTGTTGGTTGGGCTGTTGGTTGCTTTCCTTCCTGCCACATGTCTCCATTTTGGCTGGCCTGAAGGTCCACGTATCCATAATCCCATGGGACCAGGATCCTATTAATGACTCCTGACTGTGTTGGTGAATTAAAAAGATATGTTAGACTAGTATTGTCTCACAGCGTGCGATGTTTCTCAGGAAATATCCCGCCCATCCAGTCCGATGGGGACACCCCGCACGGGAGGCAATCGGCGGCGATAGATCCAGCTCAGGGGATGTGGTTCATCACTGCCGAAACAACCTTGATATCTCCGGGATTGCAACTGGGCACCAAGGCCGCGGACGTTACATCCGGGTCCGAGATGCAACGGTCCCCTTTTGTTGTTCTCTACGTGGAGCTTCCCTGCGCTGTGTGGTCCCCACTCTAATACCGCTTTGGGAATTCGCGTATACTCCACGAGGACCAACCGCTTTCGTGACTGCATGCTGACCCACCACCGTTGCGTTCTTGATGGCGCTGACGAAAATATGAATTAGACCAATGAGGCCCGAGTGATTATCCTGCGGCGATCCCCAAGACTGTCTTTAAATACCACGCTGACCATGGTTCCCAGGCCAGGCACTGCTGCTGCTCGTCGTCAGCACAAGACGCCACGGGTTTCCAGCAGACATGTCTTCAGGATCTGGAGTTTCGGAGTCTCTCCGAGCTCTCTTGGGCGTTGATGCCGTCAAGGCCGCCTCAACTGCCGCGGTCTTGGGGGTTGTCTTCCACAATACGTTCCTGCGAATCGTGGAGGTGGAGGCTTTCATGTACACCCTTGTTGCCGCGGGGTTTCTCACTCTTGTAGGGCTTTTCGGAGTGCATCTCTACGCCGGGCTCGCCCCTCTGGCTGCGCTCGCAAGGGTCACTCTGTTGTCCACGTCTTTTAATGGGGCAGTCTTTCTCAGTATTGTCATTTACAGGTGCTTCTTCCATCGACTCAGGAGGTTTCCCGGGCCGCCTCTCGCAAAGGTCTCTCGCTTCTATTCGGCTTATAAAGCCTCACAGGGCCTCAAGTATTTCAGGCAGATCAGAGAGTGGAACGAACAATATGGTGATTTTATCCGGACAGGTGAGTACGGATACACAGGTCTGCTTTTGTCTTCTCACTAACGCGAACTATCAGGTCCCCGCGAGCTGGCTATCATCCGCAAGTCAGCTGTGCCAATTATCTTTGGCCCTCTGTCGGAGACTAGGAAGTCCACGTGGTATGGCCAAGTTGACACGGATCCCGTGAAATGCTCGATCCACATGACGCGGGATCACGAGCAGCACAAGAGAAGACGCAGGACTTGGGACAGGGGATTTTCTATCAAAGGTAAGGCGTCCAGAATTACAGCATCAGGATGTCGAGATTGACAAGACGTGACGCAGCGCTGAACACTTACGAGCCTGCCATCAATTCCAAGGTCAATGAGTTCATCGAGCAGCTGTCCAGCCGTGGCACCATCGATGCAACAGCATGGTCTATGTATCTGTCTTTCGACATAATGGGTGAGTAGAGAATGTGCCACTTTCTCAGTCCAACTGCCTTTCAGCTGCTAATTCAAAGACAGGCAAGGTCGGCTTTGGCAAGGAGTTCAACAGTGTGACCAGCGGAGAAGAACACCCAGCGATTGAGGGTGTTCACTCGTCCATGAACATCCTCGGTATCATGAGCCACGTCCCATGGCTGCTGAACATGATGGGCAAAATACCGGGGGCTGCGGCTGCATACCAGGAGTTCTTCGCTTGGTGTGGCTCCGAGATCGAGGCCAAGAAAAAGGTCAGTACAGCACTGCCCGCCGTGTTCGCTAGCTGGCCGCCATACTAACGACGCACGCAGAACTGGAACGCAGAAGACTACCCCCAGGACATCGTGTCATGGCTCATCAAAGCCGTGATGGATAAGGATTCGTCGGCATCCCCCTCCGAGCAAGCGCTGCACGAGGACTCCCGCGTCGTGATCGTCGCTGGCAGCGAGACAGCAGCCACGACCCTGGCCACAATCCTGTACTTCCTGTCCAAGCACCCGGACGTCCAGAAGAAGCTCCAGTCGCAGCTGGACTCGGCACTCGGGCAGCAGTGGAACTACGAGGACGTCAAGACGGTGACCTACATCGACGACGTCATCAACGAGACCCTGCGCCTCAAGCCGGCGCTGCTGACGGGCGGGAACCGCGTCACCCCGCCGCAAGGGATCACCATCGACGGGACTTTTATCCCGGGCGGCACCAACGTCTTCGTCCCCATACAGCGCATCCAGACGGACCCGCGGTACTGGAAGGAGGCGGCCGAGTTCATACCCGAGCGGTTCGGCGAGAGGAGGGCGGAGATGGAGACGGACGGCGCGCCGTTCCTACCTTTCCAGCTGGGGGCTTACCAGTGTCCTGGCAAGAACCTCGCCTTCCTGTCGCTGCGGATCGCGCTGTCGCGGGTCTTGCGGGAGTTTGATGTTGCTTTTGCTCCGGGTGAGACGGGGGAGGCGTTTGATCGCGATGTGAAGGACACGTTCACTACGACGCTACCGCCTATGATGATCAAGTTCACAAAGAGAAGTTGAAGTTTGGATCATGAGGTAGCTCCATAGGCTGATCCATCCAGAGGACATTCAGGGGCAGAAATGTTGCGGATAGGCCAGCCAACGTACGGTAGTCAATGTCATGGTGCGGTCTGGGGAGAATCGGCCGACGTCCACGACTCAGTCCTAGGCCTGGCTCTAGTCGGAATATGTAAAGCTAGGACATAATAAAGGTCCCATCCAAAAGTACCCTGCCTGTCAAATCTCCCAAGATAGGTCCAGTTGGAACGTGCAGCGGCAGCCGGCACATCTGCTCCACAAGAGAGACCAAGCCGGCTCGACCTAGCGGCACAAGCCCAACACAAGTCGCCATTCAAGCTGAGAGGCGTTCAGCTCTTCCTGCCGCCGCCCCCTTCTCTACCAAGTACGCTGTAATAGACGCCAGGCCTTTAGTGGCTCATCAACAAGCCCGCGGGAAAAAAGACTGGGGCTATGATGCTATCATGACCTGCGGCTGAGACACCTTCCTTGGCTCTTGAATAAAGGCCAGGCCGCTCGCTCACCACGACTTGAGTTGCATTTCGTGCAAGTTTATCGAAGTGGCTCCTACTGTGTATAGGCACAAATTAAATCCTTCAAAATGTACTACTGCGTCTCTATCGGTCTTTTCCACTTCCTCGCAGCTTCAACGGTGCTCGTGTAGCGGGCGCAAGAGATTCGGCCCGACAATAGATCAGGCAAGCGATGCAATAGCTTGCTGTCCCAAGCTGGGTGCTGGCTCAGATGGAACCAAGGTGACGGAGCTGCTGCACCACATGAGGTCACTGAAGATGGTACGTAAATACTGCGAAATCCACGTTGCCCGGGCTAACGTCCATTATAGTAGTCTGACGCGAACGTGTAATGTTAGTTGTAAGGAAGGGTGAAATATCTCGTGGAACGCGGTTGGTCATTCAAGGGCCAGAAAAATCGGTGCGAGAGGGTCAGGGATGTATTGAGTCGATGAGCATAAACCCCGTGTCATTGTGGAAGTCGAGGAACCGCTTCGAATAGAGACCGAAATTCTAGATTTGGTATCACGCACTTCGACATTCCGCAAATAATTTTGTAATGCGCCCACAAAAGACCATTGGTTTCTTGTCTTGTCATTACACGGCTGACTGTGGTGGCTCTATCGGGTATTGTACAGTCGGTGAGGATCGCCCACATCTACATGGTCACCCATCACGCTCCACCAGATCACTGCCTCTCGCGTCTCCTAGGCGCCGCTCTAATGATGTTGTCCACACGGAGGAGTAGCTGTGTAAATAAGGGTCAGCCTTGTACAAATGAGCCATTGGCCAGAGAATGCAAACTTACCTCAGCAGCCTCGCTCGCCGACGATACCACCGCCTTCTTCAGCTTGTAGCTCTCGATAACACCCAGGTCGCGCATGTCGGCGATGCCGCCGCCGGGAATCATCAGATCGAGGCCGTACGTCGTCATCCCGTCGTAGATGGCCTTGCGCAAACGAGCGACCAGGTCGCCAGAGTCGAGACCGGCATTGTCGGCTAGGATGGTTGGTAGTTGCCGCAGGGCGATGGCAAACGAGGAGACAGCCACCTGCTTCTTGCCCTCAACACGTGTAGCCTGGGCCTCGACAGCCTTGGCCATAAGCATCTCTGCACATCCACCACCCAGGGTTGTCCTTGGCTCCTTGACGGTTTGGGAAAGGACGGCGAGGGCGTCGTGCAAACTCCGCTCAGCCTCATCGAGGAGTTGGTTTGTGGCGCCGCGAAGGACGATAGTGCATGCTCGGCCTGCTGCAACCCCAGAGAACCTGATAAGAGTGTCCTCGCCGATAATAACCTCCTCAATAACATCGCAGTGACCTAGCTTCACTTGCTCGGGATGGTCGAACGTGGACGCGATCTCGCCTCCTGTGACCAGGGCCAGTCGCTCGATACCGTCAAAGTCGGCGTGCTCGATGGACATGATACCGGCATCGGTGAAGATCTGCTCGGGCCAGTTGTAGATGAGCTGGCGGTTGATAAAGCAGTTGATGCCGTGCGACTTGATCTTGTCGACCTTGGCCTTCATCTTCTCCTTCTCGGCCTTCTCGAGGTCGGCGAGCTTGCTCGTAGATGTGACCTTGACACGGGCACCGAAGATCTTGACCTTGTCCGTGTCCATGGACGTGTTTGCGACGAGGATCTTGGCCTTCTCCAGACGCTTGGGCTGGTTGACTCCGATCTTCTTGTCCAGGATGAAACCGTCGTCCAGGTACGAGTCGCTTAACTTGCCACCGGCCTTCTTGATAATCTGGATATTGCTGAGATCAGAGGAGCCCTTCAACCTCAAGACAGCCTCGGTGGCGAGCTCCGCGAAGTGGTCCCGGTCCTGGGCGAGGACCTTGGAGCTAAGTGTGGTCTTTCCAATAGCTATCAGATCCTTCCTGAAAGCCTCGGGGCTCTTGCTGTGGTCGACGGCGGAGTCTTCGAGGGCCTTGAGCGCAGCCTGGCTTGCTAACCGGTAACCCTCGATGATGGTCTGGGGGTGGATCTTCTTGTCGACCAGCTTCTCTGCCTCGCGCAGCAGCTCGGCGGCCAGGACGGAGACAGATGTCGTGCCGTCTCCGACCTCGTCGTCCTGCACTTTTGAGATGTTGACGAGAACCTTTGCCGCGGCATTGTCGAGAGCTATGGACTTGAGGATGGTTGCGCCGTCATTTGTGACCAAGATGTCTCCGGTAGACCTGTTGGAGCGCGAGTAAGTTAGAAAAGTGAAGATTGGTAGGGGACCAGGCTGGCCGGTACGCACGCAGACTGCATGATCTTGTCCATTCCCTTGGGACCCAAAGTGCTCTTGACCAGATCGCCGACGGCAATGGCGCCGACGAAGGCGGTGAGACGGGCATTTTCGCCCTTCTCCTCGGTGGTGCCCTCCTCGAAGATTTGGGTTGGGCTGAAGGAAGACTGTGTATTTGAAATGCCAGTCAGTCAGTGTCTCAGGGGTCCAGCTGGGAAGAACTCATAGCTAGATGTGCATACCATTCTGGACTATTGGCGACTGGAAAGGGTATCTGGAGGAAGTCAAGGGTGGGAGAGGAGAATGAGGTCGTCTTGAGTAGCCCTGTCCTGCGGATGGGAGCCAAGTGTCGCCTTGTCTCGGTAGCTTCGAAGCGTGGGGATGGTGGGAGGCTACACGATGGCAGTCACCACAGACAGACAGGCGACAGCTCCCCCCTGACGAAAGCTGATTTTTCGATACTGCTAGCGCGTACCCGTGTCTCGATGTACCATTGTACCCCTACTCTTTGACAGCAAACGCCGCGGGGTACGCGGATGGGTCGTCTTCCAATGAGGCAGGCGGTGAAGGACACCCAGGCGGTCGGAGGGGAGGAAATTCCTGCGCCGGCCACCAGTCCCACTGAAATCCAGCTGGCAGGGGCATTGGAAGCTTGGGCGCGAAATGTCGGTTTAGGCAGGGCAGGCTAGAGGCAGAGGCACTAACGGATGAGTGAGTCTGCAGGTCTGGCTGTGTGCACCAAGTCCCTATCCCTCCCCACCTCAACCTGGCCTAAAACTCCATCGCGGGAAAATTCATCAGCCGTTGCGTTGCGACAACCCAAAGCCACTGGTGTTTTGACAGCTGCTCCAGTATTCCAGCCTCGTCACCGCCAGCACCGAAGCACCCCTCGCTTCCGACTGCACCGCTTGGGCAGCTCATCCACACAAATCACGTCGCATTTCCGACGCTGAACACACAGAGGACTTGTTTGTCAACGCACTCAAAGCTCCTCCTGGACCACGATCCACCGCACACGCACACACATCCGCACGGCCAACAGCCTTCACCACGGCGCCAATAACAGAACAGTATCAACAAACAGCACTACTACAAACGAAAAAAGTCTGTCAACGATATACGATCGCCCAGCATGGCGTCCACTTTCGAGCATCTGCGCGAGGCCGACCTCGATGACGACGATTACGATGAGGAAGAAATCGACATGTCCGACCTGCGCGAGAAATACGAGGTCCAGCTCGACTCGGGCTACGACCACTTCGTCGTCATCGACGGCCTGCCTGTCGTCAACGAGGCGCAAAAGCCCAAGCTGGTCAAGTTCTTGCTGAAGAAGCTGAACTCGGTTGGCAAGACCCGCGAGGACCAGATCTACATGCCCATCGGCGAGAGTGGAAACTCTGAGAGGTACGTACCCTCGCTGCTTAGGACATCCTGTTGTCTGCCACGCCGCGCATGACCTTTGTGATCTGACCTTTCCACGTCTCCAGGTTCGCCTTCGTCGAGTACTCCTCGGCTGCCGAGGCTGCAGCAGCCGTCCGACAGCTGGACCAGGTCCCTCTCGACAAGAAGCACACCCTTCGCGTCAACAAGCTGACCGACATTGAACGATATGGCCGCGAGGGAAGGATAGAGGATGAGTACCACGAGCCCCAGATCGAGCCTTTCGAGGAACACGAGCACCTGCGGTCCTTCCTGGCAGATCCTTCCGGCCGTGGCCGAGACCAGTTCGCCATGTACCGTGGTGATACTGTTGGCGTTTTCTGGAACAATGACAAGGACGCTCCCGAGAACATTGTGGACCGCCAGTTCTGGACTGAGACCTTTGTGCAATGGTCCCCCCTCGGCACCTACCTGACCTCGATCCATGCGCTTGGTGTCCAGCTGTGGGGAGGCGCGAGCTGGTCGAGGCTGCGCAGATTTGGCCACCCTTTTGTCAACCTGGTCGCCTACTCTCCCCATGAGAACTACCTTGTCACCTGGTCCGCACGGCCCATCGCCATTGGCGACGACGGCCACCCACAGCTGACACGCGACGACGACGGCAAGAACTACATCGTCTGGGACATCGCCACCGGCAAGCCACTCCGGTCCTTCGCCAACCTCGACACCCCTGAGGATGGGCCAGGCAAAGCTCCCAAGTTCCCCTGGCCCGCTTTCAAGTGGTCTGCGGACGACAAATACGTCGCTCGCTTGATCCCAGGCCAATCCATCTCTGTCTACACCCTGCCCAGCATGGGTCTCTTGGACAAGACAACCATCAAGATCGAGGGTGTCAAGGACTTCGACTGGGCGCCCGCCACTCCCAAGCGCGATGGTGTCAAGACCTACGAGCAGCTGTTCTGCTACTGGACCCCTGAGATCGGCAGCAGCCCGGCCAAGGTCGGTCTCATGAGCATCCCCTCCAAGCAGGTTGTTCGGTCCTTGAACCTGTTCAGCGTCTCCGACGCCAAGCTGCACTGGCAGTCCGAGGCGGCCTATATCTGCGTCAAGGTCGACAGGCACTCCAAGTCCAAGAAATCGCAAGCTACCACTCTCGAGATCTTCCGTGTCAAGGAGAAGGGCGTGCCGGTCGAAGTCGTCGATACTGTCAAGGAAACCGTGGTTAACTTCGCATGGGAGCCCAAAGGCGACCGCTTCGTCATCATCACAGCCCCCGAGGCACCAGGAGCAACTGCCGTCGCCCCCAAGACGTCCGTGGCCTTTTTCTGCCCTGAGAAGGCCAAGGGTAATGCCGTTGGTAACTTCAAGCACCTGCGGACACTGGATAAGAAGAACAGCAACGCCATCTACTGGTCTCCCCGAGGCCGCTTCGTGGTCGTTGCCAGCGTTGCCAGCCAACAGAGCTCCGAGCTCGAGTTCTTCGACCTTGACTTTGAGGGTGAGAAGCCAGAGTCTGACAAGGACCTGACGGCCAACCTCCAGCTCATGAACACCGGCGATCACTATGGTGTGACAGACATTGAGTGGGACCCATCTGGACGTTATGTCGCCTCCTGGGCTTCGTCATGGAAGCATTCTGTAAGGATATTCCACTTTTGATTGTTTTGCATTCCCTTTCACTTGCTGACAAACTGCTTGCAGATGGAAAATGGATACCACATCTACGATTTCAGGGGAGAAACCCTCCGCGAGGAACCCGTCGACAAGTTCAAGCAGTGGACATGGCGACCACGCCCCGCTACCCTGCTCACCAAGGAGGAGCAGAAGCAGATCCGCAAGAACCTGCGCGACTACTCGCGCGTCTTTGAGGAGGAGGATGCCCAGCGTATTACTGGTGCTAACCAGGAGGTTGTTGAGAGGCGGCGACAGATGCTGGAGGACTGGTTCTTCTTCCGCGAATCGATCGAGGCCGAGGTCAACGAGGAGCGCGAGGAGTACGGTATCCCTGCCGACCCCGGCGCGGAGCTCATCAAGCAGAAGATGGCTGCGGAGGCGATCGACGGCGAGAAGGAGGAGGTCATCGAGGAGATCGTCGAAGAGGTGCTCGAGGAGAGCGAGGAGATCGTCTCCACCTAAGAGGGTTCTCCGAACACCTAGCATGTGTCTCAAGAGGGGCCCAGCCGTCTCGGCGGTGTGGCTGTCTCGTTTCTTGGACCGACAAAAGTGCTTCAAGCAGCTGTCCAATATCGACATTCACGCGTTCAAGGTGTCTGCCCTTGGTGTTGGGTTAGAGCAGCGGGGGATTTGGCTGAGAGTGCCTGATAATGCAAACGATGGTGTTGGTGAAATAGACAGTGGTGCCGGCGAACAAAATCGGGGAAGGCTGGGGAGCCATGAAAGGTGCAACCGCATATTCAATCTATCGCATTTATTTCACCTCCAGTACTGCCGGTCTCTTGGTCATGGTCTTGCCTGGTCAACCTCTTGAAGCGCCATCTCTGAGTAGTCCAGGTCTGTGCTAACTTTCACCGTACTTGTTCCTCAGTCATCTTTTCCCGTTGCCCCTAGAACAGCTGCCGCCCAACACAATCTACCCCCAGAAATTTGTTATGAGACCAAAATTCCGGACAAGCTACACGATGAACCCCAATGCTCACCACGTTCGACTTGATATGCTCCTTGTACAGCTTGCGGAGGCAGTGTCTGCCACGGGGATGGCAGAAGCGCAAGTAGACTGGCGAGATGGACGGCGCTGATCGGCAGAAGGCAAGTCTGTCTCGGGGAAGGCGAAGGACATAGAGCCTATATGCAAAGCTTGTTGAAGCCGAAGGCTGCTCCCAGGCATGATACATACCGTGGACAATGTTTTCGACAGTTGCTGATTCTAGTTCTGTTCTAATGTTTTGTTCTTGGAAAAAAACGCTAATCAATAATCCAGGCCCCATATGAAGCCGCGCATTGGGCCAAACCGCCGCTGATCATCGTCTACACTGGACGCAGATCTATCACCTGAGTGAGGCAGCCCCGGGGCGAAACGACTTCGTGAAGTGTAAACCCACCCTTTTCGGCAATGGCACGGTACTCTTCCAGCGTCCGCTCCCGGTTCTTCACCCGCGACAGCATCCTGATATCTGCGTACCTGGCGAAGCTGCCCAGCTTCCCATCCAGGATGATATGCTCCCCAACCACGACCCGACTGACCCCAGGCTTGAGAATAATCGATTCCCTGATCCGTTTGAGCAGCTTGATGCAGTGCTCGTCGTCCCAGTTGTGGAAGACAAACTTGAGGAAATACGCAGCCGACCGCGGGAGCTCATCCTTGAAAAAGTCGCCGCTGCGGACCTCCACAAGCCTCTCCCTCGTGGCATCGTCCGCGCCCTCGAACCGCTTCCGGATCAGCTCCGCCGTCTGGGGCAGCTCGAACGCGGCCGCCCTGGCGGCGGGGAACGCCCGGAGGTAATACCACACAAAGTCCCCGGCACCAGCCCCGATATCCGTGACGACCTCGCCCGCGACCTCGGCCCAGGGGTAGTCGGCCAGCAGGCCGGGTGCCTCGGCGGTGCTGAAGGCGCCGATGGCGCGGTGGAAGGCGGCCGTCGTGCCCATGCGCTCCATGACCTCGTAGATGGGCTCGTCGGTGCCGTAGTAGATCTGCGCGGCGGAGCGCTCCTCGCCCGCCGCGATGGCGGCCGGCAGCCGCGGGAGGATGTCGTAGTGCTCGCAGGCGTAGAGCCCGACCCAGTTGTGCCACGTGGTCCAGTGGTCGGTCCGGAGGAGCTGCGAGGTGCGGTTGTTGTCGACGAGGCCCCCCGTGGCGGCGGAGCGGGCGAAGAAGCCCATCTCGACGAGGTACCGCACGACCTGGCCGCACGCGGCCGGCTGGATGCCCGCCTCGGAGGCGAGGGATTCCGTGCTCAGGGGCCCCTTGGCGTGCAGGATGTCGGCGAGGCGGTACTTTGCCGCGCACACGAGCACCTGTGTGTTTGTCGCGGAGAAGATGGCGTCCATGAACTGTACCTGTGGCGGGGTGAGGATCTGCTGGATCTTGCCGAGGGTCTGGATCGTGTCGAGGATCTTGGCCCGCAGGGCGCCGGACTGGGACTGTGAGTCTGGGTTCTGTGAGAGCCTCAGGGCGTCGTCGACGAAGGGCGCGAGGGGGCCATCTAGGGCCCTTGCCGCTTGCTTGGCCGACGCGAGGAGCTGATCTAGTTCTGCTTCCATGATTGTGTTTTCTGGGCTCCGGTATAGATCTTAGACACGGATCTAGATAGACCTATACTAAGATATGTAGCAATATCCGGGGTACTTGTGGGTATCTATTCTGATCAACAACATCGGTGTTCTGGGACTACGTTTGTTTAGTTACATATAAACATGGCTCAAAATCGGAGGCTGTTTCGCTCGACGTCTCTTCTCGGGATACAGCATGATTAGGGCAATGTTAATATTCACCGAGCCACAAAATGCCACCCAGTTTCGCCAGATGTCTGTGAGCTCAATTTTCCCGCCAAGCGTGGGCCCGTTTGCGATGCCCGATCTTTCGGCCCCGACTGATGCTCGGTGCATATCCTCGGCGTAGTCGTCCCGGTCAAGCAGCCGAGAGCCACCTAGGGATCCACTCAAAATCCAGCCCATTCAGCCAGTCACTCATACCGTCAGTGTTCTCCAAAGTCTCCATATTGTTGGCTAGGCATTACAGTATCAGTCTCGCATGAACCTTCCTCGAAATTCCAGTTTTGAATGCATGTTATGCTGGAAACGGCCTGGGCATGGTACGACGTAGGAGGGTGACGCTGCGATTGATGATGCAGATTCATCTCGCTACACCTTGAGCAAGTACGCAAACCGAGAAAACGGATTCGCCAGTTGAGGATATCAATCCAAGACTTTGAAAATCTTCAATAAAACTACGTATTAAAACCATTATCTATGTATCGTGTATCTACCAGGCCGTCATGTCGGCCGTCTCAAACATCGCCCTCAGATCCACTTCTAGACCCTTCTTCTCACACAACTTCTGCAGGACCAGCGCGTCCATACTACTCGCACCCAGCTCCCAAAATGTCTCAGAGCCGTTGGAAGTTTCCAAGGGAAGAGCAAGGCACTCTGCCACAGCTTCCTTGATAGCAAAGGCCCTGCCATCGTCACTTCTACTACCCGCACTCCCCCTCGTCTCCTGCTTGTAGTCCAGTGAGTCTCTCTCCGACTGCGGCGTAGGCAGTCTGTCATCCTGCCTCACCGCAGTATCTGTAATGACCCGCAAGATCCCATCGATACTGGCCCCTCCACCAAGCAGCTCCAGGACCAGCGCAAGGGCACTCTCCAGCCTGTCCGCCCTCTCCTCGTTCAGTAGCTCATCCGCACATTCCAGCTCGACCTGTAGTCCCCGATCACCCTTGTCCGTAAATTCCACCATGACGGGGAACTTGGCACACTGCGGCCGCGCATCCTCGCGCTCCACAGTCTCGACGCCCTCCAGCCTCAGCCGACCCCCGGCCGTCTCCACGGCCGTGTGGAACGACACCATGACCTGGAACAGCGGCCACGCCAGGCTAGGCTCGGCCCTGTCGGCGGCGAGGTCCTGTGATGACGACTCCCGCAGGATGTCCCGGAGCACCCGGTGCGGTACAAAGTGCGCCAGGGCGGCCCTGCTGCGGTCCCCGACCATGTCGAAGAAGTCGCCCAGCGAGCTCGATCTTTCTGTGGGCGTGCTGTCGCCGGCGGCGCCGGAAGAGCGGCCACCAAAGTCCCAGGTCAGCGGCACGACCAGCCGGTCCAGGAACATCCCCAGCATGTCCTCGGTGCCGACCTCGGTGCGCATCGTCATCGGGGCCCCGAGCGCCACGGTCACCGGGCCCCGGGCGGGGTGGTGCGGCTGGATGCTCTGCAGCGCGAGGAACGTCGTGCCGAGGGCTAGCTGGTGCATGGTGATGCCGTGGGCGAGGCTCAGCGCGGCGAGGCGCCTGTGGTGCTCTGGTCGGACCGTCCACGTGCGTGTTCGGCCGCGGTAGCTGTGAGGCTGGGGAGGCTGGCCCAGGGGGCGGCATACTTCTGGAGTAGACAGATGGGTTTTCCAGAACGACGCTGTGTCGTCATTGGGGGACCGCAAGAGGGAGTCGCTTGCCCATGAAGACCAGTCGAGGTAGTTCAGAGAAGCGGCTGGTTGGGAAGCAGAGGTCTGGATTTCATCCGGGCCATGTGTGCCCCCAAGTCGACCATACTCGGCCGAGATGTCACTCAGGGCGTAGTGTAGGGTCGGGCCGTCACCAATAATGTGAGAGATGATGACGATGATGGTTGTCTTCCACGGGGTTATGCTGGCGGTATGTACCTGGAATAGTGGTTCCTTGAAAGGGTCCAATGGGCGCTGAATCGTTTCAGAAACGAACTCGTCAACCTCGTGCTGTGTGCATGTGTGATTTTCCAGCTTCCATTCCGCAGCAGGTCGAATGGAGCGAGTCACTGTGCCGTCAGCCTCAATATGGAACCGGGAGCGTAGCACCTCATGCTTTGCCACCGTTCGCTGGTATGCTCTGCCCAGGCGTTGCATATCCAGAGGGCCATATGCGTTACATGCGTATACGATGTTCCACATCGGCGACCCCTCGCATAAGAGTTGGTTGAGTACCATTTCCTGCTCCAAATATGAAGCTGGTGACTTTTCACGCCTGGTGGACTTCTTGGTGTCAACAAAGCGCTTTGAGCCGTTGATATCCTCCACTTCTGGTAAGTTCTTTCCCGGCGCTGTGTTGTGTCGTTCACGCCCCAAATGCTCGTCCACGGCGCAACATAGCTCTCGTAGAACCTGATGGCGTATGACAATCCTCAGTGGCACTTTAGTCCCCCACAACTTCGAGAGTCTTTGTGCCAGACGTATCTGGAGGAGAGAGTGACCTCCAATCTCGAAGAACCCATCCGATGCGCCGATGGGGTTCTCATCCGTATCCCGTCCAAGAAGTTCAGCCCAGACGCCGGCAACATCTCGTTCCGTCTGGGATCCCAGTGGCTGCACGCCAGCATCGCGCTCCAGCCGCATCTCCGACAGTTGGGCCCTGTCGACCTTGCCGTTGCGCGAAACAGGCAGCTCTTTTAGAGCAGTGATAACGTTCGGAGTGCTATACTCTGGCAAGTGCCGCCGGAGAAGCTGCAGGAGCTGGTCGGTGTCCACGCTCTCCGGCGTCACGAACGCTCGGAGGGTGCCACCCGTCACCACCACGGCGACGTTGTCGATGTCCGGGGAAACGCGCAGGATGGAGGCCTCCACGTCGCCGAGGTCGAGCCTGAAGCCCCTCACCTTGACCTGGTTGTCGTTGCGGCCGATGTACTCGATGTCACCCGACTCGAGCCAGCGGCCCATGTCACCTGTCCGGAACATCGTCCAGCCCTCGCGGAAGGGGTTTGGTAGGAACCGCGCCTTAGTCTCTTGTTCGTTGTTGAGGTAACCTGGTGTAACTTGGATGCCCGAGATGTAAATCTCCCCGGTCACGCCGACAGGAACCGGGCGGCCGGTGGAGTCGAGGAGGTAGAAATTCACCCGCGGGACCGGCTTGCCGATGGATATCGGGGTGTTGGGCTGCAGTCGGTGGGCTGTCGCAATAAGTGTGCACTCAGCCGGAGCGTAGCCATTTTGAAGGGTCCTCCCGGGTAGCCACTTCTGGACCAGGACAGACGGGAGTGCCTCGCCAACAAGTGCGATGATCTTCAGGTTGGGGTATTGAGCGGGATCGAGGCTGGAAATCAAGGACGGTGTGCCAACGGTGGCCTCAACTCTGGACAAATGTGCAAGGGGGTCTGAAGCATCTTTCAGAACGAGTGTCGCTCCGTAAAGCAAGCTGGAGAACACCTCCTTGACGCAGCAGTCGAAGCCGAGAGAAAGTAGCTGGGCGTTGCGTTGGCCAGGTTTGGAGTAAAGCCGGGCTGGAGCATGGGTCAAGAGGGAGAGGATCCCTTTGTGTTGGAGTTGGACAGCCTTGGGGAATCCGGTGCTTCCACTCGTGAATATGACCACCGCAATCTCGTCTCCCTTTGGAGACACCGTGTGTGCATTTCCACCAGATGCCTCAGTATGATCAACTGCAAGCTCGGTCTTGTCATCAGCTGAGAGTATCGTCTGCACGTCGAACAGACTTGACACGTTTTCAAACCCGGACGAACTCTCCCTGGATGATGTGCTCGGGAACAGCACCACCGGCGGCGAGCAAACAGATATCATGTATTTTTGCCGCTCCCACGGAAGCTTGTGGTCGATCGGACAGTACGCCGCACCAGTTCTGACGACGGCCATGATTGCCAAGAGCCACTCGACAGATCCGTCCGCAACGACACAGACAATCTTCCCCGGCTTGGCTCCGTGTGCTCTCAGCACTCTAGAGATGTGAGCTGTTTTCGTATCCATTTCGTGATACGTCAGGCTCCCATTCAGGCATTCGACGGCAAGAAGGTCTCGGTGTGTTTTCAACGAGCTCTCAAACGCCTCAGGGAGAGTCTCTGGGCCTTGGTAGGGCTCCTCAAGCTCTTGGCCAGTGCAGTTCAAGCGCTCTTGCAATTCCTCAGGCCCCAGCATGAGATCAGATATGTCGCCAACAGTATGTCCGGATTGTCGCGGGTCTTCAAAGCAGGCGTCGAGGAAAGCGACCAAGATGTTTTCGAAGTGACCTGCCATACGCTTGATCGTGTCCTCCCCAAAGTGGGATGTCTGATACATAAACCTCGCATCCAGATGCCCGTCAACCACATCAAGCATGACTGTCAGAGGCATCTCGGTCGTCTCGACATATGACACATCGTATGGTGGCGAGCACAGCTGCGCTTTGTTGTCAGGCCATTCAGTTTCTGGGAAGTCATACTGAATTGCTAAGAGAGTGTCGTAATATTCTGTGCCCCGGAAGCCGGTGGCCTCCAGGATTAGTGAGTTGGGTGTCCACTGAAAGTCGAGAACGCGGCAGAGTGTCTGGAAGGTCTCCTGCAGGAACTCCGTCACTGCCAGGCTCGGGTCGGTCTCGGCGGGCATGGGGAGCGTGTTGACCAAAGGCCCGACGATCTTCTCGACGACATCTAGGGGCAAACTTCGCCCAGAGAGAACTGCGCCGAGGACGACTGCTTTGGAGTCGCAATATCTGGAAAGTAGGATCGCCCATGCACTATACACGATAGAGGCTGTAGTCACTCCCCGCTCTTTCGCGGCGTCGATCAGTTGGCTCATCGGCACAGACATGCTGCGACGATGTTCCGCCTGCGGGCGCGGCTTGAGTGCCTGTGCCGAGGGCGGAGCAAGGCGAAGACGAGGGATGTTCTGGCTCTGGACATGGAGCAAGTCCTTCCAGAAAGCTTTGGCTGACCCTGAGTCCCTCTTGCTCAGGTTGCGCAAACACCATGCCGCGTCGTAGAACTGTGGGCAGGGAGTCTGGGCCCCCTGAATTCCGTGTAGCAGTTCCCACAGATCATGGAGCACGAAGCTCGCGGACCAGCCATCGATCAGAGCGTGGTGAACTGTCCAAACCACCCGTGACTTTTTCCCAGGGATGCTGATGACCTGGAATCTGGAGAGTGCGTGGACGTCTTGTTCGTCAAATGACGTGAGCTCCTCGGACTCGAATCGGGCTGTAATGGCCTTTCTCGTCTCCCATTCGGCCTCAGAACCGACCTTCTCTTCCTCCCAATGAATCCTATGGGCCGTATTCAGGACTTGAACTGGCTCAGATAGGCTGTCAAGGCGGAAGGAGGTACTCAGAATTGAGTGTTTCTTGACCAGCGCACTCCACGCTTCGCGCAGGGCATGTAAGAACACCGCGTGGTCCGCTTTTGGGTGGTCAAAAGTCATGCCAATCCTGAGGAAGTTCATAGACGGGCTTGCGACTGTCCCTCTCACCATGCGTGTCTGCATGTCAGTCGCAGGGAAGATTTGCACATCTTGGAGCTTGCCCTCGGGAATAGAGAGAGCCTCCCGAAAGCTCGCTCGATCATTTTCGGTAGCCTCCAAAGAGAATGCCTCCCCTGAGTCGACCTCCGTCCTCTCCAACGCAGATGCTATAGCAGCCACCGTGTCTTTGGCGTAGATCGTCGCGACATCCGTGAGGAAGCCGAGTTTTCTCAGCGTGGACACCAGCATCACCGCAGCAAGCGAGTGTCCACCCAGGGCACGGAACGAGGCATCATCACCAACGCGCGCCTGTACTACCCGCAAGACGGTACAGATAGCGTGCCTCACGGCTTCCAGCGGTGTGATCAACTTTCCCTGATCGCGCACGTGCTGCAGAAAGATGTCCGCGTTTAGGAACTGCGGCAGCTGTGTCTTCTCGTGCAAAACAAGCAGTGCCTTCCGGTCGATCTTGCCGTTTGGAGTCAGTGCGAACGACTCGATTCCGTGAATGATGTCCGGGACTAGGAAGGCCGAGTAGTGCTCGAGCATCCGCTCACGAAGTCCATCCGCCGCGCCCGCTGGAGACACAAAGCCGACCAGCGAGCCCTCGGGCGACTTGACTGCGGCGCACTGCTGGACCCTGAGGGATGGGTCGTCCCCACTCGAGCTCATCATGGCTGGCTCGACCTCACTTTCCAGGTTGACCAGGAAGCCGCGGTTCTTGACAACCCCGTCCTTCCTCCCACAAAAGACGTAGCCGTCTTTAGTCCGCTTGGCGTAATCCTTTGTCCGGTAGAAGATCTCCCCGTTGCGGCGGATGAACATCTTGCTGGTCAGCTCCTTGTCCCCGAGGTAGCCAACCGCGATCCCTGGTCCGCCCAGGAGCAGCTCGCCCTCGTCAGTTTCGTTGTCGTCTGCGTCGACGAGGAGCACCTTGCAGTAAGGTATGGGCCAGCCCATCGTGATGGGCTCGTCGGGACGCATCTCGGCCATGGAAACCACGCAGGTGGCCTCGGTAGGGCCGTAGGCGTTGATGAGCCTTCGATTTGGGGCGCTCCAGTTCTTGATCAGCGACGGTGTTGGAGATTCGCCGCCCATAATAATCCACTTGACATCTTTGTAACCTCTCGTTGGGTCCATGGCAGAGAGAATGCTGGGCGTGGTGATCCATATTGTGCAAGTATTTGCCACGTCCGCTAACGTTACAGGGCTCGAAAGAACGAGTGTGGCACCATTGCAGAGCGTAGACAAAATAACGTATGCACAGGCTTTTCCCAAGGAATGCGTCAGTCGGCTGTCCATTGGACGGTGGCAGTAAGGAAAGAACTCACCGTCAAATGCGAAAGAAAATATCAGAAGCACCCTGTCCTCTGGTCCGGCGCTCAAGTTGAATGGCAGGTGAGGGTTGCTTTCGGTCACAAGCGTCGATATCGACTTCTGTTTTACGATGACCCCCTTTGGTTTCCCCGTACTTCCGCTTGTGAAGATAAGATAAGCCCAGTCCTCCTCGACAGAGCCGCTTTGACTTTGCAAATCGGCATTCTGTGATATGATGGTGGGTGAAGCGGCATGGCTTGCCAAAAATTTGAAGCCGCCTCCATCCGGTCGAATATGCAGTATATGATACTGCTCTGAGGTGGCCGACAGCACATCTGGCTTGGTCGTTATGATTAAGGCCGGTTTTACCCGGTCAAGGGTGTTCTCGATTCTATCTACACCCCAGGTGTCAACGTCCATGGGCACATAACAGGCCCGCAGCTTTAAGACGGCGAGGATGGCTATGACTGAGCCTGTGCATCTGCCTGAGAGTATGGGGACGACCTGTCCGGAGGTGACTCCATGGCTTGCTAACTCGACGCTGAGGCTGTCTGATGCCGTGTCGAGCTCTCGGTAACTCAGCTGTTGGGAAAGACCAGTCTCGGTACTGTCTTCCAGAGCAATGGCATCAGGGTTTGCCGAGGCATGATCCTGAAACAACTCAACCAGACACTTCATTATGGCAGATATGAACGGAGCGGCCCAAGTGCTGTTGAAAACGAAAGGCTGTGTGAGGCTTATCCGAATTGCCGACTTGACAGAGAAACGGGTGGAAGTGTGAAAATTAAAGTCAAAGTGTATTCGAAAGATCTTGAAACCGAGCACTGAGTCCAACCTCACCTATAATTCATATGAATTATTTCACGTATATCAACATTTGGGTCTGTTCGTGCCCTACCCGACGAGTGTAGTCAGTTCGAAACCTGCCATGGCTCTTCTCACCACGGCGACTTGGCAACTCAGCCGATGTCACCGAGCTGATCGCGCAGGGCCAGATTGCGAATGCCCCGAGTAGCCCACAGCTCTTGGCATACGGCCTCTATGTAGAAACAGAAACCCACATGTCGGATGGCTTGACTCCCGCGACGGCCCACAAGATGCCCTCGCGGTGAATATCGACGGCGGATATCCGCTCAGATCCCTGCACGCCACGCCGCCCACGCGATATTCAGCCGGTGGAGCGAGGTCTTGGAAACCCCATGGGAAAGTTAGTATCATACGATGATCACTGCAGGATATTGGGTGATAATGCTAGTATTGAGCTCATCGCTTGTGTATATTGTGTTTGTAGAGTCGACGAGGCCGAAGGCCTGGCGTTCCATTTCTCCCCGCTCAGCAAGAATTAGGTGTCCGTCTCAGCTATGGTACCATCTTTCAGCATCATGTTCAATACCGGGCCGTCTGATGTCAACATGCAGCTCATAGCAATTGCACTGGCTGTAACGGGTGCTGTGGTGGTCCTGGCATTCAGGACCCATGCGGCTCGCAGGATTCTGGATGTGACGTGCAACGTGAGACAGCAATCCGGTGGCTTGTTGGTACGAGATAACTAACTAACGACTGATCAGGTTCTTTTGTCTCGCATATATCGCATCCCTAGTCTTGACGACGGGACCAACATCAAAGGCCCTCCTTTCACATTCTGGGACGGGCAAATGACGGAAAAGTTCCTGTGCGCAAGGGAGAGATCTTATGAATGGCAGGCGAAGTACGGTTCTATTTACAGGATATGGGTTGGTCCGAACCCGGAAGTGTGAGTTCCAATATTTTGTTCCTCAAAATGAACACGTTGATGTTAACGTGGCTGTGTCGTTGAGAGTCATCACGGAGCCGAAAGACGTCCAGGCCCTTTACACCAATGCTTCTGATCACGCCAAAGCCTCCGCCGCCAATACCGGGTGGCTGCTCAGTCAGATCATGGGCCAGGGTGCAGGCCTGATTAACGGGCAGCGCTGGATCAACCTCCGCAAGGAACTCGACCGGCACTTCACGCACAAGGCTTCTCTTACCATGGTTGGCACTTTGAACGAACACGCCAAAACTTACGTCCAGAACATGGTACAATACAGTCTTCCTGATACATCAGAAAAGAGCGGAAACAAGAGATTCGTGGTCAACGCTGCTCATGCGTTGACAAGGTACCCTTATTACGAAATTGCGAGCATGTTCTATTCCAACCTGAACAAGCAAGAGATAGATAGGCTGTGGGATCTAGGCCAGCTCTTCACCAAGGCCTTCGCCAGGGTTATTGACGGAGGTATCAACAGGTCAAAACTGACCAAGTGGTTGAACACGGACGACTGGAAGCTGACCAAAACGTACATTGATCAATGGGAGGAATTCAACGCCTCTGCATACAAGCGCCGTGTCGATGCTGGTATCAAAGACCAGGTTGTGGACCTGTTCCAAGCCGCAGAGGCCGGCAAGGTGGATCGCGAGGAAGTGCTCCAAACTCTTGCCGAGTCTCTGTTCGCAAACCTTGATGTCACGACCCATGTCATGACATCTTGTGTTATCCTTCTCGCCGATAACGCCACGGTCACCGCAGATCTGAGAAGGGAATTCTCCGAGCATGCTGACGATATCGACACATATCTCGGGAAGAAGGACACTTTGCTTCACTACTGCCTGCTTGAGTCCCTGCGGCTCCAACCAGTATTGTCATACTCGTTCCCAGAGAAGCCGCCACGGGAGAAGATACTAGGTGGATACCGCATCCCGAAAGATGTAAGCAGGAGAGGCCTTGTCCATATTCACGTGCTCTGACTGCCATGCTAATTCGTTTCCGGTGCAGATGACATGCGTTGTTGACGCTCACGCAATCAACATTCGCAACCCTTTCTGGGGCTCAGATAGCAGGGAGTACCGTCCTGGTCGATTCTTCTCTATCCCTCAAACCAAGGTAGGTCGACCAAGACAAGGGCTGTTGCCTATATTGCCACCTCCTCGAGTTTGCTCAAGCTAACGCGGGTGCCTTTTTCTCCTCAGCTTCGATACAACCTCCAAGCCTTCGGCTATGGCCCCAGAAAGTGTTTGGGAAACAACATCAGCGACAAGATGGTCCACGCTCTTGTCTATCAGCTGTTCAGTCAGTATGATTTGGTTGTGAGACCGAATATGAAGAAAGAGAATGATTACTATTTCAAGACAGATAAGACAAATTGGCTTGGTCTCTTCGACGTGGAGTTGGAAATGAAGAGGAGGGTACTGTAATTATCCATTGTAGACTAGATGTTCGTGATGCTATCTGAGTAAGACTACCGAATGACCGGGAGCAAGAATCACAATCTTCCAGAAATTCAGACAAGGCTAAAAGCCAGAATATCTGCGTTATACAGATACTATGAAACCGACGTCACTGTAATGAGTTTAATTGTTATGTTTGTTGAATACCAAGTAACTCTGATATCATATTCGTCCGCCTCCTGAATGCTTAAGCAGTTTTACGTGAGAGTATAAGAAGAATGTGACTTTGCACTTAATTATTGTGTGAGCTGTCCGTCCTCGTAGGTAGAAACACTTAGTAGTGTGCATTAATAGAGACATTATCAATTAACTAGTGTGTGCAATTTGCTTGTGCAAACCGTGTAAAGCGCATTAGTCCAGTAGCTCTACACTTTGGTAGTTGGTTTCCATCCACCTTTCAATATGCGGGCAGCTCCGTGGAACATGCCGCCCAGAACCATCGAAACCCCTGCAAAGATCATCAGGCCCACAAAGCTATCACTCTGGCTATCCTTGATAGCGCCCTCAATCGGGAGCCCTGTCAGGGCGCCTAAGGCGATGGCCAAGCAAAATCCTCCGATTTTCAAACCAATCTCATCCATCTTGCCCTCGGCCAGGCTGACAACACACGGCGCGCCGAGGCTCACGAACCCGCCACTGCAGAAGCCATATAACAACGCAAACACAATGATGCCAGGGAAGGATGGCGAGAACTCCAGGGGAAGCCAAAAGGCCAGACAGAGGACGCCACTGAGGAGCGAGACAGTCGTCATGACGTTGAACTGGCCTAGGTGGTCCGAGGCCCAACCAGGAACAATGCGCCCGAACACCGAGCCAGCGTTGGCGATGGCAAGGGTGTACTGAGCCATTTGTGTGCTCATGACATCTTTCTGCGAGGCCATCTCTGGGAGGTAATTGAGCGGTGCAAACAGTCCCTGGAGTGCGAGTATGAGCAATCAATCATCACAGAGAGATCCAGCAGAAATTGGACACCGGATGTTACTGTCAGTGAGAAGGGGAAGTGATCACGTACCCACATGGTGAAGAAGCACCCTAAAACGAAGAACAGCCATGGCAAGGACTTGAAAGCCCTCAAGCCAGCCGATGGTACCTGGTTCTGGCCGCTGCCGTTCCTCTTGGGTGGGAATGGCGATGAGCACAAGACATTGGCAATGACGAGCAGAATGCCCTGCAAGAGGGCTACCCAGCGCACAGCCGATGCGAAGCCCACCCTTTCGACGAGAATCGGGATGATCAGAGGAAACACCACACCTCCCAGGCTCGATCCGCAGGAGACTATTCCAACGGCCAGCCCACGCCTGGTTGAGAACCACTGCGTTGCGAGAGTCATGGCCGGCAGTGACAGGCCGGATGTCGCAAGACCGAAAGCCACGCCCTGGGCAAGTATGATTTGCCAGTACGTCTTACACAGGCTCAGCATGCAGACTGAAAAGACGGCCATGGCCGAGAAAGGAGCCAGGACCACGCGTGAGCCATGGGTGTCGATGAGCTTGCCGACGAAGGGCCCAAGAATGAAGAGGAGGAATATCTGGAGGGTGGTGATCCAGGCCAGACTTGAGGATGACTGGCCTGGGAGTAGGATATCCTTGTAGTACAGTTGGAAAATTCCACACCTGTAGTTCTGATTAGCGCACAGCGTCTTTGTCATTGGTGACCAAGGTCAATTCCCTCGGGACACCACATCACTTCGCACTCACGCGTTCACATAGCCAAAAGAGCAGAATTGAAGGAGGAATGATCCAGCAACGCATGCCCAGGCTCTGAGGCCGCCGTTAGGGGGCTCCAAAGGCGACGGTGACGCGACGTCTGATCCGCGAGAGCCATGCTTGTCGTTTGTTTCGGACTGCCCTGCGAAAGATCCCTCTGGACTCGGCGCACCGCCTCGAACTGAATGAGTCTGGCTGACCATGGTCTGTTGGCTAGACGACAGAATCCTCAATAAATCAATAGTACAGCAAAGGTGGCACCCCCTGCGAGCAAGTTATGTAGCCGTTGCTGTCTATTTGCTTTCAAGTCAGGCACGCTCGGAGGACAGCTCGGTCTCCGGGGATGGATGCCCCTTCCTGGGGCCACCCAGCACTACGTATGCGCCCACACACACACACCGAAAGGTGCCATCTGGCCAGATTTGCTGTGAAGCTCACGATGTGTCATCGGAGAATATACTCGGCGGGTTTGTAGGTCACAGATCCACACACAGAACCATTCACACAAACATGCGTCACGACCCATGTGGACCTCCCACTTTCCGCCACCCGAAAACGAGGGTGAAAAGCGAGTGCATGACTACGTCTTCTCGAGGTAATTCACGCAAGCGCCTTCTGACCACATGCAGCCATAAATTGTTCTCTTGGCTCCTGGCAATATAATCCACATGGGCCAAAGAATCAAAAACATACGGCATTCTCTGTCGCCTAGCCTCTAAGATGCGGTAACTCTGTACAACATTGGTTGTAGGGACAAAGCTACATGGCAGATAGAGTTCGAAGGGGTCCAATTGTCCCCACCGGGGCACTCACTGCAGTGACGCGGTTTCTCCACTGCGTCTCACACGTGTGTAGGACCGCTTCTTTTGCCAAGATCCTATGTTGATGTACCTTTCCTCTGCTCATCTTTATCAAACATTATGTGCTTTTTTGCGCTGAGGATAGGAAGTAAAACTCCATCCTCTTATGAGAGAAACTCTCAGATCAGACGCTACTTGCCACAAGTTACTTTTGTCAAGCTTCTGCGCCTCGCCAAGTGTCTTTTTTTAACTAACAATTAATTCATTTTATGACATTTCAGTTCTTGTTAGCTCAAGGTACGGGATCCGCGACACATCGTTTTGCCGAGCGAAACCGATCGTGAATTGAAAACGAGACCGAGTATGCATCAGACGCCCTATGAGCGCGTCGCGCAAAGTGCACGCAGTTGTTGAGTCTGACGATGCCTCCCCACACACGACAAGCGATGTGGACCGAAGTCGGGGTGGAGCACCAAGATTATACGGGACCGGTCTTGGCCAAAACTTCGGCAGACAGCCTTACCAGTAGACGATTTAGTGGCCAGGAAATCTATATTTTGTATCTAGTCGATGTGTGAAGGACCTGCTCATATATAGTACGTATATGATATTGTCTTAGTTGAGTCGCTCCAATGGATTCGCTTTCGGACCCATCCTGGTGCGTGAAAATCACTGCATGATGATAAGTTCGTTCTATCACTCGCGAAACAAGAGGAACAAGTTTCACCCGGAAGCTGAACATTACATCCTTGCTGTCACTACTCAAACATCAACATCGCCTTGTCCACAGGTGTCCACTATGGTTCCAGCCGACGGGCTCTCTTCAATCCCCGGCAGTGAGACACCTTGTTGAATACAGCCGTTCAAGGGCTGCAGAAATGGTGGAACTGCAAAGCTCCATACAGGTGTGGATTTGCCTGCGGGTTATCAGATCCATTGCGAATCCACAGTGTATTTATCTGATCGTCCGTGCTTCGACGTCCAGCCTTCAGCCCTGGAGCATGACCTGAGTCGAGTCCCTGGAATATCGATCGGTGAGCGCACGCCCGCCCGTGATGTCGAGACGCGTGCGACATCTTCCTGAAAACTATTAGATGACGTTCTCGCATGGGAGGACAAGCCAAAAGTCCCAGTTCACTATCATCAGGTCACACACGTACACGGAAAGATTAAACCACCATGTCGGAGACATTCTTTGTGGAAACAAAACCCCCGTCCTCGACTAGTAGCGAGCGCTGGACCTCCGACGACGGTCCACCAGCCGCAGCTCGACACGGCAAGGATCGGCCCAGCCTCAAGCTGCGCAGCGCCTGTGACTTCTGCCACGCTGCCAAAGTGAAGTGTTCCGGGGGCTCTGCCTGTGACCGGTGCCGCGCCCAAGACCTGCCCTGCGCCTACAGCGTCGCCATGAGGGCGGGCAAGCCCAAGGGCAGTTGCAACCGCAAGACACTAGACAAGCACGCCCGCATCCGGCAGCAGCACGCCGCCAGGCATGCCAGTCTCGACTGGGGCTGGGGCCCGTCCGCGCCCACGATGGGTACGAGTGTGAGCGAAGCCACGTGGTATAACGGCGTTTTGCTCGGGATGGGTCTGCAGATGGAGGAGCAGCAGCAGAATACCCCAGGTTTTGACCACTTAAACTATGCGAGTGACGTAAGTAGCTGGCATTGAACCTCGGCAACTTTTTCACGCTCGATGGATCTCTTGCTAACGTGGTATCGAGGAGCCCCCAGTCCCAGTGCCTGCTTTCACCAGAAAGCGTGCCAGAGCAGGGCTGCTGCTCAATTCCTGCCCTGACAGAAGAACCCTTCTTTGACGCTCATCTCTCCAGTTTGAATGAAGTCAGCTTCGATATGCCCAACGCGGACGCTGCCAACAACATCTGCCCTAATCCCGCCTCACTGCCTTTCTCTCCGTCAGCAACGCCAGAGGCGTCTGTGCCGGTACCGAATGGGCCAGAGGACCAAGAAGCGTGTACTTGTTTCGTGGACCAAACGGACTCACTCAACAGACTCTACTCTTTCCACCGATCGGTTCAATCACAGGCCAGAGGCAATGGGCTGTCACCACCTGGCAAGCAATGCCGCCTCGATATATGCATACAGCGAATCAACGCGGCTCTCACATCGTCAAATTGTTTCTTATCTTGCACACGCTGCTCAAAGGAGTCATGCTCAGTGCTCCTCACCGTTTCCTCCCTTCAGCTTGTTATGCGACTATACGAGTACGTCGTTGCAGAGATACAGTGCACCAGCAGCGCCGCCACTTCAAGAGAAAGGCCACCTTCGACAGGGAACAGTCTCGTTGGCGAGCATCCGCACATGTCATGTCGGTTGGGTGACTACGAAGTCAGTCCGGAGGAGTCGGTCGCGATCCGGCGACTGGTCGTGCGGCGGGCTCTCCAGAAAGGCCGGGAGACGCTCGCCGCGCTGAAGATGCTGTCGGTGGGCGACGATTGCCGTGGCGACGGGAGGAGTGCCTCCGGTTCGCCACCGCCAGGGAGGTCATCTGACGCGCGGGCAACGGCGAAGACCGCCGGGACAGAATCACGGGGCGGGGGCTTACTGGAAACCGACCTGACAGCAGCTGACGCCATCTATCTCCAACAGGTGGTGTGTCGTGGGGAAGCAGTGCTGGATGTGTTTCTAAGAACGGTTTGCCCGGTGTAAATACATCATGGGGCCATATCGAGGCAGAAAGAGTTGGCATGAGTCTTTTCAAAATAGCTTGGGTTTCGAGACTCATTGTAAATGATTGGTTGGGCCATGTGGCATAAGTTTCATCTGACCGAGTCTTGAGTGAGCTGTGCTCTCTGGGAACAAAAGACTCGACCAGGGGTCATTGTGGTAATTGAAAAATGGGCTTGGAGACTACAAAGATATCCTCAGTTTACCAATAGAAACGGGGAGAAAAAATTACCTCCACATCTTATATTCGAGTTTTTAGACTTGTTTCAATCATGTAATTAATACGTGAGAGCCAACTCAGAAGTTGTTAAGGCTTGTTTCCGATATTGCTGTCGGACCGTGATCGAAAACAGGTTGCCTGTCAATTCGACTCCAGATTGACAGTTTTGTTCCTAATGTTACAGCTCGCAAAATCTTGGTAGTCACAATTGTCTCAATTTTCAGTCTCAGTCTCCACATTCGTAACAGTCATCGCCAGTCATACCAAACAATAACTTTTCCCCCGTCCGACATCTCATTTCCCGTATTCTCGTGTTGCTATCTGAAGACGTGTTGTCTGCTCAGATGGCAGTTGAGCGTCGTTTCGTTCCAACTTCCTTTAGGACAGAAGGGGCTGTCTCTCAGTGTCATTACTGTTCTCAGCAGCCTCGGCCTGCAAGAACTTGATGAACTTGTAGAAGACGGCAGCAAGTGTAGCGCCCAGAAAGGGGCCCACCCAGTAAATCCAGTGCGCCGCGCCAAAGTCGAGCGTGATCAGGTCGGGGCCGAAGGTCCTGGCCGGGTTGAGAGAACCTCCAGTGTAGTAGATACCAGGCAGCCTGTCAGTACATAGTCAGCATGCATGTTGACAACAGTCTATAACCCAAAAACTGGCGGAACTGGTACTCACTCGGCCACAAAGAGGGCGAACCCAATGACGAGGGCAGCCAGTGCGTTGCCCTCATGCTTCTCAACAGCCATGAAGTAGATTGCAAGCATCAACTCAAGGGTGAGGAAAGTCTCTATCAGCAGACCCTGGGCGACAGAAGCGCCGTGACCAAGCTTCGTCTGGACGACGTAGGTGCCGGGGAAGATGCCCTTCACGACGGCCGCGGCCACGACACCTCCGAGGATCTGGCCACCGGTCAAGAAGATGCCCTTGATCCACGTAACCTTTCCGACGAGGCACATTCCAAGGGTAACCTGATTTTAAATTTGTCAGCTTCTGGTTGGCGGCATTATGAAGACGTGCGTGGCGTTGACAAAAGACTTACAGCCGGGTTGAAGAGCCCTCCGCTGACCCTCGCAAAGATGGAGACATTGACGGCCAGGGAGAAACCAAAGGCCAGGCTGATGTACAGAAGCTGCGTGAGGTTGATGTCGCCAGGGTGGATGTCATCTCCGGCGTGGGAGGTGTCGGAGTTGGCGACCTGGGCTGCGGACAGGGCCATCAGCAGGAACAAGAATGTTCCAACAGCCTCCCCGGAGATCTCAACGGCATGGAGCCGAAGATGTTTAACGAAGTTGTTAGGTGCCATGGTGAGAGTGAAGTTTGAAGATGTTGTTGCTTAGGGATAATAGATGTGGTTGTCCAGACTTGTCGGGGCACATCGGCAGGAGGCAGATTCGATGAGCTTATATACACAAAATTCTCGCAGCTTTCCCGAGGATCTTGATCGACATGACTGAGGTCGTGACTTCTTCTCAGTTGCGGGGTTGTTGCAAGAGGCGCAAGTTGTGCGACCATGCCCGGCACTGAGTGGCCCACTTGAACCACCACGGGCAAAGAGCCGCATGAATTCATCTCGACGAAAGTACAGCACCTACAAAATTCAGCGGTCAGCGACCGAGAGATACCAGGGGCAACCATCACGCTCCTTTCCGAGGAGAAGTAACGCGTGTGTGTAAACAATGCACATCTTTCCCAGATGCAACAAAAACCACAGCCTTGCAATCCACATCGATGCCCGACGTCGTCGATGAGGCGGTCGTGTGGGTCGAAAGCTGTACAGCTCATTCGGCCTTGGCACCAGCTACCACGGTGAACCTTGTAAGTGCCCTGCATTTTAGGGCGAGGTTGCGACCTCGACCATTCAGAACGCAGAGATTCGCCCATTCTACTTTTTCCTGTATGATTCGGCATTCAATGCAGAACCCTCGAACCACAACACCGATATGGCTGACCAGGCCACGCCCGCTTCCTGGGCACAGGCCCTTGCCGTACTGTACACATTACGGGGTTTGAGTCGCCGTCTCCAGCTGCACTCCGTTCAAAAATTTACCTAGGTCGATTGTGGGGCACCAGCAGGCTTAGTCGTTGCCCGAATTTTCGGCATTCTGCTGCGCTGTGTCTTCATGAGTCTGGAAATATCGGGATTCTCGTTTGAACCTTGAACATGGCCATGGAGTTCGACTTCATTGAGTGTATATATCCTATATCAGAAGCTGTATCAATGGGGCATCCTTCTGCCAACTCCTAGAAGGAAATTTCACCCTCCGCTCCTTTGTCTCAGTCAAGGCTAGCCAACTCCTGTGAATAAGAAAAGGGAATTTCTGAGATAGATTACCTAAGAGAGATCACGTGTGCTCGTGAAGCTTGTAATCCGTGATTATGAGCTCACACTGCCAAGACAAAGCAACACTCCTACATATTAGCAATACTGCAGTTCAAACCTGATGGGTGTCCAGTGGATATTTGAAACAGTCTTTGCCAACGGAAAGGTTTAGTAGCCCAAGCAAATCTGAACCATAAAAAGATGCTGGGCAATATTATTCAACCAAAGAAGACGAGCTGAGAATGCGTTTATAAACGAAGAAAGCTTCGACAAAGCCGTGAAATTATGTCTCAAACAACACAGAGACAAACAATCCGGCCATGATAAAGGAAATATCCTTGTCAACTCTACTACAATTTCACTGATAAATGGCCAATTAAAAATCCATTAGCATCTCATATCAATTAGTAGCTCTGATATACTTGAACAAAATTGTGCTCAGGCGCTTCCTTACCCTTTCAGATTCATACATATAGACCAGCATTCCACAGCCGTGCATCGTCAATATGTATTAATGACAGAATACGCTCCGAAAAACAGTAAGCCACGGCGAATACGGCTGGTTGATTGATTGTGCAGGACTTGAATCAAATATAACACATCCGTTAGGTTACGTGAGTTACCTTAAGGAAGTGGCATAAGTTAGGGCCTTTGCATCCTTGAATGAGCCACTGGATGGAGCTTGGCTCAGAGATAAGGGCTTTAGCATTGGAAGGAAGCTGAAGCGCCCGTAGAAGGGAAGAGAAGGGCAGTGGGTCTTGTCGTGACTTCCTAGCACTGCTAAAGAGTTCAAACGGGCCAGAACTTATGGAAAAGGGCCGACCCCCCAGCCCGGAGGCCAACTCGGGGGTCAACCGGTGGTCAAACCGCGGTCTGATTCAAGAGCAATTGGGTTTCAAAACACATGCTGCTGCACGAAGAGTGACTTCTCAAAAGGTCTGGCTCTTTGCTTGGGTGCTAGCCTGGTAGGGTAATGATGCGTGACACAGTTCAGCCTATTCTTCTCGACGTCTCGGTGGCTCAGTGGCCCTGCTGAATTTAGCCTCCCCGCTGCTCCCAAACATGTGCATGTAAGTCATTCGCCATTAGTGGGATAACCTACAAGGGGATAACCTCGGTACGGTTACCCCTACCCTGCAACCTCCACCCCGTGTTCTTGTAGGATGGTCTGTCCAGGCCTATATGTAGATAGGGCTTACTCGTGCCCATTTCGCATTCTTGAGCATGGTCGCATGCGGGCTGTGTCTCTCAGTAATAAGGTATTTGAATCATACCTTGTCCAGTTCACGCCGGTGAGAGATCCCTCATCCTCCTCGCCTGCTCCCATGCCGATTACCTAGATGATATAGCGGTATCGCGTTCAAGCTCACCACTATTATTATCAGGGATCTTTATCACGGAAGGAGGATTAATATAAAAAAGGGACTTCTAGTATTTATCCGCCTTAAATATTATATAGCTTTTTTAATACTTAAAAGTATTATAAGAGCTATATAATTTATAAAAAGAGGAAGAAAGGAAAATAAAAAGGAAGAAAGAAAAAAGGCTAAGTTTAATTATTTATATTTTTTAAATATATTATTTTTATATTATATATATATAGCTTATATAATATATATCTTTAGTTACTTTATTTATATTTAATAATTTTTATAATTTAAATTTTTAAATTCTTTTAAGAAAGTAAACTAGCTAAGATATTAATATAATATTTTTTTAATAATATTATAATTTATAATATAATATTATAATATTTAAATAAAATAAACTTAATATTTTTATTATAAGACTTAAGACTTAATTTATTATTAATCTTAATATTTAATCTCTTTTAATTTAATTTTTAAAATAAA
>JACVEP010000137.1:483-97451 GCA_018137895.1 Diaporthe sp. DP-2020a | reverse complement strand
TATCATGTAACTGATTTCAACACATGCATCGAGCCGCGTCGGTGCAGTGCAGGCTACCGCTGAATTTCAAGGCATCACAGTTTCACAACCATTCTGAAGGTGCAGTTCCGGGTCTTGACCAACCTTGATCTCACCACAGTGAGGTGTTTGTTGGCAAGCTGGCTTGCCCTGGGGGCCGGTGCGTTTGAGAGCCAGTGCGGCCAATTTCCTGGGCCAGCAATGTCCGCCCCTGGGGAGCTCGCCGTCGAATCAACCTGCCAAGCTCAGCCCCTGACTCGGCGGCTTCCTTTTCGCCAAGACCGGAAGATAGCAGGCAGAGGCCAGGCAGGGGAGGGGATGCCGGTACTACCGTGATGACCTCTGATCTGCTTACTGACAGATCTTTTACTCCACCTAGATTAGGGCGTGTTTGAGAAGCATGCGCGCGGCGTCAAAAAAAAAGGATGCAGCGAGCCTAAAAAGCCGCTGGCCCCTGAGCGTGTAAACAAGAATAAGGCCGTGCATATGTCGTGTAACAGGGGGGCCTGACAGGACTAAAAGGGAAGATCCGCGTCAAACGAAACATTGCTTGGCTTCCGCCAGCATGCAGGAGGGGGCTCGTCGGGCGGCTTTTCAGCTGGTTTAAGGTTCCAATCAAGCTTGCCACCACTAATTTCCTTTTCGGCCCATGTCGTAGCCCTTGTGGGCCCCGGATGGGGCCCGGACGGGGTCAAATCGCCCAAGGCGACGTAAACAAGGGCGGCAAAAGCCTGGACACTGGCGCCTTGTTCCACCATGTGCCTGGCGTACCTGCATGCCTAGTCTGGCGTATTTAAGAAATCATCCGCCCGCGCCTCCAGCCCGCCAGGTGCGAGAGAAGGTCACGGCTAAGTCCTCATTCATTCCTTTTTACCTTCTTTTGAGAAACGCTTGCGTTTGGCCTGTGGCCACGGTTCTTCGCGCAGTACATACAGTCACTCATTCAGCAGACCGCATACACAAAGAAACAAATAAAAGACCACCAAAAAATCCCATCACAGGACACTCAAGCAAACATGGTCTCACGTTCATTCATCGCGGCGCTTGCCCTTCTGGGCGGTGTCGAGGCACACACTCGCATGGTCGAGATTTTCCGCAACGGAGAGGGACAGGGCGAGGCAGCAGGCATCCGCATGGACCTGAACGGCGACACCACGACGGCACCCATCACCGACGTCACTTCCACCGACATGGCCTGCGGAAGGAACGGAGAGACATCTGTCGGCCGGACAGTCAAGCTCACGGCTGGCGACGGCATCGTCATGAACCACCGCTCGTGGGCCGACGGCGCCCAGCCCGGCGTCATCGACGCCAACCACAAGGGATCCACCGCCGTCTACCTGAAGAAGGTCGCCGATGCTGGCGCCACGGACCCCTGGGCCAACTCGGCGTCCGGGGAGGGCTGGTTCAAGATCTCATGGAACGGCCTCGACACAGCGACCAGCAAGTGGGGAGTCGACGTGATGATCGAGAACGGCGGGTACACAGGGGCCATCCTCCCCTCCGACCTGAGCGAGGGTTACTACCTGGTCCGCGACGAGGTCCTCGGCCTCCAGAACCGCGACGGCGGCAACATCGTGCCCCAGTTCTTCGTCGGCTGCGCCCAGGCCTACATCTCAGGCGGCACCGGCGGCGAGACGCCCAAGACCGTCTCCATCCCCGGCCACGTCGAGGCCTCCAGCGCGTCCCTCACCTACGACATCTACCAGACCCCGTGGGGCGAGTTCCCCGAGTTCGGCCCGGAGGTCTACTCGAGCATCGTGTCCACCTCGGCCCTCAAGCTGAGCCAGCTGAGCGCCGACACGTCCAACGTGGTCGGCACCTGCCCCTCCGACACGGTCCTGACCGTCGGCAACAAGTGCTTCACCGAGCTCGCCTCGTGGTCCGACGACACGGCCGGCGCGCTGCCCAAGTGCTGGGCCGCCAGCGCCGCCTGCTGGGAGAAGAACACGGACTGCTGGGACGGCGTCGAGCCCGTCATCAACGGCAACGACAAGAGCAGGGGCTGCTCCCTGTGGGAGGCAAAGTGCAACGCCCTCGACGCCTGGTGCGAGGCCGGCAACACCAGCGGCCCGCCCGACGCCGGCAAGGTCATCTCGGAGCCGCTGGACCTCAGTGGCCTGTAAGGCTGGGTGGACTTTTCGTTGGTCTGACACACATCAAAAAGCATTTCTACTTCTTTACTCCCTTTTTTCTAGGGGAGGACCTATTTATAACGCCGTATGACTTAGCCTCGACAGCTTAGCTGGAAATCATCCTACTTTTTGGGGACTTTTGCTCTTCAAAAATTGGGCCTGCCCCACAATGGGGATACTGTTTGATCACACTTGCATTTCGTATCCAAACGTCGTGATACGCCGTCTGTAAAGTTGACTCGCACATCGTAGACATCGCTGCGTCACGAGACGGTGACTGCAGCACTGCAGATTTCACAGGCGGCGCAGAGGTGATGACTTGAGGTCAGAGTGTCGATGGGCACAGGTGTGGTAGGACCGCCGGCGCCATCAGCCTGCAGTGGGCTTAGCAAGTGCATTTTTGTGACAACCAAAATCACCGCTGTGAGTTGGCATGCATGAGTGCCTAACACTCAGCCTACCTGCAGGCAGACTCGTTGAAGTCTCATTCGAGGGACACAGCCACCACAGTCTTCCGCGCAACTCTTTCTTATATCGCGCATTTCACATGCTGTTTGTTCATGGGATCGTCTCACATTGTTGTGACCTCTAGAAGTTCATGCACTTAAGCGTTGTAGCATACATTCAGGAAATCATTCGACATCCCGGGCATCCATCAAGACTTGGGGCAGCCGTCATCGGAACCCAGGCTGGCAGACTCGAGCAAAGATAACATGGAAACTGTGTCTAGCGGTGTGTCTGGCATAGGCTCATGTGGATCTCGAAGCAAAATCGAAGCAAAGAAATCTGGCCTCAAACGTCGACTCGAAGCCGCTCGTGCATGGAATGTGGATGGGAAGTTCTTCATCCCGATCGATGTACTCCACAGGTTCATCACCCGAAAGAGTGTCACTGAGGAGCTCCAACATGTGGTCAAACACTTCGGTGTACATTTCAATCGCCCCATACAGCAGATCGCCCATGATGTGTGCCCAGTCGATCAAAACAGGACGGTGCACGTCCGCGGAGACAGAAAGGCGACTAAAGACGTATCGAGGCGAAGAATATTCGCCATTCTGGTATCAATGGACATGTCCGCTAGCATCGAAGCCTTTCTTGATAATGGCCTCTGTGATTTGGACTTGCCACTTATTCTCACGAAACAAGACGACGCTACTCAGGTCACCTCGACGGCAGGGTTGAGAGCGAAAATACTGATTAGTCTTCTCGCTGAACGCGATGAATGGTCTCTTCCGTTGAAAAGTCTCATCGAACTTCAGCGGGAATTCGCTGCTCACTTATCCGCACGGTTATCAGGCGGACTCCCTGACGAAATCCCACAATTCAAACTATCCAGGGAAAATGTACTTCGTTGGACGCTAGAGGTTCAGTCGGCAAGAGGCTGGGTGTGGCATAAGAGGCTTGGTGAGATGTGGAATGCTTCCACAAATAAAGGAAAACACGGGCTCAATCTCAACTACCAGGTACGTGTGAACTCAGCAATCACCGCAGATTCACTTTGCCCTCGTTTTAACTTGAGATTATAGAACTCTATTTCAACAGCCTCCGTCATCAACGCAATGAGACAGGTGCAAGAACACGTTTGCTACATTGAAGGCCGTCCTTCCGGGAAGCTGACATCTGGAATCGAACAAGAGGGAAGTTTCTGCGTGCTTGTGTTAGATGATGGCTGCGCTTCGGATGACCGGTTTTACAGCAACCGGGAATCACTTCCGACTAGCTCAGCTCTGACAAAATTGTTCGCTAAGCAATTACTCGGCTTCTCTAGTTATGGCCGAGGCTATGGCTCTCGAAACCCATTCGGAAGACATGCACAGACCAAACCGGGGACTATTTTCTGGTCCAGACCGCCTGGCGGCAGTGTCGTATATCACCGATACAACCAGGGTACTCTGGAAATCGTCGAATTCGTCAGGTCGGTAATGAGCAAGGCAATTGACACAATGAACATCGGAGAAAAGGCACTTTCATACAGACCCGAAGAAGTTCGCTTAACTGAAGCTTCCCAGGCACTCCATGGCTTTTGGAGTGACCTTTTCAAGGTCGTTTCGTCCCTTCGTGCTATATACAGTATTCCTCACCACGCGCAAACTGAATCATTTCTCGATGGTGGCCTTCTCACCTTTAAGAAAGGTATGCGAGCAGTCAAACCATCAGTCCCATTCGTAGGTTTCCGAGTACCAATCCTGCAAATAATTGATGAGAAGATACTGATGAATTACTAGTTGATTAACGTCACAGATAATTACCAAAACACCAGTCCATGGATGCGGGATCTCCATGATGTGATGCGCACATCACTTTTGGGGATGAATCCGGAGGCACGTTTGACCGATGAACAATTGGCACAGATCTTCAAGGAGATGCAGGACTGGGGCAGATCACACCCTGGATACTTCTTGACTGGAGCAAGTGACGATGAAAGAATGATATTCTTTCCAGGTTCACCCCAAAATAACAGGAAGCTGCCGGCGCCAGCAGTCGGGAGGAGACAGAAGCGGAAGCAGATAACTCGTCATGGAGAAAGGACACAGGCTCCCGAGAACATAGCCGAAGCGGCTCCCATCACGGCACAGCTGAACGAGGTGAAGCTGGTTACATGCTCCAATGGGGACCACCGAATGACAATATTGGACAAGTTGCGAGCTGCGGTTGAAGACTACCTTGACGAGGTGGTAGACTGGTGGCCATTGCGTCCGCTGGAACTACTACAGAAAACGCAACAAACAGAGCTGCGATGGGAAGTATGTACATTTGCAAGGTAGACCTATGTCACCCGAATGGTTTATGTGGCTGACATCGTATTTCAGTACGGCGGCGAGCAGATGTCTATCATTCTAAATCAATCAGAGACTGAACAGTTGAGCATCACCCAGGACCAGGCCCAAAGGAAGACTCACAGTATTGGTATTCTACCGACAACCCAACCGAGATCATTTTCATCGAGCAATGATCAAGCTTCGCCGAAGAATACGGCTAGGAATCCTTTTTGGAAGACGTGGATCCAGTATATCAGCCAACTATTGAACACCAGCAAGTCAAATACGCCAGGACCTGCATCCCCTGCTGGAGACGAGCAGTTGGAAACATACCTTTGTGTCGACAAGTGCTGGACAACGATCAAAGACACAAGGATGAGAACTGTGACAGCTCTCGAGAACATGCAAAGCGACTTCGAATTCTTCTGCAGAGCGCGAGACCTCCTGAGTCAGGCCGAGGGCAATTGGCTGCAGCGGAAGCTTTCATGGAGGTCATATACCAGCGTCACATTGTCCAGGTTCTACTTCCTCTGGGACGACAGCGACGAGGTCGAGGTCGACGGCAAGCCGCCGCCCAGACACAAGAAGTTTTTCCAAGGATACCGGTACACGCCGATCCAGGACGTGAGCATCGACGACCAAATGCGAGTGTGTGCGAAGATGCTGCTCAGGGGCATCGCGAACCCAGAGCTCGGGCGGGACGGCAGGAAGCTCCTCGACTGCATGCCGAAGTTGCTCGCACCGCCGGGGCTGAACAAGAAGCAGTTTTCTGGGGGCTGGGGCTTCCACGCCAGACAGGGGCTCTGCATGAGGAAGACGATGGGGTGGATCGGAGCTGTGCTTGCGTTCGGAATCGCCTTTGTCCCGTACTGGCTTTGTGCTATTGACGAGCTTGATGTGCAGAATGCACTGGCTCCGGCCTCCTTTTTGGTGACCGTTTTGGGGGTAGGTCTAGCTATGCTGGCAATCGCGCAGACTCGGTGAAGAGAGCAATGGCAGCTAGGCAGTGGATACTTGCGCAAATAAGACTATTAGCTTGGCCGGGCGGCCACTTTCACTGTTGAAGGTGGACAAGCTGCCAAGGATTTGACCACGTTGTGGACGGTGCAGAAATAATTGTATCTCCGCTCGCGAGCTATGTCGTTGCAATTACCAAGCCAAATGCGCTGCGCTGAGACTCATCGTTTCCTATCAAAATCAATGTCGCCGGATTTCAGAACGCCATGTGAGTGCTGTGACCCTACTCCTGATCCTTGTTCCTGATCTCGTACTCCAAGAACTGAAATGCATAATTGTCGTTGCCACCATAAGGCGTGGCATCCTGGACCACGGTCTCCATCAACTTGAAGCCCATGCGCTTGTAGATCCGCCAACCCCCGACCATTCCCAGGACGAAGATATCCATGTTCATCTCTCGGGCCTTCTCGATTCCATGCTTGAGAAGAGCCGTCCCCACGCCTTTTCCTTGGTTCTCAGGGTGCACTGCGAAGAAGTCGAGCACTGTCAACCGGAGAAGAATTAGCCATGATCCGATTTATATGGGATCAAAAGGCCAGCAGACTTCTAGGAGGATATAATGAGATGCCATCTTACTCAGGTATTCCTTTCTCGCCAAGTACTCAATCTTCCTCCTCGTGATGGGCGCGTCAAGGTCATCACTCTCGTCATCCGGGTTCCAGACCGCCGCATCCGCAACCTCCTCGATCTTCGCCCTCTCCTCGGGCGTAACATCCGGGGTCTGACCTTCCGGCCAGGTGGGGCTGCCGTCCTCTCTGAGGTTGTATCCGGGGGGTAGCTTCCAGCGGGCGTAGCCGAGGAACTTGCCCGTCTCCGGGTCGACGGCCTTGAAGTGGCGGAGGAGCGCCCTGTCCTTGAGCAGGTTCCGGGGCGAGCGGGCGGTGCACGCCTCGATGACGCGGGGCAGGGTCGAGTGTTTCCAGACGATGCGCCAGTTCTGGTCCTCCCAGAAGGACGACATGTTGTTGCGGGCTACGTCTGCAGCATCCTGGACCGTGCAGCCTTGGATGACGTAGTCAGGCATGGCGATGCTGGGTTGAGAGGGTGATCTGCAATGGGATATTGGAACAGCTCAAAACTTTCCAGGGTGGAATTTGTGGTCGTTGGGTTTTATCGTCCTTGGTCGGTTTGTGGATGGCCTAGACGCCATGAATTAAAATTTCAGGCAATTACGAATTGATGTTAAATACTTCACACGCCAGGATTGAAGTAAAAAGGATCAATTTTCACGGAGCGGTCAGAAAAAGAAAAACTGCAGCCTGATGGCGCCTCGAAGACGTTGATCCTGCTGTGCCATGTCTTATCCGCGAAACAAAACTTGTGCAGGGGTGGTGATTGGGCTACTCCCCCACGGGGTGCAATTTTGTGACCCCATGACCCTGGACTCTTTAGCAGGAGTTGCGCCGTAAGCCGACTGCTGTGGACAGGTGTTAATTTCCGGTCTCACGTCTGACAAAGCTAGGCATTTGATAAATATTCAGGCATCCAGTTTGTGCATCTCTTGCACACGGGGTTCTGTATAGAGCTCTTGCTAAAATTGTGCCGATGAGGGTAAGCCGGATCAATTATGTCGGGACATTTTGTCCCTCTTAACCGAAGCCAATCCATTTCCACAATTTGTTGAGCATTAATCGCACATACTTACTGCTGCCTTGGCGATGACTGAATTTGGTATGAACAGGTTGTATTTGCTGACTTAATTACTTTGAATGCTCAGTTTTGGTGCTCGGACTGTCATGAATGCAACAAAATTTCTTTGCTTTCCCTCTCCACAACGGGCCTATGCAACCCGAGACCCGACAAACTCGAGGTAAAATTCGCGCCCAGATCAAGCGATCTGTTCACCCTAGCACCACCGTTGGCTTGCTGGCCCGCGGCCATGACAGTTGTCGTTGTCGGCTTCTCCTCCTGGAGCGGATCGATATGCGACAACATATATCTCTGGTCAAGGTGTGGCTTCTGGGTCGAGGGTACAACCTCCAGCGCGTACATGTCGCTGTCCTCCCAGTTGTTGTTGATAGTACTGAAGTCGCGCGTCTCGCGCGTGACGTCGACTTCTCGGGTCACCAGGATCCTGCCTAGGTTCTCCGTTATGACGGGCCAAAATACTGGCAGTGATGCACATATCGTCGCCAGGTTCACCTCGAGAACTGACAGCACGGCTGGTACGCATGCGTACCAAGATGGGTCCAGGGTGGGGAAGGTGGCCGCCCGATTATTCACCACGGAAACGAGGCGGCAGATGGAACAAACATTGACACTGTCATTTTGTCAGAACCGCTGCGTCCAGGGTAAGGCACACATCACAGGGCTAGTTACTCACATTGCTCCGAGCACGAAGAGGCCGCAAAGCGCCCACCGTGTTTTGGTTTGGATCCCCTTCTCCATGTAAAGAGGAATGGGAATCGTGAAGATGATGAGATCGAGCGCGACGTTGGTTGCGGCGTGAGTCAGGTAGGTCGCCACAAAAGTGTCCACCTCGTGCGACCCAAACCCATATCGTGTGACTTGGGAGTCCGGAATGTTCCAGTCCCAGTACGCCTTGATGGGCAGGCATGGCACCCATGACATGAAGGTGAAAGCGAATCCCCACGAGCAAACAACGATTATCGTGATGACTGTGACTACCCGTACTCTCGTCCCCTTGCCGAAGAGCCGTAGATACTGGAACAAAAGGGCGAGTTTGATGAAGGTGCTGCACATGGGATATGTGCCATTCGCGATGTAAAAGGTTCGAATAAACTCTCGCATGCCATCGAGGCCGAGCAAAAGGAAGTGTTGACCCAAGCCATGCTCGCACGCTAAATATAAACCCACGGCCTGGCCGATATTGCACAGCACGGCCAGCACGACGAAAACATCATCCCAACCGGGTATGCGAGTGACGAAGAGACGGATCCAGAGTCGCCAGACAGCACAGAGTGTCGAGAGGGCCAGGAATGAAAATATCATGCCATAGACGGCTGGCTTTCGATTCAGTGTGGGCTCCGGCTCGCTCAAATTATCAGCCTCGCCAAGAAGATCAAATACCGACGACATCACTGTGGTGGTGAAAAGACACCATGGAGGCAGAAATATCAGAGACTGGGCCTGCTCGGGAGGTGCCGAGGAGGTCTCTGGTAATATGAGAAATTCTCCGCGAAAAGAAGGAAGGGCCCAAAGTGGCAGGAGGATTGGCGCCCCTGCAAACTGCTGGGGGATGGGGGAGATTAATTTAAACAATCCTTGGGACAAGAGTCGGGAATAGGAAACGATGTCGAGAGCCGGAGATTTAAAAGCAAGGAAAGCGTGCATTACATGCAGGCAAAGAGGAGGATCTGCAGGTTTTAAGAGCTGCCACTCTCCGTTGAGAACCGAAGCCACCTGAGCATGCGCGCTGGTGCCAGTCACACACAGTCGATGGCACTCGTCCACACGCACGCCAACGCCACCAGGAGCACATGCCACTCAACCACAGACCGGTCTAAGCAAGGAAAGAGGATTAGCCGGCACTCGCGCAACGAAATGCCCAGTCTGGGAATGGAATAGCGGCCGTTCTCTCGCCCCTCCCCTCGCCTGTGAACTCTCAGCTGCCGCTCGGGGCAAGGGTTCCTTTCCCCCCTCTGCCTTAGCCGTTTCGCTCGTGCATGTCGAGCACCCCGGCTGACAAGCAGCGAGGTAGCAGTGCAGCCTCCGACTGAAACAGGACCTGTGGGCGCCGGTCCAGCAGTCTGGGCTATGTCACTATGTGGGTAGCGCGGGGGGGACGTGGGTCGCCCCAGCAAATGGATCGTCGCGGCCTAGGCCCCAAACAAACCTAAAGGCGACGTCGTCCGGGCCGGGGGCCTGCAACTGCAAAAGCTGGCTTATACTTCAGCTGCGACTCTGCACGTCTGGACCGTTGCAGGCACCTCTGGCAATGGAAGCATATGTGCTTCTCCTATCGAAGCTTCCATTTTACCCGGGTTGATTAAGCTTCAGACTAGGGGCCCTATGCAGTTGCAACTTTGTCAACGTTGCATCCACCGACGAGTTCAGAGCTGCCCGGCGTCTTGATGGCGGCCATATTGTCTGCACATGGAACCTGATTGCTACCAATCGAACAGACTAACAAAACACATCCAGTCCAGCAAAAAGGCAGGGGGCCAAGGCACACGGCAAAATGCCACAAATACGATAAGTCGTCATGACCAGAATCGAAGGAACTGCCCCGTCGAGTTTAGGTGGCACGCTATCGGCCTGCCACCCCAACTCGTGCACACCAAGCGCATGCTTGCCTGTCAAAGCGCGCGCACCCGGCTGTCAATCCTGCCTATGGTTCGGCCTCGCGGACGAAGCGGTTTGGGCGACGGCGCGGAGATCGGACGGCAGTGCCTGTGCACAAACCATTCGATGAACGTACGGGAGACTCCGAGGAAACCTGCATCTGCCACTGAGGCTTGACGTCTGGGCGAACCGGTCGGTCGCGGGCGATCTCGATCTGGTCTGGCCATAACAATGAACTCGAGCGACGCCATCGATTGCTAGTGAACTAGTCCAGCACCCAGAGGGCCTTTTGTTACGTGAGATGCGATTCATGCATGTCTGCCTTTCTCGCGATGCACTGTCATGGTCGCAGTTGCATCTACAAACATTGCAGTCTACAAGGTAGAAACTAGGCCGCCGGAACAGCATCAGCAGGCCTAGAAGAAGCTGCATTCCGTGTGTATTCGACCTACTGCCGACTTTGGGCGTTCCCTGATTTGCATTTTGTAACCCGGATTGCTGGGAAACTTCTGTAACGGTCATTAGGGGTTTCTAAGGCTGCAGCTTGGTTGCATCCATCACATGCCTAGTACGCAGTAGGCGGTGCCGTACGGTTACCGGTCGCACCGAAGCCACACTTTTCTTGGCAGTCAGTCTGATCTGCACGGCACTCGCCGTGGGTACGACCTTTTCTTGTCCGCAGCTTTGTAATTGACGGTCGCCGATACTGCTAGCTAAACTGAGCACACCGATGATGAAGCGGGGAGTGGTCATACATGCTGCATGACGACCTGGATTTTGGCGGTTGGAGAGGACCGAAGTCACGTCGAAAGGTGATGCATTCGTCCCCGTGACTAAATTGCCAACATAGAGGGCTACATTTTTATTTTGTTACAATGCGTTACTATGTGGCTTCCGCGTATTTTCGGATGTGATGTTGCATTTTCCTCCAGCATAATTCTTACTGCTAGTCAGTCCCACTCGCCAAAGCAGCGACTCACCGTCTTGCTTGAGACGGAGTAACAAAAAATGTCATGAGAATAGCCATGGTTCGGATCAAAGGGTCCGCAGATAACATGTTCCTTATCTTGCTTGGACTGCCTGTGCTCCTGGCTAGACTTGACGGCATCTCCAAGCTAGTGAACGTGCAGCGGCCCGGGTGGTCTCCATGGCTTTGCGTCTAAGGCGAGCAGCTCACATAGCAACGCGCCACGATACGATTTGCATCCTTCTTTGGGAAGCTCTCGTGGCTCACACCTTTTTCCACGATTAGGCTATGGAGTGCGCGAGCTGGCGCAAGAGTCACCACTGGCAGTAGTCTGCTCGAGCTCGTGCCGGGCCAGCATCTTCCACGCGCGTTAACGCCAGATGCCTTTGGTCAGCCCCTAGGAATACAGTTGAAGATGGCCAATTATGTTGATCACGGCTATGAATATGAAGCCCAATAAAAACACGGACAAATGCTGACTGGCCCGAGCGTTGTAAATAAGTTAGTCCTGAATCACGACATTTCTGTTTCAGCTCGCACACTTCCAACCCGCGCCCGCGCAATGGACTTTTTGTTGTGTTTAAATACGATAGATCGCAAAGTCCTTCCAATCCTCCCGTAAATCTGGGGTAAAGGATCATGTTTTAATCTTAATTATCGGACAATTTCGGGAGACGCCGCAATTAGTAAGGCGAAGACCCGGGAGGATGCATCATGAGTCAAATCGCACAATGCACCGGCCTCACTAGCAGTGAGTCACTCGAAGGCACATAAGTATTCATAGCCTAGAAACTCGACAGTCCGGGGACGAGTCTCAATAGGCATTTCAATCCCTAATTGGTCTATTTTCTTTTCTCTTCTCCCTACATTTTCAGGATCAAAATGGGCTCAGCGGTCGAAAGCGCGACTTTCAGCAGACACCAGCTGTCGCAATACTTCGACCATATCCAGCTGCCTCAGAAGTATCGTCAGGATGATGTGCCTCGCGACCTATCGCTTCTGACAGCACTGCATATCCACCAAATTGCTGCGGTCCCATATGAGAATTTGTCTCTGCATTACTCCCAACACAAGACTGTCGATCTAAACCCTCAAACTCTGTTCACCAAATTTGTTGAAAATGGGCGCAACCGTGGTGGGTATTGCATGGAAGGGTCCCTCTTCTTCATGCACATCCTCCGAAGCCTTGGTTATGAAGCATACCCAACCGGAGTAAGGATCCGGCTGCGGGAGGACGGAATACCAAAGGGCGACTACGTTGGAATGACGCACATGGCCCTCATTGTCGAGCTGGACGGGGAGGAGTGCGACAAGTACGTTTGCGACGTCGCATTCGGCGGCGATGGGCCGACTGCGCCGATGCCGCTGAAGGTTGGCCCGATTACCAAGAACCTCGGGTCACAGGAAGTCCGCTTCGCACGTGAGCGTGTCCCTGGCTCAAAGAGGCAGGAGTTCTGGGTCTACCAGTACCGGAATTCAGCTGCTAAGCCCTGGAACTCGTTTTATGTGTTCAACGACACGGAGTTCCTCGAGGTTGACTTCAATGTGGTCAACTATTTCACCAGTCAGGCGGGCACCTTCCAGAATTTCACCATCATGATTGTCAAGTTCTTGCTGGGTCAAGACGAAACGACCGAAGAGGGTAAGATCGTTGGCAAGGTCATGCTGGTCAACGGCGTTGTGAAGAGGAACACAGGTGGCAAGACGGAGGTTGTCCAAGTGTGCTCTACGGAGGCTGAACGGATTAGCGCACTCAAAACTTGGTTTGGGATCAACCTAACGGATGAAGAAGTTTCCGGAATCAAGGGCTCTGTGACGGAGCTAAAAGACGTGGAAGTCATAGTTGCTTGAAGTTCGCCCTAATGCAAGGGGAAGAAGGACGGCATATAGAACTGGAATATAGATGGGCAGAATACAATTGGGGTATATATATAGACCGCGTGGGATACTAAGTCTGACCACCCAAAAGGCCTTGCCGTCTGCCTGCAGTCATACGCGCACCGCCACTATGCAGGTTCCCATGTGGTGAAACACCCCCCAAGAGCGAGATGCAGCCACAGGCAAAGCTCCACCAATCCGGGCCCATCTGACAGCAAACTACCGAAATCCGCGGAAAGGTTCCCCGACTACTTTCCCTCTGCCGTCAAACTTGACACCTTCTTCTCTCAACAGACTTCGCTTCTTGGAAGCATGCTGTCCACCCTCACCCCACTCACCGCCAAACCCGCCTATCGTGCCGTCACTCGCCAGGACTTGATGACATGGCACCACGGGGGCGAAGGGATTGGTTCGCATCGCGCTGCCGACTGCTCTTGCGGATGACTTGTGTGACGTCGAGCTGATGTGATCCGCCAGTGCCTGGTAGGTTGTGTAGTGGCCCCGCGGGACTTGCGTGAGGAGAGTCAGAATACGTTTCCGGAAGGGAGTGAGGTCGGACGAAGAGTCGATGAGCTGGATAACATCGGACGAAGCATCATCCGCAGTCTTGATCTCGTGCCTCGTATCTTTTACTTTCTCTGACTCTGGTCTGGCAGCTGGCTGGAAGTAAGAAGAGACTTTGCGACTTCTTTGCTTCTTGGGGTGCTGCGTATCCTCATCATCGAGGTCGCTCTTCCTCTTCTTCTGTGAAGCTGCGGTCTCTTTCTTCGTCTTGCTCTTCTTACCCCGTAGTGAAAGGCTTCTCTCATCTAGCGCCACAAGGTCCTCTTCGCCTTTTGACAACTTCTCACCTAGCGTAATAGCTGAGTCCAATTGCTCCCGGCTCATGTGCTTATACGCTGGGCTTTTCAAAACCTGATTCCACGGTCGATCCTTACCAACGGCGTTGTCAAGGATGATGCGCGCGAAACAGTGGTCCAGCTGAACCGGCCACTTCGGCTGTGCGGCATCTTTGGCTTTAGCGAGGGCCGGCAACTGGGTGCGGTAGAGATGGTTCCATTGCCCGCGCAGATCCTCTAGTGATGACATGGCTCGCCGGCTAGACCAGAGTCGACAATAATATGAGAACATCAATGAGCAAGGGCCGAGTACAATGTAAATGAGTTTCCAATTCTAAGAGTGAGAGCGAGATGCACAGAGTGATTGGTGAACCGAAGTCCAGCCAAGGTGTGTGAGATCAAATGAACCAGATTACGGTTTCAGTAGCGCATGCCAGTTGCAATCCAGATAGAGTGATGCTGTCATTAAGTCTTAGCGGTGGTTTTGACATTCCAGGGTACCCCTTGTAGTGCAACAAGATCTTTCGGAGACTTTTGAAGCACAGATATCCATGCGAAATATTGGACAGGATTGAGAGGCGTAGATTTCATTTCATTGGTAGATTTAACGAACCATGTCGGTAATTGCAGCTGTCAATCATGCTTAGATTGCACTGCCATACAGAGCACCTCGCGTTGTTTCGAGCCAATGATTCGTACTTGTTACAGGTCCCAAGACAAGAGGTCCATGGCATCTTCGAGCAGAGCGCGTTGGACTCCAAGACCAAAACCTTTGGTTTTCTCACTGCGCATGCTGAGGTTCTGCAAGATGTTGAGTGACTATGGAACACGCGCCTATGTTGCATTACTGGGGGGTTAATGATTTTATAGATTTACGTGGGCAAGACATTAATACTAATCGGAGTTGCATCCAGTCTGCGGGCAGTGCCCTTTCTAAAGTTGCTGGAGTACCTAGGTAATCAATCATCAACATACGCGCACTGAAAGACAGACTGGTGCTATCATCAAAAGCCCCCACTTCATGACGAAGATCGTCACACAAGATGATTTCATAGATATATCCAGTGCAAGCAATTGGTTTTCGTTACAGCCCTTTGTGCTACCCTTCGTATATGCATGTCAGATCGGGGGCCAGCCCATAGCTCAGCTCGGCTGGGTGCCTCTGGTGCTGAGCATCCCACAAGCCACGCTGAACTTACTGGGCTGAGTCCTGTGTCTACACATTTAATGGCCTTGAATCTCCTGCGAGATCTGAAATCGGACAAAAGGCACCGTTCATGACAGTCTGGTAATTATATATCAGCCAATACTTTAGACCCATCAGGTCACGATGCCGAGCGACACCACGCCGTTGGAAGGGCAGAGTTTGATGGAAACCTCAACAGTGTCAGCGGAAGACTCAGACTGTCGATTCAAGGACAATGATGACGAAAACTTTGGCTGTCCCCGGAATGCTCGATCCCCTTCACTACTAGGGTCCTGGTGGCTGGAGAGCCTTGCCATCTTGGTATCTCTATTACTTCTTGCTGCCATCGTGGGGGTATTATATCGCTTTGATGGCAAGGAACAGCCGGACTGGCCATATTGGATCAACCTGAACACAGTAGTGGCGACCTTGTCAACAATACTAAGAGCCCAATTGCTCTTGGTCGCAGCTGAAGGTCGGTTGCCTATGCCATTCTCACCCTCAAATACTTTTAAAGCGGCATAAGCTGATCTACCAGCATTAATAGCAATCAGTCAGTACAAGTGGTATTGGTTCCATCATCCACGACGTCTGATAGATATTGTTCGCTTCGATGAGGCTTCAAGAGGGCTAATGGGTTCATTGAATCTGCTATTTCGTCCGCGGAAATCGTGAGTGCTAATCCAGGTCCAAAGCATTCGAATAAGGTCATCCGCTGAATCCAACTTGAAAGATATGTTGTACTGTGCAGCGCCCTTGTCTTTGTCCTTTCCGTTGTCATAGGGCCATTCACACAGCAGACAATACGGACCTTTGCGTGTGAGCTATCTTCTCATAATGATTCGGCCTCTGCTCCAATCGCCGAATATCTCAGCTACAAAACAGATATCGGAACTTACAGGGCCGGCTCCGCGCGTGTCGCCGCCCAGGTCAGCCCGCAGATGAGCATTGCCGTACTCGAAGGGATTGTGGGGTCCTCGGACCAAGCTAAAGATATACCGGTATCCTGTCCCACTGGGAATTGCGATTTCTACGGTTCCGACGGAGGTCCGATATCCTATTCATCTTTGGCTGTTTGCAGCTCTTGTGAGGATATTAGTGACCACATAATGGCGACACACATAGTTCAGGAGAATACCAGCGCGCACTACTGGACTTACAACTTTTCCGACATCGACCCATCTTACCTGGCCATTCGAGACGGGAGCGATACCAGTTTTATGTTCAAAGATGGTAGTTACCCATTTTTGAACATCCAAGCACCAGAAAAGGAAGGCTTTGGCAGCCGAGCTGACTATTCATCGTCAACAAACATCACATTCATGTCATTCACTTGGGCGAACTGCTCATTGCCAGCCAGCTATTCGGACGAATTTGACTGGTATGATAAGGTCGACTGTTCGTCCCATTCGCGTTTCCCAGGATTGCAGAATAAAGTTGGCTTGGTGGCTGCCAATTGTTCTATGCATATTTGTGTCAGGAACTATGCGTCGAACATCCGCAATGGAGAATTGAAAGAAGAGACCATCTCGATTAACAAAGACGTAGTTGCTGTTGACGACGAACTGACTGTATTCGACGCTGTGTCATACAGAATTATTAAGGATCCTTGCTTTCTGGACGGCCAAGGGTACACTACCACGAATTTCTCCCAAGCGGCCCGTTTCCCTGGTCGCAATTTCACAAGGCTCCTAGTCAACAACGAGTCAGTGGAGGTGCCACTAGAGTGTACGTTCGGCATCGACGAGGACTTCGGCTGGGGCATATTTCAGTATCTACATGATATTTTCCAGACATCGTGCAGAGTTGATGACTGGGGGCCTGATGGTGATTGGATCGTCTGTTTTGATGCATGGTGGTATAAGCCTCTGTTCAACCAAGGAAATGCCAGTCTGGAGAGCGTATCTGCCGCATTCGAGAAGCTAAGTCTGGCTATCACATCTCGCATGAGGACGACCGGTATGAACGCATACAACACGGAGTCCGGCAGGGCGGTGGGGACCGTCACGCGGTCTGCAGTCTGCATACAAGTCTACTGGCCTTGGTTGACCCTGCATATGTTTCTTGTTCTATGGACTGGACTTATATTTGCTTTCGTCTTGTATGACAGCTGGAGACTGAGGGGGGGCCAGCCCATTTGGAAACACAACGGCTTGGTGCCGTTCTTTCATACGCTGCGGTACGAGCAACGAGACGGGAGTAGAACGCGCAAACCGGCTCCCATTGAAGTGAGTGCTATGGATGCTACAGCCTCCAAAATGGTCGTACAACTCCAGCAGCTTCATGAAGGGTACGCGTTCGTCGTCGAGGAGAGATCTGCGAAATCTGTGCTCCAACCTCCACCACCCGAGTCAACGAGAAAGCACCCGAGCATAGACACAGAGTCGCCAGACGTGCTAGGCGAACCTGACTTCGGACCACATTTCAGCACATCAGTTGACGAGGGCTTAGAGGAGGCTCGCTGAGAGAGGCTCTTTGCGTGCGTCGGTATTCGAGGAAGCATATGTGAGGCTTCCTGCAGGTAGTAACATTCACCATATGAAAAATTGTGTTAACTCCCAGAGTTGGTTTATTTCTGTGTACCCTAAAGTCTATCCGCCCAATCTCATTGTGTGGAGATCTGCCACCTGTGATGCCTGACAACATCTCAATCGGACGCCGTCCAGCGCTGCTCTGTCCGGCAGAGATTCAAATGATAACCCCCCAACTCCGTCACCATGCCCCTGGCACTGGAGAATCGACTGTCGGAAGCCGAAACCCATTTACCTTCTGCCCATCTTGCCCTCCTTCTTGTCGTGGCGCTTGCCGCAGAGGACATAGCCGCCGGCCTTCTTGCCACTGCCGCCGCAGGTGTGGCACAGCTCGTTGCCACGCCCATCGCATTTGCCGGTGGTGCAGCACTTGGCCCACACGCCTCTGACGAAGGTGCAGCGAGGGCACTTCTGGCCGGAGAGCTTGGGGCAGGGGAGCGTCTCGCGGTAGGATCCGGCGAAGTCGGAGGAGTCACGGCCGCACGAGCACATAACCATTTTGGAGGTTTAAGGTGGGTGAATTTGGGTGAGTTGTGAAGTGTTGTGAGAGTGACTGTCGTCTATAGTACGCCGGCGTACCTGAAAATTCTAAGAAGAGTTGAAAGTGGAAAGAAAAGTAGATGTGATGAAGATGTTGATGATGATGATGAATTAAACAGCATTGAGTCTGGGAGCTCGAGCTCATTTTATAGATCCAAGACGGCCGAGTTTTGGAACATGATGCCTCCTCTGCTGGCCAAACTGACCTACCGTGATGCCATCAAGATCGATTCCGAAGACCCGGGGAGGAGTTTGGTAACGGTGTGATGCTTCCTTCACCATGGCGTTCAGTTTCAGGGCAGGCCTTCCAAGTAAGCTGACAGCCCGCAGAAAGCCCAGGCATTGTTTGAGGAGATGCGTGATAGCCTCGTGCTGTGCCGTTGTAGAAGGTCCTGATGCTACTCGTATGGACAGGCGGCCGACGGAGCGTGAATGATTAACAGCGGATGGGGCCCGAATCCCGGCCGGACGTCAGATTCTGACAGGGAGGCAGAGCCCATCCTCCGGCTCCGAGCGGCAGAAGCCGCCAACGCCCCTGGGCTGCGAGGATACACTTTAGCTCAATACTTAGCGTCTTACATAGTAGTGCATGTGGCTGATTACGTGTACTAAACCCTCCGGCCGGCCTGACAAGCCGGTCGCCTGCGCGCGCTGGGCAAGAAACCGGGTCTGGGGTAACGGCCGCCTGAAAGGCAGTGTTTGCGTTTCAACGACCTGGAGGGTACCACAAATAAACAGCAAAAAGTTCAGAACGTGCCATCTGTCGTCATTCCATTGCATCACGTTGAATTCTACCGTCGTCAGGATTTCAGAATTGGCAGCCTGAAGAACACATGCTTACCAGGCAACAGGGCCCGAAACATCTGGGACACATCAGCAACCCTGATGTCGACCGATTTCCTCCAGACGACCAGTAACGAAGGCGAGTCCCGAGTTCAGGCACGCTAATTCTAACACCTTGCTCCATGCTCTGCGGAAGATCGGCGGAGTCTGGGGCGATGTTGGTCTAGGGACTCCAACGAGCAGGTCTTTGGAGAGACTACCCCCCTCGATGCTACTTCGCAGAGTGGCTCAGATGCTTTAGTCTGCTGACTTGCCTCTCCAAGACAAGCGGCTCTGTTGCACTGCCAGCTATTATTAGGTGAGGCCTGCAGGTCTAGGCGGAACACTTCGACGCCCTGGCCACTAATGCTGCAGCTAGCAAAAGTTCCTGGACTGGCCTACGAGACAGGAGTTCGCATCAGACAATGATGATGTCTTCTATTTGAGGATCTCACATCTGCCTTCAGGCTCTTCGGATCCTGTATTAGAAAGTGGCAGGTCGCCTGGGCTTCTCTCATGGTCTCCCGATCCTGAACTGTTTTTATCACGGTCCCTTTTGACAGCAATCCCATTTCGCCTGGGTGTTGGAGTGCCATGGATATTGACGTCTATTTTCTTTCATCTTGGCCATGACCTTGGCTCGCTGATTCTTGTGGGCTGGCCGAGCATGCGGAGTACACCTGCCCGAGGCCAGAAAGATCGACGGGAAACTGTGATCTGCGATCAACTTGACACAGTGGAGCCATCCATGGAAGACAGCCAAATGTTTTGGGGGACAGAGAGAGGCTTATACACATCCTCTGCCACCCTTACAGCCTTCCGAAGGGCCGGAAGGCCTGTCGATTTTCAGCCAGTGGTATCGAATCAAAATAGATGCCGAGTAGTGTGGTGCGACGAACGACGTCAGCCATACAGATGGAATACATAAAGGAGACTGGCTGGACGGTTGGCCTGCTCCTCCACACCCACAGAGTCTTGTCAGCGTGCCATCAATAATACACTAAAGGCGTTGAGGCTGGCCGACGAAGTCGCACTTGAGAAGGGGTTGTCCTTGAGCCGTATCCTCCTGTGGATCAAGAACACAAGAGACGCCACAACTAATTTTGACTCCTCGGCGGTGAAAAGTGTCGATATTACTATCTTCGTGTTTTCAGCCAACACAGGTCTTCAATCTTTTGCAAGATCATGGTTTCGTTCATACGGTCTCAAGCTTACCTTAACTACGTATTCTAGCAGACATTTGGTTGCGTCCAGAAAGCTTACCTATCTAGAGCAATGTCAACTGGTGTTAGTAAGTTGAAACAGCCATTTTATTGCTTCCAAGTACGGATATCCAGTTTGTGGAAGAAGAGAGACGTGCCAGCATATCATTTACAGTCCAACACTGATGCTTCTCAGTTTCCATTCCAGCAACGATCAGCTACGAACCTGAATCACACGATCCTGGCCCCTTCTACTTGGACCCTACTGGCCTCTGTGTGCCGATCGGGAGCTCGGCTGTGATGCTATTGTTGACAAGCTCGATCATCGACTTCGTCTGTTCCTCGAAAGATAGAAATCTGTTCGGTCCATCATACTCGACGATCACCAGGTCCAAAGGGTCTTCCTGTCACCTGAGCGGAATAGCGAGCACCAAAGAGCGGAGTGAACACGGCGAATCCTACCCAGGTAGGAGGTTAATGCAGTCTGATATCAACCTGCTCCTCTCCCCGGGCCTCAACGGCCTCTCCCTTCATCATACCGTACACAAAGCATTCGCTCACCCATGTGAAGTCTCTGCAGCTTTTCAAGTCTCCAACCTCCCCAGCGCCGCCACTCGGCCACGTATCGAGGATCACGGGGAACCTGCAACCACCGACAATCCACAGCTGCTGTCCCGGCCGGGCACTCAGCGGTCCCAACCCAAATCTCCCACCTTGTGTTATAAATAATGCTTGATCCCGCAACATATCCACGGTCCAGTCATCCAGATATTGGTCGCCGTCTTCTGGCTCTCCCGGCACCAGTCTACCCGTAATGAGCCCGAGGAAGGCCTGCATCCAGTTTGCAGGCAGCTCAACAGCATGGCCCGTGGCAGCACCCGATCGCTGAAACCGCGTTATGAGATCGCCCCACCGATCTGCTCCGTCCAGCAGGATCTCGTGAAACCCCTCGGCCTGGCCTTCACCCCATGTTTGCCGCTGCTCGACAACAGCAATCTTGTCCACATACAATCCCGCCAATAGCAGTGTCTGCTCGTCTGCAAACCGAAGCCCGTCTCCCACCCCAAAGGTACCTCTATCGGCGCAGTAATCGCGGCTCGTCCACCGCGTCTGATGCTCCCAGAAAGCCGAGCGCCCCTGGCCGGGGATGCTGCCGGACCAGTCCACGACCCAGGAGGGCAAGTCCGCCAAGTTTGAGGGCTCACCCCTGCGGCCTATCAAGGGGTTCAGGTCGTTGCACAGCTCGATGAGGTCCACCGTCACGCGCCTGAACAGCGTCCTCACGTCGACCGTGTAGTCGCACGACGGCACGCTGGGCAGCGCCACATCACGGCGCATCCCCAGGAGCGCGTATATCTTGTCACGGGGGTCGGTGGCCTGCCGGAACCGCCAACGCCAGAAGAGGTAGAGCGGGTGCTCGTTGACTGTTATGCGCATGCTCCGCACCCGCGCCGTCAGGTGACCGAAGGCCCCCGAGGCGTAGAACTCGTGTGCGTACTTTTGTAGGTCGGCCGGCGGCTTGATGTGGGTGTCGTCCATCACGGCCTCGGAGGCGCGGTCCAGCAGGTCCCAGGACAGCTTGCAGGGCCCCCAGTATATGAAGCGCCGAGGGGGCAGGATGACCTCCTGCACGGTCCAAATGCGCATCCACCACGGCCTGGTGAGGAGTGTAGCGAAGGCTTCGGCCGCCCGGCGCCGTTGGGAGACGTCGTCGAGGAACGCGGGAGTATCGGCGGTGTCCCCTGCGACCCAGGCGACTGTGTCTATGGCGAGATTCGCGTCCGCCAACGAGGTCTCGCCCAGTGGACCCAGCCAGATGTTGCACCTCCTGCACTGACTGTAAATGCGACACATCATGTCCACTTGCTGCGTCTTCTCGACCGAGTCGCTCTGGTTAATACAGATGGCGTCGATCCAGAGAGTTCTTTCGCAGTCGACTAGGCGAAGCTGCTCCAGCGCCCCAAAGAGGCCCCGTGTGACCGACGCCGCCTTGCCCTCGACGCATACCGGCGCTGTACCGGCCTCGTCCTTCCAAACATAGGAGAGGGTCTCGTACGAGAGGTTTTCGTCGTCCAGGCTGACCACTCGATAAGTGCAGTGGATCGGGGAGTTTGGCGCTCCGCGTGCCAACACTACGAGTCGGATCTGAGCTGAATCAGCATCCAGCTTGGGGTAGTGGACGGTGGAGTGGTCGTCGAACAATTCAGAGTCCATTATGTAACCAAAATACTCGGCAAAATAAGTCCTCGAGCAGAAACGAGGTTACACGCCTGTTGGCTTGTCGCAGCATTTGAGGTGCCACACGCTGTTTATGTACAAGTAGATACTTGATGGAAACATGTAGCCTGTATCAGCTGAAATCAAGCGCAGGCCGGAGATTAGTCAGATCTGACGTGCATAGGAGGATTCAAGCAGCACCCCCGCAGAGAGGCGATGATGAAGGCTGCCTGGAGAGCTGTAAAGAAGATACGGAAGTAGATAAGTTTATCCTTGGTTTACTACCAATAAGCTATTAGTAATAGTGCTATTACCACTTACAACTACCAACCTTTGGATATATACCTAGGTATATTACTCTCTCATGCATATAATTCCAAGACTAATGTTGATTTTATGCTACAAGAGTAGTAATTATCATCGTGCCCAGTGTGTGTTGAATGCTTGTTGAAAGAAAAGTGAAATTTAAGAAAAAGGTAAAAGGTAAAAAGATACGGGAAAGAACCAGCCAAAACCCAGGGTGAAATTAACCCTCTTCACAGTTTTCTTCGCCCTCGTGCTTGCGCTTAAGTCAACTTCCCAGCTCATTCGTCTACTCTCCGCTGTCCATAGAAATGCTTCCAGCTCCAGAGTTCAGCAGCATTATTCTCAATCGTTTCGCGTCGGCTAAGAATTTTCAGTCTCCACCATGCCTAGCCGGGAGATAATCGATTGCGAAAAGTCTGCCGGAACAAGATTCGGCGTCACGAAATTGCAGACGAGGTTAAAGGCAGGTTGTGTTGAAGAGTCTGAGGCTGGATCCTACAATTTTACCGGCTTGGATTTAAGCGTAGCAGCAGTGTGCGGGAGGCAAGGCGAGGCTTCAAGTTGACGGTAGCGTCCTGGACCTTATCGCACGTCCCGAATCATCCCGCTGTCTCCGACTCTCTATTCGTCTTCTCCTTGAACCACTAGACCACATTGCCTTTTTTCCATCTTCGATTCGCGCTCTTTTTGGACTTTCAGACGTCCTCGTGGGTTTGCGATCTTCTGGGATTTTCGGGTCACTTGAGCTCGAACTTGACGCCGGAGCTGCTGAAGTGGCAGACCCTAAAGAGCTGGGTTGAAACAGTTCGTCTTTCTGCAGCATCTCCTTAAAGAAAAAGACCAGAGTTTGCTTCTTGTTGCTCTCAAGGTCAATGCGTGAGTCCCAGTTCTTGATGAAACGTAGCCAGGCGTTTACTTGTTCCACACCTTCCTCCTGGGGTTGATCGGAGCCGGCAGCTTGACTACTGTGCTTCCACCACAGCTCTGCCTTCTCCACCCATCCTCTCAAAAGCTTCTTTTCGAGTTCTCCAGGGATCTGCTCTTCGAAACAGTAGCCTCTGCTGCTATTGGTGGGGGTAGAAGACGTCTTCCCCCAGGCAAAGTGTTTGTTATGTCCTTTGGCGCCGGCATGAATGTCCTTTGCCTGCTTCAGCTCGCGGTTGTATCCCTGCAGTGGGCCAAGATGGTACGAAAAGGTCCCTTCTGCTTCGCTTTCTTGTTGGCGCTCGCTCCTCTTCTTGTGTAGCATGTGCACTGAGAAGTGGATTTCCAGGCGACACACATGCTGGTCGTTTCCGTCCTCTTCGTGTGAGCCGTCTTGTATGGTATGCGCTATTCCGCTTTCACTGGGCTCATTTGTCAAGGCTCGATCACGTCCTCCCTGCCCATACCACAAAGTCAAAGGCCTTTTGAAAAGATAGTATGCTTTCCAAGGAAGTGTGAGTGATTCGGTTATTTCCCCTGTTAGATTTTTGGATTCTCATTAGCCTATGTTGCTGATTTCTTTCCCATGACCCGGAAACTTGACGTAGGAAATGAGGGTTTAGACAAACCTTTCGTCGATGAGAAGGTCTCAAACAAACTTAGTTCATCTCTGGCTGAGGTCGCTCTGTTGATCTCTCTCGGATAACCTACGGCCGATGGCGTTGCAAATTGCAAGAGCAGGTTCTCGTCGAACTGGGCTTGACTTCCACTCCGAGTCCTGTCGATGGTCGCTTGACTGACTTGGCTAATCATCCACAGTAGTGGGAGTTGTGAGAGCCCTGAGTCTGCATTGCCACCACCAATGTCTCCATGACAACCCAGAAAGGCACACTGGCTCACGACTTGACCACGGGACTTTCTCTTCCATAGCATCGGCTTGAATTCGCTCCTCTTTTCATTCAAGGCCATGGCCAAAAAAGCGTTTTCGACCTTGCTTGGGACCTGGTCCTGCACAGACGCGATGCCTTTGTTTTTGTTTCGGAACCACTGGAAGGGATTGACCATAGCGCTCACTGGATCGAATTCCGCGAGGACTTTAATCTTGACTGAGTGCAGCAGTGCCCCGTCAACCTTTCTGTTGTTCTTCATTGGTGGCGCGAGCTTCTCTTTCAGCTGCTTGAGTTCCTCCTCCTTCCCGTCCACCCAAAGTTGGAATAGCAAGCCAAGAAAAGGCAAAGCCACACGTCGAAGTAATCCGACTTTGCTGATAAATTCAGCCAAGCACCGAACGGTGAAGGCGCCGCGTGAGTAGCCGACTAGAATGATCTCGTCTTTATGACAACCAAAATTATAGTTCGAGGACAAGAAATAATACGCGTTGAGAATGCATGAGGTCACACCTTTTTCGCTGCTTAGACCCCAATTGTCAAGGATGAAGGATCTCAAAAGAAAGTTTTCGACATACCTGCACCGGTGAGGCCGGACCAGGTCGATTCAGTCAACAGGGAAGCATACGTGCCTACGCCACCAGAGTATCATACCACCTGCATGACATGGTCCTTTATTTTCGTTCCATCCTCAAGCGTCCGGTCGAAGCCATCGGGTTCGAGACGGTCTACACAACGGGCAAAGCGTGCTACGTTGGTTGAGTAACGCATGCTGCTCGCCGCATTTTGCCAAGTCCCGTCGCAGCACACAAAGAGACGCTTTTTAGTCCTGGTATGCCCGTCTTCTTCTTCGCTGTTGTTGTCGTTGTCGGATTCCGGGTCCGTCGTCCATTCTTCGTCACTATCGACCTTGGGTTTCGGCGTCTTACTCTGATTCGTAGGCCCTGTCGAAGCCTTGTCTTGGACATTGTCTTGGGTGTTGTCGGTTCCGTCCATAGCTGTGGGTATTTTGAGTAGCTATGCTCAGGAGCGTAGCTATGTATATACTTAGTACATCCAAAAAGAAGTACGTCCAGGTGGGACTATGATATGGAGAGCGGTATTACCTACCCAAAAAGCACTGAGTATACTCGGTAGTCAAGCAGCGAGAAGATGTCGACATGAAGTTATGAAAATCGACGGATAAAAGAAAGACCCACATACCACAGGCATTTCACCAGAGAATGCCACGAGATAACGACGCTTAAATGTATCAGTTGCTGACCAGCCTCACTATGATACAGTTTGGGAGACCGCAAACCCATGCACTGCTTATGCAGCTCTGCCTGAAAACCCGCCGTCTGGCGCGGCTGAGAGGCCACTAAGAACTCACCATTGCCAAATTTCGGCGTAATGTATGCGGGGTTTGTTCAGCTGTTCCCGAACGCCAGCAGCACCAGAGGCCATTCAGAACCCATACCCACCAACATCCGGTGTGCAAGCCTGCTTTGGGTGACACGACGTCTGCCGGTCGACCCTTTAGGCAAGTTTCATCATCCACGATCACACCTTCGGACTTAGCGGCGATAGAGCACTGATATTATGTAGAGCAGCTTAGGTCTCAGGCAGCACATCAAATAGTACAACTTTCCTCAGCCAAGGATATCTTTGCCAGGCTCTGCGCCCAACGCTGTCCCTATCCGCATTAGGAGACCGGCCCGGCTGTCAAAAGCACCTTTTGCGGAGACTGTGTTTCACCCCACGGCTCCTTCTTGTGCACGATTGAAAATGAGGCTCTCAATTACTGGGTCATTCGAGCTACAAAAGTTTAGAACCGCGAGCTTGCCTCCGAGTACACATCCGTGATCCCTACTACGGGCGCAAAATGCCTTTGGAGGAGGACGAACTTGAGACCTTCGTCAACTGCCTCCCCACCTTGGCCTCTACAGCGAGGCCCGCGCCCGCACCGCTGAGTTCTGCGTGGCGCTGATGCCACATATCCCTGGACAATAGACTCCGTAATGATGATTATATAGAAGCGCTGCTACCTCTAAGGCCGCAAGTCGTCCCAGTTGTCATCATCAACCATGCCCTTGAGCGCGAGCGCAACATCCCAAAGTCCATTCCGTAGAGCATCCCAAAAGGGTGTGTCGCCATCGATGTCTTGCATTTTGAGCAGTCTTTTCTTCAATACATCGCCGCGAAGATCTCCCTCCCTCGCATGAATGTCAAGGAAGGCTTTCATGCTGGAAACATGTCCATTATGCGCCGCAGCACTGAATGCCGTGAACTTGTCTGATTTGGACTGGAGAAGTAGACTTTTGGCTTCTGGATCGAGATCTCGTTCCATCATCAATTTGCCCATGCGCTCGATTGCTTCTGTACTTCCTTCTGCAGCCGCCAAGTGGAATGGCGTTTGGTCATCCTCATCCAGTGGTGGCCACCCAGAGCCATCCTTGATGTGAGCCACGAGCAGCTTCAAAGCTTCCAACGCATTGGAAAGGGCAGCCAGATGAAGTGGAGAACGTCCTTCCATGTCTTTGGTGTTGAAATCGACATTGTATTTGAAAGCCTCCGTTGACGACCCATCTTTCTGTTTGAGCAAGGTTTTGATTGCTTTGTGGGAGTCGAATAGAGCTGCTAGATGTAGCGGGGTTCGGCCTTGCTCGTCTTTGGCATTCGGATCAATGTATACCAATGGTCTCTTTGCCGATTCCACCTCTAGAAGCTTTTCGACTGAGTCGGGGCAATCGTACATGCAGGCAAGGTGAAGAGGCGTTCTTCCTTTGTGGTCCTTCACGTCCTTTTTTGCTCCAAGGTCAACTAGCTCAGTGATTGAGGCTGGCGCTCGAGACATGGCTGCCAAGTGAAGTGGAGTACGACCGGCTTGGTCTTTCACCTCCGCGTTTGTTTTGAGCCAGGAGAACATTGCAGACTTGTTGGTCATTGCGGCCATATGGAGTAGCGTGCGCCCATCAGAAGCCGTCGTCTCGATGGCCTGATGTCGGAGTAGGAACTTGACTAAGTCTACGCAGCCACTCATCGTCGCACAGTGTAAGGGTGTAGTGCCGTCAACCTTTTTAACGTTGATGTTCGCTTTGTGTTTCACCAACAGCTCAACCAGTTCCACGCAACCACTGGCTGCAGCGCAGTGCAAAGGTGTGGTGCCGTCAAGACCTTGAGCATTGACATCAACCTTCCGCCTAATGAGGGCTTTTGCCCGTAGCACCGCACGTTTGTGGTAAGGAATACGGAGGCTCTCTTGTAGCTTGTGGAATTCCTTTTCGGGCTGTTTGGCTTTTTGACTTGCAAGCTGAGGTAGAACGATATGGCAGGCATAATGTAGTGGAGTCCAGTGGTCGAGGTCCAGCACTTCCAGGTCTGCCTTACTGGCATATTTCATGAACTGTGCCCATTCTGTTCCAGGGTCAAGCACTGTGCGTAACGAGGCTTTTGACCAGTTGATCTGGCCCTTTGTATTGTTGGTCAGCTCCCTGGTCTTGGAATCGAGGTCATGTTTGAGCTTTTCGAGGTCACACCGCGGCAGAGATTGAGGCTCTGTGGGTGCATTGGTTCTCATGGCATGATGAAGTGGCGTGCGGTCGAAAATATCGCGGTCGAATATAACTCCCTTCCGACCGTTGGACCTATCATGATTCGTATTCCGACCTGCCACAGCATCGGGTTCTTCTGGTGCAGCTCGCCATAGGTCATCCTCCGATGATGAATCCCAAAGTGCAATGTGTCTGAGAGCCGACTCGGCGAATATGTCGTATATGTTGAGGGCCTCCTCCAATGTCTCAAGGACATCAGAATGGTTGCTTGTGGCCTCTGTCCGAGTTCCTTCTTCGTCACACTTCTCCTTCGCTTCCGTGAAAATCTTATGGATCCTGTCTCTCACTTCTGACACTTCATCGGACTCGTACGCATCGTCACGCCGAGAGCGAAAACATCGAATCCCAGATTTGCTGATCCTAGCGTCGAATCTTGCTAAGATGGCCAGAGATTTCCACCTAGCATGACTTCCCCTTGGGAGTTCACGGGCGAGCAAGAGAAGCTTATTGTACTCTTCACATGCTTGCTAACATTTTTGACTCTTTTCAAAGGCAACTCCTAACTCAAGAGTCCGATCTATGACTGGTCTGGCTCCCGGGAGGACCCCAGATGAGCTCAGGGGAGGGATGAGGCAGAGGTACACCTCTCGTCTTGTCCAGGGCCCCAAATCCACTATGCGCTGGACCAAATTAGAGATATCGCGGTTCTTCAATTTGACAGTGCCTTGATTGTCTGACGGTTGGACCGAGGCTCCCAATGGCTTTCCACCAGCCGACAGTGCGGCTCTATGGGCCAAGGCCCACACAAAGCTCGAGAATATGTCCTTCGCGTAGAATTTGTCAGGTTTCTCGTGGGAATATACGGTCTTCCACGGGCCTTGGTGTCTGGTTCTCTTGCCTTTGTTGTCTTGTTTCTCCCATTGGCCATCGTGGTCAGAGACGGTCGACTTCGGGCTCTTGTTATCAGTAATTTTCTCTTCGTTGTCTCGCTCATCCCATTGGCCACTACGGCCAATATTTATGGTCTGCATCTGGTCGATTTCTTCTGATGAGTGTTCTGAAAATGTCTGATCATCGACTATGCCAGCGGGTAGCCACAGTTCGAGGTCTCGGCTCATAGCTTCTGTTGATGGCCCAAGAACCTGAATGCATGGGCAGTTGACAACTAGATCATCTTCCCGGGCCTGAAAGTACTGACAGTCTTTCATGGAATGAGACTTTTTCTCGGAATTGGCGTCGAAATCATGTTGCTTCATAGAAGTCGATGAATACACCCGCATTGAAAGTGCAGCATCCAGCTCGTCGTAAGAGGCTTTCCAGACGTCAACGAGTTCAATATTGAAAGAAACTTTCCCGGTGCCAGCTCCCATTGTGATTGCACAGTTGCGCGAGCCCTTCGGGAAGAAGCCTTTGAAGTTAGCGTTGAAGAAACCCAAGGTTTCTTCAACAGCGCGAAAAAGGATCTTGGCTTGATTTGAGACAGGACTTTCCCATTTCCCCAATTTTCCCAGATGGAGCCGTAGGTCAAGGATGCCCTGTGCCGCGTGAATGTCAGAAACTAATTCATCGTACGACGCCTTCGATTCTCGTTCAGCGGACACAGAATTTGTCGAAAACCGCGAATTGCCTGTTTGTATTGTGAAAGGCAGACATGATGTTCTTCGAGACCCTTCAGCACATCCGTTTGCCCTGTCATGACTGACACGAGGTAAGGCACTGACGGGTTCATGCGAGAAGCTTCTCTTCCCATATTCTGGGAACCACGGCGGTCTGGAACTCGCTACAAGAGACGTGACAAACCAATCCAGCTCAAATCCAGGATTCAAGTCTTCGTGCTTGATGTGGGGGGCTAAATGCAGCCGAACCACAGCCCTAGTAATTGCCGTAAGAATGACGGCGCCCAACTGAGTGATGGCAGCTGTCCAATGCATGCCTCTGAGCCCCGTGAATTGAGCCCCGATTCCGAGGACGCTAACAAATGCGCCGATCGTCGTCAAGGTTTCCAAGGCGTTTCTGTTTTCCGAAGTCTGCGTCCGAGCTGTGGTTTCCCTCCGCTCGGAAGTTATGTACTCATAGCTTCTCATGTTGGGATAGATGGCAGCTGACTTGAACAATTGGTCGCTGACTCTTTTCTCTTTCTGAATCCAGATGTGGGAAATTGCGCAAGTACTTTTGTCCACGTAACGAAGTTTCTCCCTAGTGCTCTTGTTGACCACATGGCTGCAGACGAGCATGCCAGCTACCAGCAACAGTGTACCCGCAACGGCCAGCGGCATAGCGTAGGGATCAACCGGCCGGCCATCCTTTTCGAATCTCAAGGTGGGAAACTCCGTGACGAATCCAAAGTAAATCAGGACTCCCGCCTGTATAATGACGCTCATGATAGCGTAGGCCCAAACACGCTGTCTGTGCCCATCTGCTTGACAATTCAGGGATATGTTTGGCGCCGCATGGTGGTCTTGATTGTGGACAATGATGAGCTCACCCGGAGCTGGCGATTTGAAGCACCGTTGGACGTCATCACAATCAGGGTTGCCTTCATTGGATGCTGCACTATGCCGCGATGCCGAGCCGGGTTGTGATGCCGAGCCGTTCTGTGAGGTTCGCTGGTTTTCTGAAGTATTCACGACCTTGAGGTTCCCCGACTCAAGATCACGACCACTCCTATCTCCACTTGACACCTTTGAAAGCCCTTTGGGATGATCCTCGAATGGATTAGTACCTTGATAACGATGTATTAGTCAAAGCATACTGTAATTGCGGGGTGATACTGACCTGAGTCTCCATCCTCGAGGATTGAGTAGCCGACTTTATTAGTCGTAGTTGTCGCCGTTGTGATATCCATGATTCGGATTGATTTGAATTGGCTAGTGTTGCTGGCCCGCCTTCCATCAGGTGTCGTTGTTGGATAAATGCAAAGAAATTCGCGAATGCTCGACGCTCCCTGGCATTTGACGACACCCTGCCCATTCCAAAGCTCGCAGGACTCTTCCGACGTGGACGACATGATTTCGAGCTCAGCAGCGACCATATTTTCTCGCACCCTTCCCACAATCGCTTTCAGCCAACGAGGACCGCCGACTCGAATCGCACTAACGAGGATAGTAATTACCCCGATCGGAGCCATGGAGAGTAAAATGCAATCCGCCCATCCAGTGGATTGGCTCATGAACTGCGTCGTGACTTGTTCACCAAAGAGAGATAACAAGCTAGATCATAATTAGACTTCTCTAGGGCAGTGCGGATTTGATGTTGAAAAGCAAGGAGAGATGGCCTTACGGTGCGATGTCCGAGGCAAGGTTGTTGGAGAAATCCTCTCCATCCTCGAGCATACCTGCAAAGGCGTGGTCTGCAAAAGTAAGGAGTAAGGCGCAGAGGCAAAGATTTCGAAAGAAAAGCTTTGAATTGATCTTTTCTAGCATGGCTGAAGACTTGGTGATCGTAAAAAACATTGTTGTTGCAACTTTTCGATTGTAAGACCGGCGAGATCCACGTCGCGTACGTGGTTTAATGACTGGGAGATGTGGGACAAAGTTTTCCTCGCGTCGCAAGTAGGTGTTTTTATTCGAGACGAAGCCTTAAATCACCAAAGCAGGCGAGCTCGGCCCGGTTGAGAACCTCCAGTCTGTGTTACAAAAGCAAACACACTTCTCTTATCAGCTCAGCTAACTACTCGCGTCTATCACAACTGAATTTTGCCCGGCTGAGTGTGACTGCCCCACTTTCATGCAATATTTATCAGCTCTGATGCAGAATTGCCCAACCCGGACCCATGGAGTAGGACACAGGAGCATGCCAAGTCTTGGGTGGCTTTTCGGAAAGAGCCATTTCGTTAATGGAAGGTACAAGACCCGCAGCGATTGTGACACATCTCCCGCCACAGCGCCTCCCATCATATTTCAGACCAGCGATTGATGCCCAGCAATTTTTTTCTTCCAGCGGGCTCAATCCCAATGTCACTGCATTGTAGCGCTGCAAGGTGTTGACGACGGACCGGGGGGGGGCGCTTGTTGCGCATCAAAAACACCATAACATGGCGGAAGAAAAGGTAACAAGCGGATACCAAGCAACAGGAGCTTAATGTAACCCGATGGGTAATGAAGCTTTGGCATTGGACGTTGATACAATGCCGTGGAGTTCTCTAAGAATCTGAAGGCGTCAGCTTGACTAGGGACTAGGGAAGAAGACAAAAGTTGGATCTCTGTTCATGGCCGAATCAGCTCGTGGCGGAATCAGCCTGTGGCTGAGCAAAAGGCCGCTCCGCTCATTGGCCATTCTCCATGCCGGGTGGGTGGCGCAACATAAGCGGGTCACATGGGCAAGGGCAGATTATTAGGTGACTTTTTTCAACAAGAACAGACGCGAGCAGAGAGGCAATGGATGCTGGCATCGACGAATCTGAATAACCAACCCAGTTGCCGCCATTTGGTCTTACCATGGGATCTCCTATACCCGGCAACGCCATGGTCGATACATCATGCGCTGACGGCTCAAGTATTGCCCAGAAAAGGTGGGGAAATTATCGTAATTCACTCACCTCGCTCTTCCCGATCGCGGACGAGACAACTGACCACGCAGACTACGGAATCGGTTATCACAGCAGGCTTTTCGGAAGCGGCAGAGCGCCTACATAAAAGACTTGGAAAGACGCTTGGAAATCAGCGGCAATGGCGACAACGAGCAGATCGCGCGACTTGAGAAAGACAACCGCGTTTTGCGCGAACAGCTTACCACAGCTTGCAACAAGCTGGAGCGGATCCAGATCACTCTAAAATCTCTCTCTGAATCAATGTTGAGCCACGTTTCTCATGGGTCAGCATCTGAGATGCCAAAATCTCAAGGATCCTTACCCAATACTGCTTCTGACAAGGAAGATGAAGACGCCACTACCGGCAGCAGCGCGATGATGCCCACGCGAAGCCAACCTGAGGCTATTAGCGAAACCATACCGAACGCCATATATCAATGCGACGACGAGGTCTCGAGGCTACAGTCGAGCATAGACGGGGATCAACTCCTCCGTTCGATCTTCCTCGAAGATTTACCAACTGCCGAGGATCTTGGAAAAGAGAAAGATTCTTCACTCGACCCAAGTTTCCAAGTTCGCCAAACTCCAGTCGACCTGGACGAGCCATACTTTCTGGGCAGCCTCTCGGATGTCAGATGCTTACCGGGCATTTGGACGCACGAATATCAGATGGGACCTGCAAGGTTCCAGGCTCAGAGTCCCAGCGCGGGCAAGATAATTCAAGGCCTTACCAATTCAAACTCCTCATTTTCAGACCATATGCAGATGATCCGGGGCTGCCTCAAGACGCAATGGCGTAAAGTGACCCAGATTCGAACGGATATAGAGACATCGTAAGTCATGCTCCGGTCTCTCTCGTGGTGTCATTGACTAACATGGCCCAGGGACGGACTTCGCCTTTCTGCCACTGTGATGTTGTCACACTTCCACAGTCTGAACCGACCCGCGGCGCTTGACTGGTACACGGCAACTCAATATCAGGAGAATATCACCGATCTTCTCCTGTGGCAAATCAATCGATCCCGAGTGATCTACTCGAGAATGCACGCAAATTATAGGCCCTCGGCACTCCAGCTCCTCGAGGACTACCCATCTGTTATCGACTGGTGCCCCTTTCCAACCATCAGAGACAAGCTCATCCTCCTACACTCTGCAAACCCGTATTTAGATCAGATCATCTGCGACATTGCTACCGCTTACGTGGTGGAGGTAGATGCGGAGAAGTTTGTACTTGGCCAGGCTGGCCGTGCATATATCCGAGTTTGGGACTTGGTGTGTGCCTTTGAAGCAGACGACATCGAGGATGACCCTGCCCAGAATGCCGGCCTTGAACCTGAGCAACGGCTTATCCCCGGAATTACTGACGCCAACCTGCCACTTTCCCTCCCCTCCCCCAACGTCGAAAGTTTATTCCAACCTCCGTTCGCAAGGCGAGCCTTCAAAGCGCTTGGTTTGGATGATGGAGTTCCGCGCTTTAAGCTAGATCCGAGTGTGTTTATTCAGTATCCAGAACTGTACGATTCTGGTGCAGACATCCTAGCCACCGGCGCTGCCATTGTACCAAAGGTTCAGACGAAAATACCATGCCCGACTTTACCAAGGCATGAGACCATGGCCATCTATCGGAATGTTGCAGACTGGTGTGTCAACGCTATATGCAGAGTGTCACCTATAGAGGCATAGAAGAAGTGAGGGCAAACATCCTAACTTGGCTTGAAAGACATATCTGGATAATTAGGCTAATGATTTATTTTCTGAATTCTCAAACTAGGGTGTCTCCGTATTCTCTTTCGACTCCACCAGGCTCGAGGATCCATGACTTACAATTTCGCAATCGGCCCATTGCTTGAGACAATTCCAAGTGAGGAGGGGGTAATGTCAGAGATACTGTTGCAACCACATAGTTGCATGCACTGTTTGAACTCATTGTACAGAATATCGAGAGTCTTGGTGACTCCTGCTTCTCCATCGTACTGGCAGAATGGATGGGCCCTTGTTAGCTACTTTTACTCCTCGTTGGTCCACACAAATGCCACTCACCGCGAGTCCCCAAAGCACTGGTCGACCAATCCACACGCACTTGGCACCGAGAGCCAGAGCCTTGAAAATGTCTGTGCCACTTCGTATCCCGCCATCGATGTGGACGTCAATCCTTCCATTGGCAGCCTTGACACATTCCTGGATGACATCGATGGTGGCCGGCGTCTGGTCGAGCTGCCTGCCTCCATGATTACTCACAACGACACCGTCGCAGCCATATTGGACCGCGAGCTGCACATCTTCTGCCGTCAAGACGCCCTTGATCCAAATCTGCAGCTTAGTCACACTCCGCAGCCAAGGAATCTCCCGAGCCCAGGAGTGCGAGTCAGAGGCGAAAGCAGTAAACCCCTCGTGGTGATGAGTCTGGGCATGTATAGCCTCCGAGGTCATCCCGAGCATGGGCAGATCCAAGCCCTCCGGGATCAAAAAGCTGTTCCTGCTTTCGTTGTACCGTACACCGAGCACTGGACTGTCGGCCGTCAATAGTAAAGCGGCACAACCAGCTTCCTCAGCGCGCCGGATGATTCGCAGTTGGGCCGAGCGATCCTGCATCGTATATAGCTGCATTGCATGCTGCAGAGGGCCGACTTCGAGCCCGGCTGCTCGCACCTCCTCGACGGAGTAGTTGGAATAGCTCGAGACGCCCATGTGGACGCCTCGCTTGGCACACGCCCGGCTCGTCGCAAGCTCCCCGTCAGGGTGTGCCATTGCCTGGATTCCTGCGGGCGATACGCACAGGGGGAATGAGATCTTTTGGCCGAACACCGTTGTCGAAGAGTCTGCTTTGGACACGTCGACAAGGACTCGGGGCCGTAGTCGATATTTCGCGTAGGCTGTTGTGTTCTCCGTCACCGTTACTTGGTCTGCAGAGCCAGCTTCATAAAACTCTGCCAGTGACAGAAACCGTCAGCACACTACTTGGGCTCATCGGGGCATGCTCAACCTCACCTCTAGCTTTAACAGGAAGCTTCTCCGCTGCTGCCGCTTTGATGTCGTCCAGGTTGAGGATCAACCTCTGGTTGGTTTTGGAGATCATTCTCAATGTATGGCTGTGAGGTTTCGGGAATGCGTGAGGTACGCTAAGCAGGTTTTGGGGATTTTGATCTATTTCCGCGCTGTTCCATGAATTCTGGCAATGTTCTGCTTCAATTTATCTTGGAAATGGTAATGTGCTACTGAGCGCATTTCCTGTGGTGACATCCGAATGGAGAATAATGTAGATAAGAAGAGCCACCGGCAATGACTGGCCAATTCTTACGTGGCCGTCGGTAGAGTCGCAATGACTAAGGATTGTTGACTAACACGAACCCCACCAGAGACACCAGAAAACCTCCTTACAAATAAAGTTTGCATCAGATATTAGAGACACAAATACAGGGTACTACCTCCCGAATCTATGGCAGGACTTTCCGTCCGTATATCGCTTCTTCGTCTGGATTTTCTCTTGTCACAATGTCAGCTAAGGCAGTTTTCTCTCCCGACGCGCCTAAACCGCCGCCGTTCTTGTCTCAGGCTCTCACCCTTGGCAATCTGGTATTCTGTTCCGGACAGGTCGCAACAAACCCTAAAACAGGTTCCCTCATTCAAGGGTCTATTACTGATAGAACGGTTTGTGACCAGCTCTATCCCTAAATTTCTACGCTCATTCGATCATCGATATTCAGAAGCGAATTATGCTCAACTTGAGCGCCGTCCTCGAAGCAGCAGGCTCCAGTCTTGATAACATTCTCAAAGTCAACATTTACCTCACCAACCTGAAAGACTTCCCTGAGGTGAACGATGCCTACATTGCCTTTTTTCCTGGAGTGAAGCCGGTAAGTACCCTTTGGATCAGAGTAGATGGGATCTCGAACTCTAATCGTCGTGGTTACAGGCAAGGACTTGTGTTGGAGTCGCTGAACTTCCTTTATGTACTGATATCGAAATCGAGTGCACCGCGACTAAGCGGCCGTCCGCAAATAGCCATTTGTAATTGGAGACAAATAAGTAGCACAGTGATTCTATACCATTTAAGGGAAAGCTGTATGAAGCACGCTTACTGGGCAACAGCAGAATCATGACCAGTTCAAAACTCAAATTGCTTGTCCATGTCAAGTGGAGTGCTGTCAAATTCGGGAAGGTAAAAGCATCTCGTTCAAACACAGCGGACACGTGGGCATAAGGAGACATTCTACGCATTTTACATTCTTCGATAGCCACAGTCAAAGTATAGCTATGGACTTTTTTTTCCGAGCTCGGATAATGTAGGAGTCAGACCACATGGTCTTCTTTGAACAGGCCGGGGTGAGACCCTTGGGCCTTGATTAATCGCTCAATTAAAAGTCATGTTGTTTGGTAGGAGGAAGGAGGATTGCATGGACAAGAAGATTTACCCTGTCCCGTGGCGCGCACCCAGTTTGTACAACCTGATCCGCGCCTCATCACTGGCTGCTCTGCCGCACGGCTGCAGGCGCAGAAGCTTGCGCGGGCCTGTTTCCCACCTGCTAGGGCCACGGGCCGAAGAGATTTCAGCTCTCAGAGCTGTTCAGTGTTGTGTAACATCAAGTCCTCTTCGTTTCTCTTGAGCCCAATGAAAATAGCGAGTGCATCGTCGGCCCGCACGCCATTCCTTGGGCAAACGCCTTGTACTACGTAAAGAGAGGTATAGACTAGTTGTGGCTTTTCCATCTCAGGCAAGAGCTGTTTGCTCTGTTGGTCCCAAATTCAGTGTCCGATGGCTCAGAGTTTGGTCCGTGGCTTTTCAGATCCTGAGCTCAGAAGCGCTTGATGCCTGAATGAGACGACCGCCAGTCATGGTTTCCACTCACTCAGCTTGTTCAGGTCCCCGGTGACCCTATTTTGGCGCGAGAGCTACCTGACTCTCGTTTAGCGCCGCCTAACTTATCACGAAGTGCGATACTATTTATCAGAAGAACCACCCCATCACCCTGGGCGGCGCTTGTTCCAAGCGCACGCTTATCGCAGCCGCAGTGATTTAACCGTCATTAGTCCAGGAATTGGAGGCCGGATAAAAGCTTGAAATATAGCAGTTCATGACAACTCAAGATCCAAGCACACATGCAGTTAGTCTAGGCAGTACCAACGTGTCGGGTCAAGCTTCAGCGCCAAGTGTGAAGTGTCCGAGGTGAAGCTTGTCGACCTGCGGAAGTGTAGTAGCGAATCCGGGGAAATGCTTCAGAGATCTTGGCTAGATCTGACAGGTGGCGAGGTGCCGGGCTAAGGGCCTCGTGGCGCGTGGAAGCGTCTTCCCAGCGGCTTCTCTAGGGAACACATGCAATCACTTATGTGGAATGCGATGTGTGCAACGGGAGGCTTTCAGGGATGGACTTTCCTGATAGAGCACAACTCGAAGGCGGCCAACGTCCTGCTCGTTGGAGGATTTTGGGAGACATGATCCTACCACGGCCTCTCAGCTACAGAAGCCCGCCGCATGAGATGCGGCGGTCAGGCGATGATTCCAATCCACCTGTGTTGAAAGGCTGGGCCTGTAAGATGTTGCCGTAAACAGCTAGACTCCGGGTAAATCGTTCAGGCTGAATGCATTGGCCATTCTAGCCCCGGTCGGTCATCCCCCTCCCTAAGAGGAGAACACCCTCAGGTCAGGGTTTAGGTGCGAGTGGGGTCACTAATGCTCCGATATTGAAATCTGGGGAAGTCAAGGATGTTTGATCGGACCCACGGTTGCACCAGTGGGCTGGGAACGTCCCAATCTGGACGGTGATATTCATAGAGTTTTGAGTGACACCGTCAAGAGTACACACGGGTCAGAATAGATGAAATATGCGACTCTGGCCCACTGAGAACAAATACCGTGACAAACAAACTGCGAATAAATGCATGAGCCGTCCGCGGCACGGCCCTCCCTCGGCCTCAACCTGCATGCTTCTTTCTGCACACAAGATAGCTGCTCGAGGATTGAAGCATCTGGGGGCCATGGGAAATCGGGAGAGGTCGCGAAAATTGGTTCACCAGAAGAGCTGATCGCTTCATCGGACCGCCTACCGACATTCCGCATGCCTTTTGCGTGAACAGTTCGAGCTCCGACGGGGAAGAGATCCAGCAGCAGCTATTGGGTGCCACACTCGGCGACCCCTGTGCTGATGCATCCTCGCGTGCTACCATGTGGTCGGCGCAAGAGATGACCGGTGGGGTTCTGGACCGAGCGATAGCTAGCCTCCAAATTTCGGGTCCCAGAGGAGAGGTATATAGATACTCATCGTGGACATCGAGTTCCCTCTCCTGAGCTCCGCTTTCCAGCTCCTCTTCTCTAGCCGACCCCACAAGTTGGTGGAACGTGTGTGAAAACATCCGAGAGCCCTGCACCACTGCCATCTTCACAGAGTCCGTCTAAGCCTCTCAACATGGGCAAGACAACCTTCACCCTTGCGGGGCGCGAGTGGCCCAAGATCACTTGGTGGAGGACACCGTACATGCGGTCTCTCTACCTTTTCCTGTGGGCTGCCATGTTGACTTCGGCTACTAATGGTAAGGCATTAACTGATATGAGCTGTTCAGTGATTTGATTCTAACCATGAAACATTACTTAGGCTACGACGGCTCCCTCATCAACGGTCTCCAGAGCATGAGCCAGTGGCAGGACTACTTCCACCACCCAAGCCCCTCCATCATGGGCCTTTTGACGGCCTCGATGGCCATGGGCTCGATGCTCGCCATCCCTATCGTCCCGTACTGCGCCGATCTCCTCGGCAGACGCATGGGAGTGGTGATCGGCTGCGCAATCATGCTCGTGGGCATTGCTCTCCTCTCCATGGGTTTCCACATCGCCATGTTCATCATGGGCCGTCTTCTACTCGGTTTCGGAATTGCAATCGCCCATGGCTCCGCCCCGCTCCTGATCGCTGAGCTCGTGCACCCGCAGCACCGCGCCATCTACTCGACCATCTACAACACCCTCTGGTATCTTGGCTCCCTCATCGGCGCCTGGGTCTCCTTCGGTACAAACAATATCGTTGGTAACTGGGCTTGGCGTGTGCCCTGTCTGCTGCAGGCGATCCCGTCACTGTTCCAGATCTTCTTTATCTGGTTCGTTCCGGAATCACCACGATGGCTGATCGCCAAGGGGAAGCACGCGAAGGCCAAGGCTATCCTGACCAAGTACCATGCCGCGGGTGACGAGAACGATGAGCTGGTCGCCATTGAGTACCACGAGATCCAGCAGACCATCTCGCTCGAGCAGGAGTATGAGAAGACCGCGTGGAGTGAGCTCTGGTCGACACCCGGCAACCGTCACCGTCTCCTTATTCTCGTCAGCTTTGGTCTGTTCTCACAGTGGTCTGGCAACGCCCTGGTCTCGTACTACCTTTCTGGTGTCCTTGAGACGGTTGGCATCACGGACGACAAGACCAAGCTGGAGATCAACGGATACCTCTCGATCGTGCAGCTCGTCTCCGCTGTCGGAATTTGCTTCTTTGTCGACAAGATCGGCCGTCGCCCGTTGTTCCTCACATCCTGCGTCGGAATGCTGGTGTCCTTTATTGTTGAGACTATCGGATCTGCCCAGTACGCCAAGACAGAGAGCACTGCAGCTGGCCATGCAGTCATTGTCTTCATTTTCATCTACTTCATCTTCTACAACCTGGGCTTCTGCGGTCTTCTCGTTTCATATTCGACGGAGATTCTGCCCTACAGGATTCGTGCCAAGGTACGCTGTATCCCATCCCAAAGGCCCCACATCTTAAAAAGCTCCGTGCTAATCAACATCCCACCACCAGGGTCTCACTGTCATGTTCCTGTTCGTCGATATCGCCCTCTGGTTCAACCAATACGTCAACCCCATCGCCCTGGAGGCCATTACTTGGAAGTATTACCTCGTCTACGTCTGCTGGATCACCTTCGAGACATTTGTGGTCTGGAAGTGGTTCATCGAGACCAAGAACACGCCTCTCGAGGAGATCGCCAAGTACTTCGACGGGGACTCCGCCATCGTTGGTGGCGACGCTGCTACAGCCAAGGCGCGCCACCTGGCCGGAGACGAGGACGAGGTCAGCGAGACCAAGGGAGAGCACCGTGTTGTGTCGTCCACAACTCGTGTCTAAGCGGTGGTGGTGATCTTTGACTCGGTGGGCTTTGACTCAACGATGATTTGTTTCCTGTAGCTGCTCTCATAATTTCGCCTGAAGTGACGCTCGTAATTTGCTTTTATCTGAGGTAGTACATAGCGTCTGAATGGACATGGAGATACCCCTTTATTTCTGGTCTTCAGCCACACTATTTTCCAATCGACAAGTACCACCGACGATTGTATTATCAGCAGATGATGAAGATGTGAGCCGATCGAAAGGCAACTGCAAGACGTGAAATACCAGATTTATAAAAGATCACGGTAGATCCGCACCACCTTTTGGTGGCCGCGTCGACAAAAGTTCCAACGAACTGTTTGTCGTCCGTCAACAACTCATCAATCTGAATGAACAGCTAAGCAGATTTAAAAGTAGTCGAAGCTTGTCATCTGCAGAAAGTAAAAGACCCGATCCGGGTCATAGGTCTCAGCTACGCTGAAGAGTCGATCGTGTACGTCATAGCCATAGTATTGATAAACATCCTGCCAGCCCGCGGCATAATTCCAGTACTTCCATTCTCGATAGCCTCCGAGCACCCTGACTCTATGCTCAACCCATTGGTGTATCCGTCGGAGTTCCGATTCGTAACGCATATCTCTTGACGAATCGGTCCAGACCAGGCTGAGAAAGAAAACAAAAACCGGCCCGTCTGTGAGTTTCACCGGTGAGTCTGTCATGTGCTGGAACATGGCGGAAGGGATGGGCTGATACATTGCCTGGGCTACCAGCGCGGGATCAGCAGCGAACAGTGGCTGTATCAGGCGCTCGAACTCGTCCACGGCTGTTTCGAGGACCGATGCATTGTTCGACAATGTCATCACTGTTTGCGCATAGCGACTTGCATTGTTAGTGGCAAAGAGATTGACAGACAAGGTCGAGACGTTGATATGAGCGAGGCCGCTGGTGCCGGTTGGCAGTGATGCAAGCTCCTGCAGTGGGTATAACGGGGATGAGCAGTTGTTGGTAAAGTTGCGCCCATAGCTGTCTGCCAGGAACAACAGAACAGTCCGGTTAGGATTTGCTGCCGACCATGTGAAGGGCATCGTCGCCGTCGCCCCATCATCCTCCAGGCTGCCCTTGTCATTGAATACTGTAAGCCGCCGTGTCGCCTCGCTTAGGTTCTCGGAGTCGACCAGTATCCCGCCGGCGAAAAGAGGATTCTCGTAGCGGAAGGCGGCCAGTTCGAACTCAACTACTATGCCGTATCGGTTTCCACCGCCTCTGAGCGCCCAGTACAGGTCTGGGTGTGACGCCGGCGACGCGCGGACGATCTCTCCCGACGCCAACACCACGGTCATGGCGAGGATGTTGTCAGAAGCCCATCCTTTGCGTGGGCCGTAGTGTGAGATGCCCCCTCCGAGCAGTAGACCTCCGACTCCTATTTTAGAGAGACGACCGCCGACGACCATCCACCCTCGCGGCTCCAGAAACTTGTAGACTTCTCCCCACTTCGCGCCAGGCTGGACACGTACGATAGAGTTGAGCTCGTCGATCTCAACACGCCTCATGCGTGCGTTGAAGTCAATAGTCACGCCATTGTGAGCATTATTGGCGCCCAAGACAACGCTATGACGCCCAGAAGTCACTGCGAACCGCGTCTCAGTTGTCCGGATTGTGGTGATCGCAAAGGCGACATCTTCAGCGGAGCGAGGCGCAAAACGGCAAAATGGAAGCATCTCTCTGTTCTGGATGACCCAGTATCCTTCCGACTGAGATTCATACTCCGTAGTGTTTGGGTATAGGGTCGATTCAGGGCTGTATTCCCCTAGCCGAGAACACTGATAGGGCGTTAGCTGAGCCTCTGAGCCTGTGTATGTTGCTCGAAACTGGTACTCACCGCTTCGGTCGCGTTCGGAGGAATATTCATGAAGGGCGTAAACAAGAAGAACCAACTGTAGGCTGGTTGCAAAGACGTCAAAGTCGCGAGGAGTATTTGCCAGAGCTCCATGATCACGGTGTACACATTGAGTAATCTGATATCACGTATTGACTTGAACTTTGCTGCGGACTGGGACAGAAAGGATATTGGCAGCCATGTGTTGATGCAGGTCGGAAAGTGGCGATCTGTTGTCTTTAACGGAGCCGTGCTTCTTATTCACAACAGTCAAGCCACACCGGGTTAATTGGCGTCTTGGGCAACGTCAACGGCTTCTGTGCGACGAATTGTCAGTTGCGCATATTCGAGATCTGTTTCGTTCGTCGGTGGCATGTCGGTGTAAAATCTCCAAGCCCAAGCAAATCCTGCGAGGGGAAGCCAGATGGCCCCAACCGAGTTTGGAAATGCGGGTACTGCTGACAGTGCAAGACCATGTCCCTGACATCCCGTGAACAATTAGTGTAACCCAAATTGCATCAGTAGCGGCTTAGGCCTGAATGGGTGAATTGCCAGGAAGTCCAGTCCAACGGATTCTAATCGCTCAAAACGCGTGCTGCACACTGGCTCGTGTGTAGCTGACGGATACAATAATTTGCCATTCATCCCAATTTTGAGGCGGCATTACGAAACAAACTGAAGATGCTCCCTCTTTCTGACCTTAGATGGTCTTATCGAATAGTACTAGTAATTAAGACCAACTTTATGGCTTGAAGTCCAACAAAACAATTCCGAGCCTAACAAAACCTTGAGCTCATACTTATATCTGGATATGGAGTGTACAACCTAGTATATTATGACTTATCAACATTTCTCGACGGGACAGAAGGAAAGAAACTCAAACCACGCCTATCACAGTATATACCTAGCTCAAAAGAAAAGAAAAGGTTGAATCTATATAATGGTTATGGGGTGGGAAATGCTGTCTGTGAATTCTGCACAGGAAGTGGCAGGCTGGCGGGTGTGGTGATCGCTTCGCTCAGAAAATGGTCGCAGGAGTTGGTGACGCTCCGCTGTGATCGCTTCGCTCAAAGAATGGATCGCGCTTCGCGCTCAGAAGATGGGATTGCTCCGCTCGCTCCCGCAGAGATTGGATCGCGCTCCGCGCTCAGGAATTGTGGTAACGGGAAAGTTCAAGGGACATATATTCAAAGACATTATGCCGGATCCGTGCTCGCGACTTACTTGTAAATAGCCCGATCAGGAAACTTACGAGAATACACTCTGCCGTGTGACAGGGATCCCGGACTGGGCCTACCGGGCTGGTTGGAGGGGCAAAGAGGGCCAGATGTAATTACCTAGAATTGGCAAACTTCAACCCAGGAGCTCCAAGAATTGAGACTCAAGGCAGCTGGTTACCACAACCCCACTGCAACAGCCTGGGCAAGTATGGTAGGTAATCAAGATCCGTATTCCAGAAGACGATAGTAGGCATGGAACAACATTTTGTGGCCTTTTTTAGCAATGCCGATGATGGTTGTTGATAGATAGGATCTCAGTCCTAAAATTACGTGACGCTAAATGGCTGCCTGATTTATGGCCTGGCAAAATCGATGAGCCCAGGCAGCAGTTGAATCATGCGAAATCAACACATGGTTCAGTCTCTACAGCAACATACTTGTCATGCCTCAAATCAGGCACCCGAATAATCGGAACTGCCATGGACCGTGACTGCTAACTTGCAACCTGAGCAGCCACCACACCGAGCCGGCTACACCAAATTCCGACCGCACCAACTTCTCGCTCCACAAGTCACTTACACTTGCAGGCAATGTGACACAGTATCCGAGGCGATGATAATTTCTGATCAAAGGTCTTCTTCGAAACCCGTTGACTCTGTCCCAATGCTATAAAGTCAGCCGAGGTTGCCTTGATCAATTCACGGAACACATCTGGCGCAAACCGAATCCAAAGTCCACACCTCCGAATCGAGAGGAAAATGGAGGACTTCCTCGTAGAGAACGCTAAACGCTATCAGTCCCTGGTCAAGGCATTCAAACCTGGAGCCAGCACGCAAACTTCAACCGCGACGAACGCGTCAACAAGCCCAGACATTGTTGTCAGCACAAGGATCCGACCATTGTTGGACGGAGAAACGTCTGCTGGATTTTCAAAATCGGTGTTCCCTCGAGAAGCCCAGCCCGGCGTCGTGGATGTTCATGAGCTCAGAAGAACTGTCCGAGGACTACCAACGTTAAAGGTGCGTACAGTAATTTCTTTATGCAGACCGTAAAGAACAGGGGCGGGTCGACTACTTACCTAGGTACTAATGCTTGTGTCACAAGTCCTCCATCTACCAGGTGGACCGAGTGCTCGGCACCGAGACAAAGACGGAGGAAGTTTACGATGTGGTGTCCCACCTGGTACCCTTTGCGCGTTCTGGGGGCATTGGCACCCTGTTCGCATATGAACAGACTGGATCTGGCAAGACGTTTACTGTCAGCGGCCTAGAGAAGATGATGGTCCGGGCTTTGATGGAAGGCGATGATCTTGAAAAGAACCGAATATTCATCACCGTCATCGAGTTGGCCGGGAATTCAGCATGCGGTTCGTTTCATGTCCCGCCCAGACCCGGCAGTCAAACACGCCTCTCGAGCAGCGCTGACATACGACCCATGGCCAGACCTCCTCAACTCGCGCAAGCCCATCTCCGTCTTAGAAGACTCATTCGGTGTGACCCAGTTGGCTGGGGCCCAAGAGCACGAAGCAAAGTCAACCAACGACGTCCTCGCTCTCATCGAAACGGCGACATCTTTCAGACGAACCCAGTCAACCCAGAAAAATGATGTTTCCTCGCGCTCACACGCGATCTGCAGAGTGCGGATTCAACGAACTACAGAGAATGCGGACGAGGACGGTCTCCTGTACCTGATTGATCTAGCAGGCTCTGAGGCAGCTCGTGATATTGCGTCTCACGGCGCTGATCGGATGAAAGAGACACGTGAGATCAATGTCAGCCTTTCTGTTCTGAAAGACTGTATCCGAGGCAAGGTCGAAGCCGATGCGTTGGCTGCCGTGGCACTCACCGCCTCAAAGTCCGAGAAGATGAAAATGAAGAAACCGCACGTGCCATTCCGGCAGAGCGCCTTGACAAAGGTGTTGAAGCACGTCTTCGACCCAGCCGGGACACGCAGCTGCAAGACTGTGGTCATTGCCTGTGTTAATCCTAGCATCGTCGACGTGGGAGCCAGCAGGAACACCCTGCGGTATGCTGAGATGCTGCGAGTCCTTGTGCCAAAGACCAAGCCCATTGCTTATAGAGCTGATGTGCCGATGACCTGGTCGAACGATAAGTTGAAAGAGTGGATCGATAGCAACGTGAGTTTCTTCGCAATTTCCTTGCCTGGCGGACACTAAAGGGACATAGTCCGGAACACCGGCCATCTCTTCAGCTCTTCTGGCACCGACCGAGACAGGAACACAACTCCTCCGCCTCCCAGCCCCGGAATTTGAGGCCAGAAGCATGAGAACACCAGGTGTGACCACAGAGCAGGCAAAGGCATTCCGATCCAGGCTGTGGCAGCTGCACATAGATTCTCAGCGGGCTTCTCAACAGAGTGACGGCCCATCCGCAGCGGAGTCTGACGAGCCTGACACAATCCTTGGTCATTTGACCATGGCAGAGCGATCTTCCAGTCGCGAGCTGGACCCGAGGTTGGCGATCCTTCCATTCAAGAAACGCATCAGGCCAGGCATGGTCGTCAGCTGGACTCCGCCGCCCAATTTCCCCCTGGGGCTGCCCGGTGGTATGAATCTCGCCATGGTGCTGTGCCCGGCAGACGCGGCAGGCGGTGCTGCTAAGAATGTGTTCGGGAGCCAGGTTGACTCGGCGGACGCCGATCAAGAACATGCGGTGGTGAAAGGCTACTTGTGTTCTTTGATCATGCCGGGTTTGATGAGCGAGACATATGAGATTAATCTCTGGCGCCAGGTGGTTGTTGAAACCGGGGCAATGAACGCCGAAGTCTGCCTTGAGTATGACCCAGCGACAAGATACTACTATATCGCCCTATGAACACATCCAGACTAGAGTTTACAAGACGTCAGATAGAAATTCTGAGAAGGCCCTTTTACTTTAGATCTTCAAAGAACATCCATCCGTCACATCCGTGTCTGTACTTTATTCATTTGACATCTGTTAATTACCAGTCCACTTTAGTGGTCAAACACATCCAAATACTCAGCCACTCGGGATTATGGACTGCGGATGAGCAAAAACGTTGCTCGGGTCCAAAGCCGCCTTCAAACCCTTCAGCCTCGACACTATTTCGTTACCATAGTACAACCGATTTGCCTCCTCAGCACCGAGAGTCGGATCCGCATAGTTGATATACGCCCCATACTGAACCCCCTCATCCGCCAGGATGTCCGTGATGGCCCCATTCAGCCCATTCACAAACTCGATCCCCGCCTCAGGAAACGTCTGATCGGCCCCGACATACCCATAGTTCTGCACCGTCCACATGAGGTTCCTGTGTCCGTACGCAGAGAAGTCCGCGCCGCGGGCGTTGATCTGGCTGTCGGCCCCGCCGTCCAGGTTGACGATGGCGAACCACGACACGAGCGCCGGCGGGCTCGCGCCCTGGTTTGCGATGTAGGTCATGTAGCTTGTAAGCGCCCCTGTCGAGAACCCGGGCTCCGGTACGGCCACGCTCTTGGCGAAGAAGTTGTCTCGTGCTGTGTATGGCTCAGATGTGGGTACGACCAGGCTGCCCCCGGCCAGTAGTTCCAGGTTCGCTTGCCAGTTGAGTTCCTGTACGGTCACGGGCGATGAGGGCTGGGGGAGACCGCGTAGAAGCTCTGGCGAGATGGTGCTGTTGAAGTCGCTCGCTGATCCGAGGTAGACGCCGCGGAGTTGAAAGTCGTTGGGCCCGAGGGTGATTCCGAAGCTTATCTTGCGGTCTGTGACTGAGGCATTATGGGCCATGTTCTGGAGGTGGATGAACGATGAAACGGCTGTGTCCATGCTCGTGGCAGGCGCTGCATTGGGAAATGAAAATCCGAAATAAGTCGTGACAGTGGGAGCAGGCTGAGTCTCGAGATAGAGGGTCGTCGCAATCCCGAAAGATGGTCCAGCACCGCGCATGGCCTAGAAAGCGTGGTCAGTCTGCGTGTCGAGTGCGGTACCATGCATCTCACTTGATCCCCAAGACTTACATAGTACAAATCTGGATTCTCAGTCGCCGAAGCATGAACAATAGCACCGTCCGCCTTCACTACATCTAGCCCGACAATCTGATCCAGAGCCATACCCCATGCCCGGGACGTGTACCCATACCCACCGAGGGTGAAGTGGCCGCCTACGCCAACTCCTGCACAAGTGCCATGCGCGAGCGCTCGGCCCTTATCATTCAGCGCGAGGGCCATATTCCCCAGCCTCAAGCCTCCGCCCACAGACGCGACGCCGGTGCCCTCGTCGACGGTGACATCCTGGAAGCGCCGGAGGTCCACAACCATGGACCCGTCCCGCCCGCCGGAGCTCGTCGAGGCATACGAGTGGCCGCCTGACTTTGCCTGGACCTTGATGCCATTCAGAGAGGCGCAAAGGACCGAGTCGGAGACCTGCTGGGTCGTGTCTGGGATGCTGATTACCACCGGGTCATACTGGAGGCGGATGTTGTAGCTCGTGACGAAATCGGTCCAGTTGTCGCTCGTGGAGACGGTCAGTGGTACGGATTTGTTGGCTAGGCAATCTAGCAAGCCCGTCTGCCGGGTGCTCAGGACAGCTTGGGGAGGGATGAACCCGGCGATTCCGGCTTCTACGAACAGGCAAATAGCCACGACTGTACTTGAGGTTTTCATGACTTCTTGACCGCATGCGAACAATTCTGGAGGAAATTGAAAGACGGGAGATTTCAGGCAACGGCGGGCCAGTTCAACAGATTTTCAGCTGGAGGACAAATGTCTTAGTTTGATCATTGTGTAACTTTGCTTCATTGGCTATTGTGCGACACTGCTGACCCGATTGTTCCGCAAATGTGCAGTTTAACAAGCTCGGCGATGAGCATGAGACTTTAGTGTTTAGTAGAATTCCTCTTGGTTCATCCATGCATCTCCTTGACTGCGCATGCATACACATGCCGTGGAGCCTCATGCACACGATTTCCCAGTCAAGAGTACCCACTCCAGAAGAAGAGGCAGAAAGTTATCCTGTGATGAAAAGCGGATCGCGAATGAGAAATATACGGTCACAATCAAGGAGCGGATGTCTTTTTATCTTGAGGGTTGACCTGTTCCCGCGCAAAACCGGTGGGGTTCTTATAACTCTATTACCCCTTAGCAGATGGCGGACCGGCGAATTAGGAGGCTTTAATATGACTGTACTGTAAATCTTGCCAAGAAAGCCAACGCTATTAAGAGTGAACCTTCCTCTGCCAAGACCGTGGCTTTGCTGCTGCTGAAAGCATATCCCCAGCACATGGGATGAACTTGCCAATGCGACAACGGGACATGGTTTTCGTGAGTGGCAAAGGTCATATTCCGGGGTTTCTCGCGCCTAGACTGGCCATGTCAAGAACACTGTGAAACCAGGTGCGTCCATATCTTGTAAAGACCTTGAGTCTTTGATTTGAGTCCTGTCATATGAGCTCATGCCGCCTGAGTCTTTCTGCCGTCTTCGCTGATTATTAGCAAGGAGTCTTCACCCGGATGCCTCCAGGTGTTCATCCTCATCGCTAAATAGGTCTTTCATCCAGCAAGCGGCATATGGTTGATAAAGTGGCTTCTGAAATGCGTGGTCTCGAGACGAAAACGACAACACCCGAGACTAACGATGCAGGCAGACTTGTATGTCAAGAGAAAGCTTTGTGAACTTTGAATGGACACAGAGGTCATATTACGTTCGGGAGACAAGTCGGACCGCAATCTAACCACGGAATACTCCGCATATTCAGGGTTGCATTTATCTGTGTAGAGTTTCCACGACCCATCCCAGCATACCTAGGTACACTGCAGAATTTGGGGTAGAAAATCCGGCATGTGGGCGTAACAACGGATATTGGGATTGCGTGCCACAATCATCCCCGGAGAATTTGGCAGCAGCAAGTGCAGACGCGGCAATAGAAAACGCAAAGCAATGAAGCTAAGGCCTATCAAGAGGAGTACATTAACCTCGAGCGAAGATCAGCCCGCTAACCGTGTCTTGACTGATGTGTATCACCCACGTGTCGGTCGGGTTGCACGAGGCCTGTTGTCTCAATGAGTGAATCACAGGCGGTGTGCGGCCATACTGGGGGTTCTCGTAATCGATGTGATGTTGTATGCACGCGAAAGCATACACTTTCCCCACGTCCCCAAATGGCCAGTATGCCGCACGCTTGTTTCTGCCAATGCTACACTGAAATGCACGACGGTCATCGTGCATGAAAGGTCACGATGGCTGCCCAGGTGCTTCTGTCTCCTCTTGTCTCCTGCCGAGACGACTTGAGAGGGACAACTGTCTACTTTGACAATGAGATGCTCACTTCAGATCAAGCTTTTGGCCTCCGTGGTGACGGTGGTCGAGTTGGCCGCCGCGCTGACGCGTCGGTATGTTTACACGAGATCTTGTAGTCCTAGAAGGAAGAGATCCATATGTGTTGGCTTTGCTGACCCTCTTGAACCAACATCAGGTCAACAGATTTCATCCCAGTCGGCATTGCCCTAGGTCAAGCTCCTTCTATCCAAACCAACAGCTTCGCGCCTTTCACGTTGGACCAGGAGACGCCACTGGCTACCCTGGACTATGGTATCGAGCGAGCCGGATACGCCTTCTTCACTGTCTCCAGCCTCAGCCAGCCGGTCCAGATCGAGGTCAGGTACAGCGAGCCATTCGCGGGCCTAAATGACCCATGGTCTGATGGGCCGTTTCTTTTCTCACCGATGCTAGCTAACCATTTCCGCGCCGAGACGTTCAATGTCACCGAGCTGGGCCGCCTCGTCGCGCCGCTGATCCAGGGCGGGCAGCGGTGGCAGTCCATCACTCTGCTCACTGCTGGAAGTATTTCCTTCGAGAGCGTGGGGTTTGAAGCCACCGTCGACCCTACCGCCGTGTCTGATTTTCCCGGGGCTTTTAATAGCAGTGATGAGACATTCAACGAGGTGTGGAAGCTGGGTGCGGTGGCGGTATCCACTGCGTGTGTGGAAAAAGGGTCCCAGGGCGCGGTGTGGGAGGTGGATCCGGACAAAGGGGTATTGGTCCGATCGACGAAACCCGGTATCACGCTTGACGCCATCGAATTTGCCGACTACACGTTGGAGTTCGAGGCCAACATCGCCAGAGGGGGGGTCTGGTGGAGTGTTGCCAGCACAGAGAGAACTCAAGCGATCCAACTGATGCTCGTCGGCGACTTGCCCGAGGAGACCACTTTCGTCAACACGAATAGGACCTTCCTTCAGCCGAGTACGATCCTGCTGGGCTATGGTTTTGATTTCCTCAACCAGTCGCTCGTGAGGTCATACCTGCTTGACTATTTTCCTGTTCCATTCAGCGTGAACGAGGGAACATGGTACAACCTGTCCACCTCCCTCTCGCAGAGCGGCCACCTGTCAGTCTCGGCCAGCCAGCAGGAGATATTCAACGTATCCCTACCGAGCTATTACGTCGGCGGAACCATAAGTACTAACGGCACCTTCGGCTTCGGCGGGTGGAAAGACCAGGAAGCCTACATCCGCAACGTGGTCGTCACAGACACAGCCACCGGCGCAGCGCTCTACTCCAACGGCATGACCTCCCCAGATGTGCTGGCCGAGTACGGCACCCAAGCCAACGTGGCCTCAGTATGCATGGATGGACCAAAGCGCGACAGGATGGTCTGGCTGGGCGACTTCTACCACACGGCCCGCATCATCGCCACAAGCACATCCCGCAACGATTTGTCCAGAGGCACGCTGCAGTTCCTGGTAGACACCCAGAATGACGACGGCGAGCTCAGCATCAACCCACCGTTGGGCTACAACGCGGCCAAGACATTCAGCACCCCCGGCGACCTGGTAGACTACCAGTTCCTCGGACTCGCGAGCCTCCACAGCTACGTGCAGCACAGCAACGACCTGGCCTTCGTGGCGGACACATGGTCCCGCTGGCAAAAGTCCGTTTCATTCCTGCTCAGCACCATCAGCGCGGCAGACGGGCTGGTCCACGTCCCCGTCGCGTTCCTCGGACCAACGGACGGCGGCTCAGCCATCTCGTGCCTGGCGGTCCAGGCGCTCCGGGGGCTTGCCGAGATCGCGGACGCACTCAACGACACGACCTCGCAGCAGACCTGGACCACGGCAGCCGACTCCCTCGCAGACGCCATCAACGCGCGGCTCTGGGACGACACGGAGGGCGTCTACATCCTCTCTCCCGCCGACACCTCCAACTTCTCCGTCGCCTCCACAGCATTCTGCATAACCTCGGGCGTAGCCGACCCAACACGGTCCGCGCGCTCCCTCGCCGCCGCAGAGTCCCAACTGAAACTATCCCCGGGCTACCGCGACTCGACGGCCGCTAACGCCACCACAGCGCAGATATCCCCCAACACCAACGGCTTCCTCCTCGACGCGATGTTCACGGCCGCAGGCGCCGCAGCCTCGGCGAACGACTCCGCCAAGGCCGGCGGCTTGTTTAGTACCGCCGGCGCGCTGGTCCGCTCGCTGTGGGGCGCGATGCTGGGCAATGACACCACGGCCACCGGCGCGAGCTGGGAGTATGTGTCACAGGCTGGGGACCCCGGCCTGGGCTTGTTCACGAGCCTTGCGCACCCCTGGGGCGGCGCGGCGACGTATTTGCTTACGGAGCGGGTGCTGGGGTTGCGGCCTGCGGACGGGGTCGAGGGATTTGGGTACGGGAGCTGGGTTGTTGATGCATCTGCTGGTGTCTCTCTTGGGCTGACGCAGGCGAGCGGGCGTGTGGTGAGTGCGTTTGGGGACCTGGAGGCTAGCTGGGTGGTTCAGGATGGCGATGTACTGCAGTGTGTTGTATCTGCGCCGGCTGGGACTGTCGGGTCCTTTGTGTACATGGGACGGTCCATCAAGTTGGAGGGGGACACTACTTACAATGTCACGATCGGTTTGTGAGGGCGGGTCGTGATGTCAAACTCCTTGTTGTTCACCACAGATTGATTGAACCGGTCTGTCGCACATACACTTCGCCAATGCAATCGCGGGCTCGGAATGACACCTCGGAGAACCAAGATAAATTGTTGTAATGTGACGTCCATCCCATTCTGTACCCGGGTGTTTCAGGAACTACGACCCCACGGTGATAACCCGAACACATCAGACGGTGCCGTCCCTCGCAGAACTTGGTTGTGGGAAATAGATTATCATCCCGTCTGGAGCCAACTGTCTTTTTTGTTTTCGACATGTGTGTTGTTTATTCATTTTGTTTCTATATGCGTTGTCTTTGCGTGGCTTACCTCGCCCCGTTCTGTCATCCCTGCGTCGCTGAGGATTCGAAGGATTCGGAAACAGGCCTCGAGTGCCGCGGCCATGAGACGGCAACACAGGAACTCTCCCATAAGCCACAAGGTGGAGCGTTCAAGCGGCACAGCAACCCATTTTTACACCATGAGGGAACCGCAACAGGAGTCAAAATGGAACCACTGATGTCATCCCTCAGGCCGTTGCACATGTTAATTTTTTTATTTTAGGATTTAAGCTTTAAGGCCGCACCCGTGGGCAAAGCAGGGACAGTCTTCCCGAAAAAACCTTGGAACGAATCACAGTAGCCAAACTCCCCGACACTTGAAACATTGTTTCGGGCCAACTCCCCGACGGCCTGCCTGCCTGCCCATCTCGATGCTCGGACTGTGCAACCTTCTCTTTCACTCCGACCGCCCAGGCCCGGAATCACTCTCAAGAATAGCAGCGCCACGTCACAATCCCCCCTTGGCTTGGGAACACCAACAGACACTTTTATATCCCGATATATCCAGGATCAAAAACCCTGATTGCTCCTCATGCCTTGTAGAATGTCAAATACATCCTGTGCAAAACCCTTATATCGTCCCTGAGCTGACCACCCCAACCTGCGTGATGGCCTGTTCGGACATGTGTATACTATCGGTTGTGACCGCGTGAGGAGGATTGTGGCCTCACCAAACAGGACAGTAGAAAGGCCACCAGACAGACACCGGTCTGATGTCGCCGCGGCCTTTTGGTCCGTGATTATTTCCATTTCTTTTTGTACACATAGTACTCCCTTTCTCTCCACAACAGCAGCCGCTGGTCGTCTCGACTGTTACACAACAGCCTTTTCTTTTTTAGTTTCCATATCCATGATTTCCTGTTACTTTTCGGCTGGTTATCCGAGAAGATGCCGCACGCCGTACCAGTCTATATGAGACCGTCCAACAAGGACAGGCTGTACATCGCACTATATGCCAGGGGTGGAGATAGCATCATGTCCGGCGGCGAGGACAAGTAAGTCGGCACATCACTACACATGTTAACCCACACGTTGCTGACAAGATCTGCGCCAAAGATACCACTGGGCCCTCCTCGTCGGCCCAAAGCACGAAGACAGCAACTCGACGGGCAAGCGCTTCCACGTCAAGGAGACCATGACCACCGTCGACGGCCGCACCCAGAGCCGCTGGGTGTTCGAGGAGCGCGATATCGGCATGAACCCGACCGCCATGATCTTGGTGCGCGTCATCATCGGGAAGGTCGCGAACCTCGAGAGGGTGGCCGCCGTGCTGCGCGAGGTGCCCGTCCGCGACAACCAGTCCGGGTGGAACTGCGTGTGGTGGCTGCGCGAGGCGCTCGAGATGCTGCGCGCCGACGGCAAGGCGCTGGGCCGCTCGGCGTCTGTCGCGTGGGAGGAGGCGGGCGAGGCGGCGATGGGGTTCGTGAGGAGGAAGGAGCGCGAGCACCGCTTTGATGGGAGGGCGGCGCCGGGGTGGTTTGATATGAACCGCGTGGCGACGTATGACTTGCTGCGTGGGGAGGAGGTCGTTGCTTGATGAGTGTGGTGACGTTGGCGCGGGACGGACCAGCCTGGGAGCAGGTCTTCGGCAACGGCTACAGTGTAGGATAGATAAAAGACAGGTCGGGTATCCACCGGGCGGGGCGCTCATGGGCGAAATATGTATTACAGTGTATCTGATTTCTTTAAAAGTCCCCAAAGAACCTGCGCCTGATGCCCTCGGCCTCCAATGCCTCGGGTGCAGGAGTGATAAACCTGTCCACCTCGTCCTGCCACCAGCGATTCTGCGGGTTGGGGTGCTTCGCGGACGTGTACTCCCAGTAAGGCGGGTACCACCCTGCCGTCTCCCAGTCCACGATGCCCACCACCTTATCGTCCTTGACGAGGATATTGGAGCTGCTCAGATCGCCGTGTGTGAAGACCGGACCCTGCCAGGCCTGCTCGTGGAAAGAAGCCATATTCTTTACCCCCGGCGATGATGCGTCGTCCTGAATGTCCCCCGCAGCGATGCCGCCCCGAAGCTCCTGATGGAAGTCCTGGATGGTGGGGAACGGACCCCACAGCGACTTGCACGGCAGACGGTGATCAAATATGGGTCCTCCGTCCACGTTGGCGACGCCAATACCGGACGGCGGCTGAATGCCGCGAAGTTCCTGGATGATTGACCTGAGCTGTTCCAGTATCCTGGCTTTGGACTCGTCCGACCGGTTGCTCCATCCCTCGGCGAGGTTCTCCCCATCTATCCTCTCCATGATGATGTAAGCCCGGCCGTCACGCTCAAACGCCGAGTAGACCTTGGGCACGGGCACTGAGGTGTGCTGGGCGACAAATTGCATGGCGCTGGCCTCGGCGAGCCTGGTGAAGGGCGTGGACTTGATGCAGCATTTTGGCGAGATGAAGACGACGCGGCCTGGGTGGGTGGTGAAAGTCAGCCGGTTGGCGTGCTTCTGGGTTGCGGTCTTGTAGGCGAGAAGGACAAGGAGTCTGATCCAGAGCCTGTCGTTGAAAGGCTTGGACTCCATGTGAAGATGAGCTTGTGCAGTGGTGAGACGACATACATGACGGCCATGACGAGTCCGCGGGGAAGAGATTAATGGCCTGCGGGTCAGAGGGCCGGCGAGGCCATGTGAGGCGAGGCGAGGCCAGTTGAGTTGAGCTGCAGTCCAGGATTCAGATGGATGAGTCGAGGTGGAGGACGAGGTGGAGCAAAGTCGCAGCAGGTCTGAGGCCTGCTCCAGATTTAGAAACGGCGAGGGGGCCAAATCGGATCTTACGTAAGCGCCAGCAATTCCGCATCCAGATCGCTTCAACACCAACAAGGACACCACGGCTGATGACCGGATCTATCCGAACCTGAGCCATCAGATGGTCAGGGAGGAAAATGGTATTCCTGCTTGTCTTTTAGTACCTGATCGATCTATCTCAGGATCTCGTAATTGCCTCCCAACTTCTGCGTTGGCAATCGTATCCAACACTAATGCTCTTCAAAAGAGAGGATTCGAGTTCAGGCCTTAACTTCAATTCTCGGAGTTGCAATGTGCAATTGCAATCTGTCTAGACCCAATTCGAGATGGCAGAAGGAGAGAACAAGCTGAATGTAGACTTTGGAACAGGGGAAAATGATCAAGTTTCAGATCAAACGTTGGAGCTTGCAAGGGGAGGAAAGCAACGGTTGGAGAACAAGCATTGGCTCAATTGTGATGGTGAAAAGATACATGGTAGATGTATCACCAGGGGTTTTTGGACATTGTACCTCTATTCTCCTCCGTAGCCAGCAATTTGTCAAGCCTAACAGCTTTGCCGGGGCCCCGGGCTAACTTTTGTTAGTGGACCTCCTTCACCTCCTGATTGATGTCGGGCACAACCAGACCGCAATTTCATTCCACAAATTTACCCCTCCTTCATTCAAAATCCTCAGAAGCAGCGCACCTGCAACCACAGTCGTCGACCCCATCCAGAACTTTTTAGCTGATTGACATCTGGATATACAAACCGCATCAAGGCACGGTCTCGCGAGGAACCGCTCACAATGGCGCCCTCAGATTGGACCGCACGGGACAGGGAGATGATTGAGTTACGTTACAGGATATGGAAGATGACGGACAAAGCCTCGTCCCGCAGAGGAATAGTCGGATCGATCGCACAGAGATGCGGAGACCTCGTCGGTGACCCGGAAACCTGGTATGCGAGCCAGTGGCCCCAGCAAATTGGCAGGTATGCACGTGCAAGTCGACGCGCCCGAAACTCAGATTTGCAACCCGCGAACGCCCCTCGTTATGGCTGACTAGCGCAACTTTCGAGCAATAGATACTATGCCAGCCGCGAGGCCGCCGAAGCCGGGAGGCCCCGGGCGCAGACCAAGACGAGGGAGCAGATCGCACTGCTGGAATATGTCTTCGCCACGACCTTCGGCTACCCGTACACCGGCGAAGTGCTCCCTCTGGCCTTCCTAACGGGCCTGCAGGTCAAGCAGGTCAAGGCGTGGTTCGAGAACCAGCGTAAAAAGTGCGTTCAAGATGAAGATTTTCTCGCGCTGCAGCCACCAGAGATATTCGGCATGAAAGGCCAGGAAACGAAAGACGCCGCGGCGATGTTGCGGCAGTATACCAAAGATCCTAAGGGTTATGCGAGGTCGCTCGTCATGTGGGAGCGATGCGTGCGGACCGGGCAACCCGGCCCGTCTGAGGAGCTGCAGTGCCCGCGGCCTTATTTCAAGAAGTACTGGGCGCGTATGTTCCCCGAGGACGGGGATGAGCGCAGCCTGCTGGAGGTCACGGGGGAACTAGAGGACAGTGACGATGACAGCCTGGCCAACTTGACCGAGGAGGAGAGGAAAGACATGTTGGTGCAGTCAGAGATTGAGAATCGTCAGTTCAAGAGGAACCAGGAAGAACTCGAAGCGGAGGCGGAGAATGAATAGTAGTCGACTGCGCTGTTGAGACTGAGATTGAAGATTAAAGCGAGTCCCCCCCCCCTGGCTTTTCTATCCGAAATATAGCCAGCATTTGCCGATCCAGCTTTACTCCAGCTTCTCTTGTCTCTTCTCCAGAAACAGCTTGGCAATGCCTCCGAACACAGTGACAAACTGCACACATATGTTAATCAACAATCACATATACACCACGGGAGGAGGAAAAAAACAGCTCACCGCAACGTCAAAAGCCTTGAAGTAAAGTCCCAATGACGGATACCCATCTCCGTCATAGAACGTCCGCATCGTGTACCAAAACCCAGGTGGCCAGCTCCCAGCGAGAAAGTCGGCAAAGAACCTAAGACCCAGCAGAGGTCAGCACATGTATGAGTCCAGGGCAAAACGCTCAACGGTCATCGCGTTTGAAGACACGTGGGAGAGAGTGAAAGATGGGAAGACAAGACAAAGCTCACAGGTGCTTGTAGTCCCCCGGCGGGTCCGCGCTCTCCCGCACGACAACCCTCTCCCCGGGGAAGCTCTTGAGCGCGTGCACCGCGCCGGCGGGGATGTGCACCGGCTTGTCGCCGGCCTTGGCAACGGTGACGACGCCGTCGATGGTGATCTGCACGCGGCCCTCGCGCACGTCCATGAACTCGGAGTGGTTCCTGTGCCAGTGCGGCGGGACCTCGAACACGTCGTCGCCCGGGCGGCCCTCGGCGGTGCCCTCGCTCGTCCACCGCGAGATGGAGTCCTCGGGCTGGGTAGGGTCGAGGAGGAGCCTTAGTGTTACGCCCTGTGCGGCGGGTGGCAAGAATGGTTAATGCTGGTGTTTCTGATTCGTTGGTGTTGGCGAGACTTACCTTGCCCATGGCGAGGGTCTTCATGACCCTGGTTTCACTCATCGTGGCTGACATTCTCCCTACGGCGGTTTACCTCGTCAGGAACTTGAGGGAGCCTCGAAGCGCCGTGTCGATGAGAACACGGTCAGGCGCTACGCCTCTTTTATACAAAGCCAGGTTTTTGTGTGTTCTTGACGAGGCTCTAGACTCATTGGTCCAGCTTTCACGCAGGCATGCGCTATCAGCGCTGTAGGATCGTGGCACAGCACAAGCGTGGCCGCGCGCTGCAAGGAGGTCCTCAGCTTCCAAATCTTAGCAACCATCAGAGGGATCCTTCCCTCTGTCTCTTTTGAATCAGGTAGAAGAGCTTTTATTCTGAATTTCAGAAAACTTGAGGGAGACCTGAGAGCTTCAATTCTCCTGTGTCCTCCCTGTGACAGTTCGGGAGAGCCATCGGCCTGGGCCCGACTCCGCTGCACCAGCGCCAGTCAGCACAGGCCTCATCTGGGCTGAACAGAGCTAAAAACAGCTCGGATACAGCCCCCAGCGTTACTTTTGTTTCCCCCGTGCGCGCTATACCCAGGGTGGGTTTCCCCTTGACGGTCGTGTAGCATCCAGCCTCAAAGCTCATGTGCCAGCGTTTGTGCCACACGGCCAGAAGCCAGTGAGCCTAGATATTTTGTTTCCGATTGTAGGGTGAGAAACTTGTGCGCCTTGTTCGGGAGTAAGTAGCTGGGAGAGAGGTGCGTGAGAGGCGCTTGACCGACAGGCCTCAGTGCCCGCTCGGACCAGGACAATATATTCAGCCATTCGAGAACGAGATGCTCAAGCTTTCCGCGGTCTTCGACACGGCACCACAGCAAGCAGACGCGATGGCCTGGCATACGTAAATTTCTCATTCGCCGAGGTATACACCCTTCATCCTAAGACCCCCTCGGCCGGAACCTGAACCGGATAGACCTCGCCTCCTTGGAAGGCATGCCGATGAACTTATCCCTCACCACATCCAGGTCCCTCGCACGGTCAAAGTCAAACAGCTCCATGTCGAACCTACTAACCAGCGCCGCCACCGTCAGGTACAGCTCCGCGTACGCCAGGTTGAGGCCCGCGCACGACCGGCCGCCCCGCGAGAAGCTCACCAGGTACCTGTCGAGCCTGTTCCCCCCCGCTGCCGCCCTCGCGTACCGGTCCGGGTCGAAGGTCCGCGGCTCCGGGAAGATCTCCGGGTCCAGCAGGACGTCGCGGAAGGTCTGCGACACGGGGGTGCCGCGCGGGATCACTATTGCAGCCCCGCTGTTGCCGCTGCCGCTGACGACGAGATCCTCCTCCGGTGCTACCAGGATCTGACGGTGGTCACTGGCTCCGCGAGCCGGGTGCCCTCCTGCACCACAGCCCTCAGCAGCGGGAGCTCCTCCAGGACGCGGCTTGGTGGAAGCTGGGGCTTGTGCTGCTGCATGACGGGGTCCAGCTCCGCCCTCAGCCTGGTGAGCACAGAGGGGCTGGACAGCAGGTGGCAGAGGATGACGCACAGCGTGCGCGCGGTGGTCTCGGCGCCGGCGACGAGCAGCACGAACGCCTCGTCCGCCAGGCGATCAGCCGTCTTCTCCGCGGGCGGCAGGTCGGCCTGCATGATGCCGTGGAAGATGGTCTTGGGCCGGGGCTGGTTCTGCTTTTCCTCCACCCCTTCTTTCTCCCGCACCTCCTTCTCGTCCTTGTCCAGACCGGCCTGCTGCTGTTGATGTTGCTCAGCGTAGATAGCCTTGGCCTGGGCGCTCAGGCGCTCCTTCCACTCCACAAAAACGGCGATGTCCGGATTCATCTTGACGGCCAGCCAGGCGGGGAGGCTGTTGACCAGCCGCAGCAGCCAGATAAAGTGCTTGGTGACGTTGGTCGACTCAAACCCGCCCTGCATCGCCCGCTTCCACTGCGGCGCGAAGGCCGGGTCCCGCAGGCAGTCGTAGCAGTCGCCGTAACAGTACTCAGAGATGACGTCCAGCGTCAGCGCCGTCATGGCCGCGCCCACATCCACCACCTCCCCGCCTCCCTCTCCCCCAACCCCAGCCGCGGCAGACGACGGCGACGCGTGCTCCCGCAGCCGCTCGCACAACAACTCCACCTTGGCGCGGATAGACTCGGCCTCGAGCTGCGCGATCGCCGCCCGCGAGAAGTACGGATTGACAGCGGCCCTGCGGGCGCGGTGGAGGGCGTGCGGCCCCGCGGAGGCGAGCGAGCCGGGAGCGCCGTTGGCGCGGTTCGCCCGGTGCCACTTGTCGCGGTGTGTCTTCCTGCCGCCGGGGCCCGGGTGCAGGGTGTCGAAGAAGGCCGAGTCGCGCACGTGGACCTCGCCGGGGCTGATGCGCACCACGGGGCCGTAGGCGTCGTGCAGCGCGCCCAGCTTGAACACGAACTGGGCTTCCTGCACCACGTCGTAGTACGCGCCGTACAGGTAGATTGCGGCCGCGAGCCTGGGGCCCGGGAAGCGGGAGAGCGGGTGTAGGTACAGGCGGTAGATGACCTTGGCGGTGAGGTAGATGGCGGCGGCGGCGATGGCGCCTAGTGCCGCGGTGGACGCAGTGATGCCTTCGCTGTAAGCCATGTTCACGGCCATTGGTTACCTGCAGGATGAAAAGAGAAGCAGAGTGCTTCCTCTACGATATTTATAAGCACGCATGATGTGTTGGTTGAGCCCTTGCCCCCCAGTTGCAGCGAGCCGAGAATCCTATCGGTCGTCATCCCGTTGGGGCCATCCGAGTCTGGAATGGTTTCCATGTTGGGGTCGTCCAATCCAGCAGGATTCAATGGTCACAGCGCAATGTAGGTGTTGGCCGGCCCCCCCCCCAAACTAGCGCTGACGGCTGTTGGCCAGACGGTGAGAGCTGTGTGAGAGCTGAGTGAAGGAAACAGCTTCGACAACGTTAGGCTGTCCTGGAGCAGGAATTGCTAGGCCAGCTTGGGAGCATTGGCTATTGTTTACACCGCGCCAGCTTTACCCACCCACTGAGCGAGTGCATCATCCTAAGAGTTCAAGAATGTGCAACGAGAAACGCGTTACGCGTATCCTCAACCAAGAGACTGGCATAATCGACGAGAGGATCCACACGACCCATCCCACACAGGCACTCTACTCCCTGCGAAGAGCAACCCACATCCAAAAGATCGAAGACCCCCGCCCCCAGTGAACAAATCCTCCTCCTGGAGAACCGGTACTTCGTCCGGGTGACTTACTCATTTGTGTCAACGGCAGTGATTACCCCGTGCTCAAGTATTCAGGTTGAAAAGCCTAGGACAACTGCGAGGATGATGTGATATTACATCCTGGTCCCGGGCTCTCGTGCGCTGCCATACTTACTTTCAAATAGTAAGAGAACGAGTTCCACTACACATAAACCCAAAACAGCAAAGAGATGGAAGAATCACATGTGCGAATATTTCCATAGCCAACGCGGACGAATGTAACCCCGAAATTCAGTCGGGCGCAACTGGCACCATCAAGGCATGCCGTCTCATCCATCATGCGGCATGAAGCTAATCTATTAGGAAACAATTGCATCAACGGGGTCCATGGGCCTACCTGGATCTGCATAGTTCATACATATGTAGACTAAGTTAGTGTTTAAGCGTTCATCACTGTATGAAGGGACAGGATGCATACTGCTTAAGAAGCATATGTGTGCAGATTAACAATGAGACCCCCACCCACGTAGACTAAGCTAGACGCAGTTGCTGTTGGCGGTGACGCTGATCACTATCGCTAGACAAATCCTGGGCATACTCAAATTTTATGCTAAAGCTGCAGGTTACCTATCCCGCGTTCTATTAGCCTGCAAGGTGTTCCCAAGCTCTCGGTACCAAGTCCCCATGGTGTGGAGCGTTCTCGCAGCATTGTGGTAACGGGGCCCGTTCTTATCCTCCCGATATTTTGCCAGCTGTTCCTGCAGATTGATCGCCAAGGATGGGCGCATGTTGTACAGATTTCGATTGCTCTCGCTCCGTTTAAGCATGTGGTAGTGTGCCTGCTGAGAAAGACAAAAGCAATACAGCCGCACATCCCCATGCTTCAGATTGGCATGTCGGCACAATATTTCTTTCGCTATCGGGTAAATGAATTCATGACCTGCTTCGTGTATATGGGCAGCGACCTGAATGTGCGTCCATGATGTATCGAAGCAGTCCTTTTCGCTGAGGCTCTGGTCCATCTCCATGACAGGCAGGCAGCCGGAATGTATTCAATTCATGTTATGTAAAGAGTTACCTCCAGCCATTGTCCCAGCCCGCCTGCTCGACCGCAAAAGCGATGGCCAGCTCGGAGAACCTCGCCATATGGTCAAAGGAGAAATGCCCCGTCTCATCGTCAACGTACATCGTGTCATTTTCCGTGTGCACGTACGGGTCAAATTCGCCGGGGAATCCCCCAGCCACGGGGTTGCCCTCGGAGGCAAACGTCGCCGGGAAGCCCATCTTGGTGTAGCTCATGTAGTCGGAGCCAGCCCCGGGCATGAGCTCGTAGACGCTGGTGGGGATGGACGTGATGTACTCGGTGCTGAGCTCGACGGCCCACTTGGTCAGGGGTGCGTCGGCGTCGGTCTTGATGAAGCCGATGCTCTCCGTTGCGTTACGGGCAATGAACGCGGTCATGTCGAACTCCATCATGGCCCCGATCTTCGCGGCCTCTTTCTTCTTGTACGCCGCGATGGCCTGGCTGCCTAGCAGCCCTCCCTCCTCGGCGGCGTACCAGTGGAACTCGACCGGCCCCTCCTTTGGTATGTATCCGCTCGAGGCCAGTACTCGAAATGCTTCGAGGATGCTGACTGTGCCCGATCCGTCGTCGTCAGCCCCTGGGGCCTTTAGCAGCGGGAACAGGTAGTTGGCAGAGTCCTGGTGTGCGCCGATGATGGTCTGGGGCTTGGAGTGGTCTCGGACCTTGGGCTCGAAGCGGGCGATGATGGAGGACTGCGCGAATGGGTGCGTGAAGTACTCGAGGCTGATGTGGGTGTGGAACGGCGAGTGGGCGACGATGTCGGCGATGTGGTCGTGCAGCCACTGGGAGGACTCCTCGCCGGTCTCGCCGGCAAACCAGCGATTGTAGTAGCCTGAGAAGTGCTCGAGGATATCGCGCATTCGGGAGGTCGAGATCCGGGGAAACAGGGGCTTGATGAGGTTCTGGTGGGTTAACTTGGGGAGGTCTGGATAAGGACGACGTCAGCATAACGAATCTCTACTGTCACGACGCTCAAGGGGTCTCGAGGGTAGTGCGAACTGGCTTTCCCTTCCCACGCATTGACGCCGTCAGCATATAGTTCCTGATGGTCTGTGATATCCATAAACTTCTTCCTATTCTGCCGCAGCCGCAGCTTGTCGCCCTCCTTCATCCACCTGGGCTTGTCCTCGCCGAACACATGGATCAGTCTTGACTCGGCAAGCTGTGCTGCCATGTCGGGCCGTAGGGAGATCATGGCATCGACGGGGTCTGGGTAGGCTGCGAGGGCTGCGAGGATGGTATCATCGCCACCATTCTTGTAATAGGAGCCGGAAGAGGCAGTGGCAGCATCATTAATGTTCTCCGAGGGCCCGATCACGACTTGTTGCGATCCATCGCGGAGAGAACCGGCGACCTGCTCGGAGCCGGCCAGCAACAGCAGCGTGAGCTTGGCCGCTAGTGAAGAGCGCATGTTGGCAGCCTGAGGTACGCGTTGAAAGCAAAGATTTGGGAGAGCAAAAGACAGGTTGGTAGTGTATAACCACCGTCTGGTCTTGGAAGCCTAAGCTGTGGGTGACTGGGAGGGAAGCCTGGATGATGCAATGCCTAGCTGAACGTCACCCCTGAGCCTCGGCATGATTAAGCTCCGATTCCAGGGGTCCAGCCTGTCAGCCCCCGCCTGATAACGGCGGAGCTAGCAATTGGGTCTAGCGAGCCTCACACTAGCTGATTGACTTCACGCCTGTCTGGTATAGCAACGACTCATTTTTGACAATGAAAAAAGACACGCAGTGAATGAGGCACTTTTTCAAGGCTCATGCGTGGCTGAGATCAGAGGTGCTCAACCCACCAGTCAGCCACTGAGTCCTTTCGACCTAGGTCTTGGAGCGGTGCAACACATCAAACCAGACCACCTCATCCTGTCCGGCAAAGTCATTCGAACGAGAGATGGCATATGGCAGTATTGGTACCCAATTAAAACAGTTGTTGAAGAACTACCGTTTCCTTCGAGTACTTCAAATCATTTTGAGCGTCGGACGATGCTGTAAGCCATGAACGTCGGGAAAAAGAAAGAGTCAAAGACTTCCTGTCTCAAGCTTCTCTAGCTAGCATGCGTGGCGTCTTGTATGAACGCCAGTGGGGACAGATCCATAAGCCACCTACACCTTTCCCGACTTGGTACGATGAAGATGAACTTACATAGGCAACACGTGGCACTCTTAGACCGTGGGAGGATTCACAAATACCTGAGTCAGCGCAAGATAGTACATTAAATTTAGGTAGAGTTCAGAACCTCGTAGATTACCAGGAGGCTTGATGACTTGGTAATGGCGCATTTGAGTTGTATAATATTAACAGACTCAATCGTGACCACCTATACTCTGAAAGCATCATTGATGATTTTGATTGAATCCAGACCAGATAAAAGTAACACCATTTCTTGCCGCCCCCTGAAAAGCAGTCACCCATTTACGTCTTAAGTCAATTTCAATTTGAGTCATATTTCACTGCCTTTGCTGGCTGTGGATCCCCCATGCCAGGTGTGTAATATCTTCTTTGTCGGCTAGTTCCGTATTTTAGGCCATTGACCTATCGGACAAAGTGACGAGAGGCAGCTTCACCATGTGTGCTTCGGACCAATCATCCTTGCCAGTGACTCTAGAGTACAGCCTTTGCGAGTTGGCAGGTCTCTATGACCGTTGTGTTACCAGCCGACTTTGTTGCTCTGGAAATAAAAGGTTCAGTCATTTCCCCACGGTGCAAAAAACCTCATATCCTTGTGCCACACAGCATACACTGATTACTGGACTATGAAGCTCCAATCCGAGGTGCTTGGGCAACTTCGTACTGACAGATCGTATCCATGATGGACGAGGCTCACTCAAAACAAATAGCAGGGGCCTTCCACCGGATCCTCCTCATACGTCGTCTATCTTGGTGGCACACCAAGACTACCAACCGTGACCATCCAAAGAATGTCCTCGCGATCCGGAATGTCTTCAGCCAACAAAGGTTCCGCCATATCAGAACTATCGTTATTCTCGGTCTGGAAAACCCCGGTACGGTAGCAGAGCTAGTACAGCACATGCGCGGCAGGCTGCGAGGTGTCCCCTTGCAGGAGCAGAGGGTTATCTTCACACAGATAGCAAGTGCCCAAGAGATCGGCCACACCCTGCAACGGAACTTCGGGCGCACAGTCACTGTGTACGCCTATAACCCTGATTTCTCACCCGAAATGGCAAAGGGGCTCAGCGCTTCCAGGATCAACGTGATACAGGATCTTGGCCAAGTCGTCGATGGCCGCTGCTTCATCTACGACGTGAGCAAGCAAATAGGACACTTGTCATTGGTCGAAGGATTGGAGGGGTTCACGCCACCTGCAGCAGTAATGACGGACTGGATGTCCATTTTACAGCCGGACTCGACAGAAGCAAGACCGTAAGTTCTCTTATCCAAGCAAGTTCACTTGCAAGGAGGCAATCTGAAACATAACTTATGTCCGGAGATTACAATCGATTTGCTTTGGCTCGTCTTCTAATTCTTGCAGAGATCTCCTTCGCGATTATCACATGGTATCACTGGTAGACTTCCCCTCCCGTGTCGCTCCAACAAGGGAGGAAGAAAGGCTTGTGTTTCGGGATCGCAGCCAGACCGCTCGGCGCCAGACAGAACGTGAGCTAAGGGATTGGGAGAGTCAGGCGACGCGGCAAGAATATGAGAAAGCATCAGTCGAGCACAATAGCCTTTTGAGTTCGCATGAGCGGCGGGTCCGGGAACTCGCTCATGAGCTCAGAGACAATGGCGTGCACGAGGCGGAGAAGGAAGCCGTGGAAGAGGCGAGACGGAGGCTGTTGACCGAGGCACCAGTCAGGGTAATGTCGTATGTGAACGACCCGATGATGATCCTGCTGGTTCGAAAGGGCGTATGAGACTCCTCGGCAAGGAAATGGCTGGAACGGTCTAGCATCCCCCCTACGCCGTTCACATGAATGGGAAGCGCGGCTGCCAAGGGGCCATCGACTACACTGGGCCTTGTAAGGACCGTGAGGGCGATACAGTGCGGGCGCTCATCAGTGGTAGCAAACGTGATAGCGAGGATGTGCAAAAGATGGTGCAAGGCGAGTCGGGCTTGAACATCATCCACATATGAGATTCTAAGGGCTTTGGCGAGTCCACCGTCTGTCGCTGTGACACGGCTCAGTAAACTTCAATTCGTTGAACATTTGATAGTGATTGTGCTGTGAACTAGCATAGTGTGTGACGAAATTAGACGTCTGGTTGTTTCTGTCTATGCGACTGTGGCTACGATTTTGATTTAACTGTGAAGAGCTAACAGGCATTGGATGGAAGTGTGGACACGATAACTAAATTTGCAATGCGTCTTCCAGAGTTGTTAAACTTGGTAATTTGATTTCGACGTGCGACCTTTGTGGTCTTGATTATTCATTTGCTCCAGTATCGTTCGCGATAAAATGCCCTTCCTGTGGACGATCCCAAACTCCATGCCTGGCCGAAGCAGCACATATCCTTCCCGAAAAAATCCGGAACAGTGATGTTCCTGTTGAGTAATCACATCTCTGTCTTTCAGAACAACTTGAACGGATTCCTCGGCCATGTTGTTGTCCAGAGACCCTCATCCGCGGATGCTGTGCATCCCTAAAATCCCCAAAATCCCTTAAATTCGAATACAACTTGAATTGAAGTCTCGTAAATATGCTTGTATACTGTCGTTTCAATATCTCGATTTCGGAGGGTTCTGGTAGACATTTCCGTCATATGAGAACCGATGGCATTCTGCTTCCGCGCACCTCATACAATAACCGCCCTTCTTGACAACCGGGGTGACGCAGTAACCATCTGGTCCAGGGTTCGCTCGAGCACTGGGACACGATGTCGAGTGGCAATCGCAAGGCTTTGTTGCTTTGGGTTTCAGGAATCTCGTTATCCTATTCATGGCGAATCTCTCGGGGTAATAAAGCCGCTGGGGTTTCGAATTTGTCCTGGACTTTTGAACAGTTGCTGAGGAAGTTCGCTAGTGGGCACGGAGGGCATGACATTCCATTATGAGGGCCACAAAAGGAAATTATATGGCTGTCGTCAACAAAGAAAATGAGCCGTCCCAATCCTCAATCCTCAAGCGTGGCTGAATCCTGAATTCCCCACTGCACTCATCCTGGGTGCCACTTTTTTGTTGATCCTCCAAATGCGGTCTCCAATGCCCACCACCCACTGCACAGTCAGAGAGGATGTGATGCCCCTACTGCAGACCCCAAAAAGTGCGCCAAGTTCGGTCATAAACCCTAATTGGCACCTCTAATCTTTAGATAGCACCTTAGAAAAGAACTCCGTGAGATCATCCAATCCCTCTGGAGACTTGAACCAGTGCCCACCCTCGGGATACTCCCTCCAGGCAACCGATGCTCCATAACTCTCAAGCTGCTGCCTCAATTGCTTCCCACCCTCGAACATGACAGTCGGGTCGTCCATGCAGTGCTCTAGGAGAACAGGCGTGTTCAGAAGCAGCTCGTCACTAGGTGTCCCCTCCAAATCAAGGATCTTCCGCGTGTCATTCAGACTGCGGCCCGGGAACGGCATCCGGCAAGCCACGCCAACAAAGGCGCCCAACCGCTTCGGTCCGGAATAAGCCTCTGGCAGCCCCAGATTCAGCAGGGTGTGCACGCTTGTAGCGCCGCCTTGGCTAATCCCCATGAGCACAATCTTGTCGTACCTGCCGCCCAGCCTCGCCGCCTCGTCCGCGATCAGCTTCCTGATGCGGTCGGCGCTCTCCCGCAGCCCTGGCGCCTGAAGCTCCTCGTGGTCCTGGAGTTTGAGGTGGTCCCAGACGTCGAACCACTGACTCATGCTGGGTGGCATCCCGGGCCTGGCGCACGGCTTCTGGCCGGCGTCGGGGAAGACCCAGCGGAAGGTCGGCAGGACGTCCATTGCTGTTTGGCGCTTTGAGTTGGCCCAGGTCATGAACCTGATGCTCCGTGCGAAGTTCGGGGCTCTGTCGCCGCGGCCGTGGAGGAAGATGACGGTGTGTGTGTGCGGTTGGCCGGGTTGCGGGTCGACGATTTCGAGGGGCGCCGGGTGGGTGGTCAGGCCCTCGCTCTGCCAGTCCATGGCCATTGTTGTTTGTATGCGATTTTGTCGATGACTTGGTTCAAGTGGGAAATGAAACTGGAAGAAGCTACTGATCAGGTATGGGCAGATTAATAAATAGGCCGTTGATGACGTTCTGACCACTAAATGCTAGGCAGCCGTCCACGATTGATGTTGTTGGTTGATGAGCAGTTGCGGAGCTTCCAGAGTGGCACAGCACTCAAACCCTTGGATGCAACTGGGGACCCCGCAACAGCAGCTAAATGCCACCTGAGCAAACCACCACAGGGAGAGATTGAACGACCAACACTGGCAAGTGCAATTCACTTCCACTTCAAGATACAAGAATTGAAGTTATGGCCGTAGGTATCCTTAGCAATACACCCATGATCTACGCCATGAGCAGACAGGGTGTTGCGGAGACCCACGTTGGCAACTCCCACCATAGACGAATACGTTTGCTGCTTGTAGCCCCGGTATACTGAATGCTGAAGGAGTGCAATCTGGATTGGACATTAGTCGAACAAGGCCTTGTCCCTCCTCATAAACCTGCCAAAATCAAGGACAAAGTCAGAACCCCCAGAGACAAGGCACGCCTCAAAGCAGCCCATCGCTTATTGTGACTGGGTTAAAAAAAGCTTTGCGCATCCTGCTCAAGTCTTGCGGAATGCTTTAACACAACACATAATCATATCGCATTGCATATTGTATAAAGATCATGCTATTGTCCTCCCATTGGGGTGGCATCCCGATACATTTTGTATCTAACAGCAATCCTAACACTTGCTTCATCATCAACTACAATATCACATCCCACCGCAAGCCAATCCTCAGAGCAGATACAAAGCACCATGGCCGTTTCTTTCCCCTCTCTTCCAACAGAGATTTGGAAACAGGTTTTCGAAAATTTCTGTATTCATTGCCAGCAGCCCACTCACTCAGACAATCTGCCCGACTTCAGGCTCCCTCATGCTCGAGAGGGACAAGCCACATTGAAAAGCTTGTGCTTGGTTTCGCGCGATTGCCGTTCTATAAGCCAGGACATTCTGTTCCACTACTTCTACAATCTCTCGAATGGTGGATCACGGGACTACACAACGAAGGACCTGACTCCTCGCATGCTCCGCACTCTTATTTCAAACCCATGCCTGGGGAAACATGTTCGCATGATGACACTTTTCGACGCTGATAAGTCTTGGAATGAGGCCATCACTAGGAAAGACCTTCGGAGTTGGATCCAAGTCAGTCGCTGTCACAATATCAAGGTTCCGGACCAAATTGCGCTGGCCTTGGAGCCCGACGGCGGTGGCAAGACTGGAGGTCTATTTTTCATCGAGTCTGGTCCTGTGACGCAGCTTCGATGCATGGAAGCTTCCTGGGAAACCAGGTTCTTACTTTATGAGTGGATGTACTTGCTGCTCATATCCCTGGCCCCTCAACTCAGCCATTTGCAACTCGGAGAACCCATCGGATCATTCGAGGTATCATCCGAGGATGGGCAAATCATAGTACCGAGCTTTCCGCACGTTCGTGTCTTGACATACAATACCTTCATTGGCACCACCGGGGACTTTTTGCAATCTTTGGCTAATTTCCCGCGTGTTTCCACTTTCCGCTGCTACGACTTCCGGTTCCGGTTCATTCGAGGGCAACAGCTACAGCCTATCTCGTCTGGTCCTACGATGACGATGAACATTCGTCAGTTGACAATCTCTTGTACGCCAAATTCACTCTCCACTTTGCTCAACTTATGTCCTCACCTGGAAGACCTAGAGGTCGACATACATCACGGAGCCTGTTTCGACAGCCCCCGTGAGTTCATTGAGTGGCCAACGCATACCAAGGCTAGCCTGAAGCGGTTGGCATGGAGCAATCAGAATTCCAGGCACGAATTGCTTGCTGATTATCCAGACCCCTTGGTTGTTCCACTTATGGACTTCAGTCGCCTGGAAATCTTGGAGATAGACCAATCCTCCCTTCTCCTGCACTCCAGGTCACGAACAGGTGAGATCTCAAGCTACGTACTTCCTGAAACGCTACGCATCCTCCACGTCGCCTTCGCACTGGAAGTCTCATCAATTAACGATATCTCGCAGATCCTGGAAGAGCTGGCCATAGCAAAATCAACGCTTCTCTCCAAGCTATCCATTGTCAAGGTCGACCACCCTCCGCGCACTATAGCTGGGAGTAGAACCTTAGCAGAGGTTCTGTGTAAGGATGGCGTGGTGAGCTGTGTGAATGAGGCCGGGATTGATTTAAGATTGGGACCGGAGGAGCATTTCGAACATGGGTACAGGAGAAGCATACTCCCAGTACCTCCTGGGGATTATTCTTACCACGGTTGGAGGTTAGGCCATGTCAAATTCCAACGTGAACTCTTTTCTCTGGAAGACTTGAAGTCTCTCTGAAGACCCGGTTGAGGGAGAAGGTGAGGCCGTAGCCCCAGCAACACTTATCTATTATTCGAGAATCATATGGTCGGCTGCTTGTCTCTTAAACGTCAGTAAATAGTTTGTTATTCAAGATGCGAACCAAAACGTTGAGTTCCGAGTAGTACCCAGGTAAAGAATTTAGTCTCTTAGTCATTGCCTACACATGATTAATTTAATTCAAATTCTATCTCATTTCTACTTATCATGTTGGAGGAAGATTCGACATGCATACTTCGTACAATATCTCGTCAAAGAGTATTTGATGAGAATATTCTGCTCCGTGAGCCATGGCGTATGACGTTTCGGTTTTATTTTTCGTATGTCTTGACGATCATTTCTTCATTACTGTACCGGAACGGCCCGGCGAACGAGATATATCTAGGTAGATACTTCGCGGCCTATAACTACCAACTAGATCCGCCTCTCCCACCCCCTCGGGTGTACTCCCTCCCCTTCGACCTCGACTCCATCTAACCAAAGCTTTCCAGACGGGTATTTGGAGGAGCTGTGTCTCTACAGTACCTGACATGGTCGAAGAATTCGCATGAAACTGCAGTACAAGCGATTCGTGAATAGATAAATGTGCATGCTGACAGGGGCACAGTCCAAGATGTAATCACAAGGCAGAATCCGATAGTAGGAGTCGGGGTCATCGCCTGGCCAAAGAGCAGGCCTCCCTCGCATGGGATGCATATTCTACAACAGCTTACGGTACAGGGGGGATCCACTTAGGCCCGCACCTAGCCACGTAGCCGCATAAAGCACTTTTCAATGATTGTGAATCTTTGCAACGGTCTGAGGAGTAAATGCTCGTGATACACACACGACGGGTCCATCCGCGGGCGGGCTTCAGAATAGCGAATAAGCTCGAAAGCTGTTGCCCACCATCCCAACACTGCGTCCAGGTCCGCCCCCATCCCAGACCACCAGCTAGATGCGCCGAGCCCTCCAAGGCCCAGCGGCCTTCCAGCGGCTTCTCAGCTCGCGCGGCGTGATCCGTCGTGAACTCACCATCTCCGACCCCAAGGATGAGCAGCGACTCCGCGAATCGGGCATGTTCTGTCCCTCTTGCTTCACCTTTAGCAAAGACCTCCTGTCGCTCTCGATCCCGGGCGGTCAGGTCGTTGGACTCCCTGCTGACCTCGAAGAGCCTTGCGACGAGGCCATCACCTGGGACATCTCACTGCAGAAGCTCGTCGACGCCGCGGAGAAAGGCTGCCATCTCTGCGCGTTCGTCGCAACGCGCGTCTTCGACAACAGGCATGGTCATTATATGGGGTTTGCTGCGCTGGCGGAGGAGGGCCCTGGGCTGATGGGATGCTGTGCGAGGGCAGAAACATTGGAGCCTTCGGAGCGTGTGAAGGATTCGGTGGTGTTCCTGCGACGGTTTCTGGAAAAGTATCCCAATGCTGAGTTCATGACGGTAGGAATTCCCTTGGAGCGGGACCCTGTTACAGCAGCGTATAGCAAGTTGTGGCTGTGCGTTAGGTCTTCGAATGTGGACGAGGATGCGAATCGGATACTGATGAAAATGGGAGGACCGCCCGAGATCACATTGGAGCTGTACGCCATCAAAGGTATGTGACTCCTTCCATATTCACATAGGTGGATGGGATAGAAGCCTTTCTAACGTGCAAGGTCCAGGTACAGCCGCTGCTTCTTGGATCCATTCTCGGCCCATCCAAGCCAAGCCCGGAAGCGATGAAAATATCGAGACTGTGAAAAGCTGGATTAGTGAATGTCGCGAAAACCACCCAAGCTGTGGCCAGAGAAATGAGAAGCCTTGCAAGCTTCCTACAAGGCTAGTCAGGCTATTAGGGGATGACAGGGCTGAGCTGTACCACCCGACTGAAAACGAAATCGGTCAGTATCTGGCTCTGAGTTATCTCTGGGGCGACCCAGAGCTTCACGAATGGAAGAGCTCCGCCACGCTCGTTGCGAATGTGGCCGAGAGAAATGAAGGATTTGACCGAGGGTCCCTGCCAAAAGCTCTCAGAGACGCTTTATCAATAACCGAAGCCCTAGGCATGGAATACATCTGGATCGACAGGCTCTGCATCATCCAGGATTCAAGAGACGACAAGGACCGGGAGCTGAAAAGAATGAGCCAGTACTACCAGAATGCGTACCTCACTCTCACAGCCAGCACCAATTCTGCCGCCGAGGGTTTCATAGAGGACACCATTGGCTGTCCCCAGCATCCCGACTTTCCCGCCCATCGCGACCTCCTTCGCATTTTGGTCATGTGTCCGGACAAAAGGCTCAGTGTGGTCTTCTTCAGACAAGAGACACCCCATAATCTTGCCGTGGAGCCTATAAACAGCAGAGCGTGGACGTTCGAAGAACGACTTTTATCCCCGCGATATCTCATGTACGGTAACCGCGTGCTGTGGCAGTGTCGCTCGGCAATGCACTGCGACGGAGGGACCCAGGATTGGAGCCTGAGTCCCTACGTCCAAGAAATCCACCGTCTTAGTCTAAAGCTGGGCCGGGTCATCGAGGAGGCTGATGCTACCTATGCGCCGTCCATAAGCAGTGGCGAATGCCAGGAGCTTTGGCACGCCATAGTGGCCGAGTACTCGAGGCGGCAGCTCACCCGTCCAAGAGACAAGCTTCTTGCTATAGGGGCCGTCGCATCCGAGTTGAGCACGTCCATGTGTCAGAACGTCTACCTGGCGGGCCTGTGGGTGAACACACTCATCTACGACCTTCTGTGGTCGACACACCCTCATATAGACCCATGCAGGCCATAGAAGCAGAGAGCACCATCTTGGTCGTGGGCGTCCGTCGACCACGCTGTCACATTCGACCCCCACCCACGACGAGATATGTCACCAGTCGTCGAGATCGACGTAGAGAAGACGGCTATTCAATCCTTTCGAGAAAGGCAGTTCGATCTGGTGCCGCAGGGAAAGCTGCAGCTCCACTGCCCAGCACTGAAGATGACTGATTGGGGTTCTGACGCCGTGAAGCGGAACTATCTGATGTCTGGGCCAGACTCCCCCGGACCAGATATACTTTCTCTCATCTCGGGAGGCCAAGAGAAGCGCTCCTGGCGGGCCGACAACAAACAGTTCGAGTTTCCCGAAAACTCGATCATGGCGTTCTTCTTCGCCGAACCGGTAGGGGAACAACCCATGCCCGTTGACGCTCCCACACTACAGCCAACCCAGCCCGAACATCGACTCAACAGATCAAGTCCAGAGGAAATGGCCGCCTCTGTGCTCAAGGCCTTTCCGCATCAAGAGGGGCCTGTGCGTGTCATGACAATCCGAGACGGGGCGGTAACGTCCTCCTTGGAGGGTCTCGGAAAGCAGGGGTACACGGAAGAGTTCCTCGAAAGTCTGAGAAGAATGGGTCTCGACTTCCAGCACGAAGATCTGGAATATGGCCAGGTGTCTGGCCCACCACCAGCGGTGGACAAGGGCGCAATCACGCAGGATGGGTCTGGTGACAACACGCCGGTGGTGGAAGCTGGGCCGGTGAGGGGCCAGTCCGACACACATCCAGAAGAAACGAATGCATCCCAGAGGTGGTATAGGACTTGGGGTCTCGTCCTCGCCCCGACCGACGAAGCGGGTACCTTTGAACGAGTCTGCGCGTTTGCGGACATGCCATATCCGGTTCCTCTGGGCCGCACCTGGGAGGACGTCAAAACAACCATCGTGATCCAGTGAGCTGATTTGAAACCCTATACAGGTAATTTTTGATTCTAAAGCCATGTCGCTTATAGCCTTGATGAGTGAAGTCTGGTCAAAATTTGAACCTTTTATTTGCTCACTTCGTCCGTTTATCCCATGGGGGATTCCAGATTGAGCCCCAATTGACTTTTGTCCAACCTTGATTCGACGCCTCCGGAACTTGATCCTTAGGGACGAGCTTCCATGAGAATTCGGCTCTCCAGAATGGATTCAAAGATATTGCGGCATCTTCTACCGATTGCAAGTCACGAACTAGGAGCAAAACGTCTTGTCCAGAAGTACCCGCCACCAAGAATTGTTGCTCAGGGATACCATTACTCACAAGGCGGTTTGCAACCCAGTAGGCATTCCAGCTGTCTCTCACTGCTTCGTGGTTCATTTGTTCCATGGCTCGGTCATCAACCCCTCCTCGCACCCTGTGGATGGTGCACCGGGGCGGTGGCCCTGACCCAGGATGACTTGCCCAGCCAAAGGCATAAAAGAGAAAGTCGGTGGAATTTGACGTATAGAGATCCTCAAAAGGGTGCGGTGGCGGCGCGCAAATCTTCAGTGACGCCCAGCCTATGTCGTCGGACTGCCTATGAGGTCCGAAAAAGAGCGTGTCCTGCTCATCCCATTGTTGCCACGGCCAGCGCCGGTACACCTCCATTTCTGGAGGCATTACGACCTCCAGGGCACAATCGCGAGATCCTAGTATCAAGTTCTGCGTCTGCTTTGCCGTTTCACTGGAAGGAGGTAGTTGTTTCAAAAGGAACGGCTCAAGAACAAGCCGGTGTGCTACGGCCCGGGGGCCGATGTGCACCAGCTCATAGGCGTTCTGTCGAGCAAAACATGCTTTGCCCAGGCTTCTCAATCGGATACCAAAAGGTTTATCCCGGATCTGACAGACTGGGAGGACAAGACAGAATCCCCGAGCTTCTCTCAGAGGCAACAGCCCAAACTGAGCCCGTAGCTGGATACCGCGGTTGGACATGGAAAAGTCAAAGAGCGGCTGGTTCGATAGACTTTTCACCTCTGCACAGTCCTGAAAGGGCAGCGGGGACGATGCCATGACCCCACTGTACGAATTCTCCGTGTCTTTTGAATCGTTCGCAGAAGGCTCCAGACGGAGCATCCAGGCGAGAATGGTAGGATCAGGGAACAAACTGATGATCTCTGCCTGGAGTCTGAGGAAAGCTCTTTCCTCCTCTCCGTACAACAGAGGCATGTGAATACCAAATATTCCAACTAGCGAGTATGCCACATCTTCTATGCGCGTCGATTGTCGAGTTGCAGCCCACGACATCTTCTGGGCCACTGGGACGGCAGACAAGTCGATCTGATGGTTCAGAATGTCGACGTGGATGCCGGTGATCCGAGCCAAGGCCTCCGAGGCCATTTCCTTGGTGAAGCAGAAGCCCCAGTCCCCGTCGTAAAATTTGATGTGCAGCGGTGCAATTAATTCCTGCAGCGTCCACGAGCGCGAGAACCATCGGCAGTGCTCGATGCTGGCCTGCAGCTCCCCCGCGTCTCCGGGCGAGGAGAAGCGGGCCAGGTCCGATAAGAAGACATAGCAGACGGCTGCCCGCTTGTACCAGCGGAACATGGAGTTGATGGCCTCTGACAGCTCGGCGCTGCTCGACTTGTCGATGCAGCAAGTGTCCACCCAGGCATATTTCAGGCCGTCCCGAGCCGCCTGGCGGCAGGTCCTGTCGATTTTCTCCCACCTGCTCTTCGATGGCGTCGTCGGGTCCGGGCCTGCGGGAGACCTTATCTCTTGGAATGTGACCTCTTGGCCGGTGACCCACGTGTGCGAAAGGATGGCATAAGGCGGTACCGCGACACCGACAAACTCGGCCAGCCGCCTTGTCTCCACGTCAATGAGCCACATCGGGTGACGGCAGCAATTCAAAACCGGTGGGTTGTCAACGCGCACAAGAGTATGCAGTTCTGCACAACAGGTGCCGCAGTTTCAGCTCCAGAGGAGACAGTCTAGCTGCTAGCGGCAAGCTGAAAATTGGAGCAAGTGTTCGGGCTGATGCCCCAGACGTTGCGTACTCATATCACGTGGGTCCTGGCCATTTGGGCATGTTAAGTACCACAGCCAGACCACCCGGATCTGTTGTCCGAGGCGAGCCAATCATCACGTATCTTTAAGGGGATAAATTGACTAGGCGTCGTGCATCTATTTCGAGAGCGCTGCCGGGAAGCGACACGATTTGCACCGGACGTCAAAAACACCCACACGACATGCAGCTTGGCGGTATCGAAAAATTGTGGACACAGGCCGAGTACAAATACAGCACGCCATGCAGGATTCGAAACCCGGAAATTCCACCAAAGTGACGGATTCTGGTCCGCCTCTTTTCAGTGAGCCAAGTAGGATGGTTCCCAAGCCGTTTTCAACATACATGTTCATTCACGACATAATTAGCTTGTGTCACTGAGGTCAAGATCCACATTGCACGCCATTCTGGTCATTGGAATCGGAGAAAGCCATTGGGTTCGGGCATGCTCGGCCATGGAATGAACGTGCACTTAAGCTTGACCCAGGCGGCTCACATGGAGTTTAATAATCTATTTGGGTGATTGGCAACGCAGTGTACACGAAAGACATCGTGCAAGCTATCCAAACTATTGCTAATTTAATGGCCATAGGTCTCCGCAAATCTGGCCTCCAAATCCTTCTCGCTCAGCAGTGGCAGGCCGACGAGGTCATTGTCCACTGCCTTATAGGAGGAGCCTTGGAACTTCCCAGACAAAAGGGATGCCTTGACGAGAGCAATGATGTTTGGGATCTCGGGCTGCTTCTTGACAACGTCTAACAACCTATCGAATTCCGCCTCAGGGTTGTCGATCTTGGTAATGGTCCATTCGGCCTGCGGGGAGTACTTCTTCGCGAGGCTCAACAGCTGTGACTGTGTCACAACTAGCTCATGCACGAAGACGTTCTTGTTCTTCGTCGGCTCGGGGTTCTTGAGGGCCCCGACGATGGCTCGCGCCGCGCCGTTCAGGCTGGTGGTGCTGATCCGGCTGGTTCCATCCCCCCAGAGCTGAGCCGTCTTGTTCTCCCAGTCGAAGGCAAAGCCGAAGCTGACGAGGAAGTCGGTGAAAGCGCCGATACTGAAGATAGTGTATTCGATCTTGTCCGACTTGGACCGGAGGTAGTCCTGGATTTCGACCATGCTGACGTGATGGGGCAGGGAACGGGCCGCAGGGTTCGTCGTGAGGCTGCCGAAGTCCGAGGGGACGAAACGTTGAACGCCCGCCTGGATAGCAGCATCGATGATCAACTTCTGACCAGGAATGCCCTCCATGCCCACTGTGGAAACCACTGCATCCTGCCCCTTCAGCGCGTTTGTCAGGCTTGCGATGTCATTGTAGTCCACAGCGACAAGGCGGACGGTGGATGGGAGGTCTTCATTTGGCTTCTGCGAGCGACTGAGGAGTGTCACCTCATATCCTCCCTTCACCAGCTCGGGAAGGACAGCAGATCCGAAAAGACCTTTCTGTGATTTGTTAGCGATGTCTTCTCCGGCGGAACACGGATCGTCTTACGCCGATGAGGGCAATCTTCTTGAATGAAGTCATGCTTGTAGAGTAATGAGAAATGTTTGATGAATGCTGAAGAATGGAAGCATTACTCTTACTTGCCTTGAACAGCCGGTAGCTATATATCATGGACGATGCCCCATTCAATTGACTCCATTTCTAAGCCTGACCTGTGTTGGCCCCGTGGGTGGTAAGCCATTGACAAATCTTGTATAATCGAGTAGATGCGCAGCTAACGACTGCAAGGATATTGGAAACTCAAAGAACATATCACCGTGCATCCGTCCATCGCCCCAGCGGCAATGGTCAATCTCGCATTTGAGAAGGGCCCGCTGTGTGTCTAGCTGAGTCGGAAAAGGACAATGCGGGTGCAAAAAGCTGCCGCTCGCGCGCTACGGCCGAAGTGGTCTTTGTCATCTTGGCGGATGTCGGATGCAAAAGAAAGTCCGCTCCGCCGCGCCAGCTAAAGTCACATTTGTATCCGCTCCGCCTTCTACTGTGCGTCTCTCCTTACATCACCATGCTACTAGTGAGGGACGACTTCTAATAAAAGACGACTAAGCATGGCAGGTCAGCCCGTTAAAGAACGAATTAAAAGCGTCAGTACATGTCTTCTGCACTGCCCCAACTGCCCGACCGCGGAATTACCGCTTCTAACGTCCGTCGCCAGGCTTGCCTCCAATGTAAGAAACGCAAGAAACGCTGCGATGGAGGGACACCAACATGCGGAAATTGTGCAAAGGTCAATGCCTCGTGCCACTACACTGAACGAAAGCCGAGAGGCCCTGGAAAGAAGTTAGCATCAGCCTCGTGAGATCTCTTTATTGAGCGTTTGGTAACCCAATCAATTGATCGCAGGAAGAATCGTATGGAACATCTTGAGACGCGGTTGATGAGCCTGGAGTCTGCTCTGCGGCGCCATGAACCCGATGTCGATCCGGTGTCGAGCAACGACATAAACGAACATGAAAAGCCTGTTCACGCCCCGCTGGTGGGCCCCGAAAACGGAAAGCCTGGTGATTCGTCCACCCTCGACAATTCTGTTCTGGATGAACCTGCTCAGGAACTTGTCACGCGAGGTGGTGACATTCAGGCCAACTTACAAATCGAGGACCTGATGGAGGTCGACCCAAACTCTCTGCCTGCCACGTCTGCACAGCAAGATGCCCCAACCGCCGCCCAAATCCTCTCGAAATATTCCGACTTCACGCAGGATGTTATGATGGGATACCAGTGGATACGTGCCCATGAGAATCGAGACAACAACCAGAGCAAAGTCTTCGCCCGACTCCCTACCTATCAGCAGGTGTCAAGCCTCATCGAACCCATAGTCGAAAGCTCCAGCATCATGGTGCCGTGATCACCGCCGAGGTCTACGTGAATCTTCTGGACGAGCAATACTCAGCAGGCCCTGACTACTATGCCGACGACCCTGCTCGATGGGCCATTGTGAACTCATTCTTCGGGACCGCCATGTTAACTAGATCCACCACCGACTTTCTGAAGCAGATAACGCCTACCGCATGGAACTACTTCAAAAATGCATTTTCGATGTTCCCAAAGCTCATCACCCAGGGCAGAGACGTCTTGGCATGCGAAGCCCTACTGTCTATGGCCGTGTTCGCACAATGCACTGCCGATGCCCAACTGACCGTGCAAATCACGGCCGCGGCAACCCGTCTAGTTCAGACTCTGGGTATGCATCGCAGCAGATTCTACCTGTCGCTCGACCCCGTCGCCGCTCAGAGGCATCGCCGCGTCTTCTGGGTCGCCTACATACTTGACGTTGACACGGTGGAAAAGTATGACTTGGGCCCCATTCTCGCAGCTGAAGAGCTGGCTGTCACACTTGAGCATGACGACTCGTCCCTAGATCCAATCGATTCCGGGAATTTCGGCTGTCTTTCTCTTCGATGGAGAGCAGAATTAGCCGTCGTTCAGAGACAAATCCATGAACGGCTAAATCCTGCTAAAACTCATCATATGAAAGACTGTGAGCTTCTGAACACCGTTCTTTCAATGGACGAGCAGCTCCAAGAATGGAAGAGAAGCACGCCCGAATGGATATGGACAAATCAAGATGATGATGAATACGACTTCACTTTGTCCATCGCTCACATGCATTGCGCCTTTTATAACTCTCTGAGTAGAGTTCACATGGCCCTTCTTCATACCAAAACCTCTGAACGCTCCGAACCAGATCAGAGTTTAGCCCTTGGAGAAGACCACTTCGAGGCTGAGATTCAAAAAGCCTGGACTACATGTGCGGTCTCAGCTCGTAACATGATCGGGGTCATGGCCAACTTGACGTCGCAACCGTTTTTCCAGTTGTGGTATGTTGCACGAAAACCTTGGCCCAAATTCAACTCGAAATATAGACTAACACATCCTTGAAAAAAAGGGGAATTCTGTGTTACCCCTTATCGGCGGTGCTCATTCTGTTGTCAGTGATCCTTCAGAATCCTGCTTCACCGACCGCGCAGGATGATCTTCGCAAGATAGGAGAGTTCATCGGGTTTCTGAAGGGTCGCGCTGATGACGGATTTGAGGTACAGCGACTATTGAACGCATGTATCAAGCTTCGTGACGTTGCAGCGTGTGCTCTCGTTATACCACAGGCTGAAAAGCATTCACAGAGCACAGGGGTGTTATCTAGTGAAAGCGGTCCGTCAGCACAACTAGACGTAAGCAGTACTAATCTAGTCATTCAGAACTATGCTGAGAATGAGGCTAACAATTCACACTTAGTCAATCCGCGTCAAGCTCCATCGCGTGAGAGATTGGCTGCAGGTCGCACAAGGATTCTTGAGCAACATCCCCTTGCTCCGAGCTGAAGCTGAAGAAGTGCTTTCTGACATCTTTGTACTTGGAATGTCGGACGGGGTGTACGGCTTGTTTGTACCTGAGCTTGTGAAGTCCCAACTTTAGAAAGTCATCATCCTTTCTTCGGGGCATGAAAATCTATGCCTACATAAACTATTCATCGAACACAGCATGATATGAAAACATATTATAGTGTAGTTAGAATTCAGAGACTTGAGATCTTTCCCTTACGTTTCCTTGCAGACCCCGCATATTCGTAGTCAATGGAAAACACAGGTGATGAATTTGATGCTCTTAAAATAGAATCAATCCCCGACTAGCTTTGATGACTTCTGTCAAACGTGACGAAGCAAAGCCGAGCAGCCATATTCCGCGTATCTCGTCTCTTTGTCTCTTTTCCCGCTATACAAAAGTCGCTTTTCATGTAGGTAGAAGTCAGCAGCAGTGTAGCGATCAGTTCCCGGACCAGCGGTCTCAACTGTACAAATCCGCTCAATTACTGCTTTGGTGTGAGATACTCGGGCCTTTATTACCTGAAAGGCTGAGCTCCGAACTTGAGGATATTGTCATATCGACCGGATAAGATCATATTCGGATCACCATCAACCCACAGAGCAAGATGTCAATTCTCACTTTGCCGCCAGAGATCTGGCTGATGATCCTGGAGCAGCTGTGCCCTCACTGTCACTGCGATGGTATCCCCGACTTCAGGCTCATCCAACACCAGCAAGAGATATCAGCTTTATGGGCTTTATCGCTTACCTGCCGGTCCATCAAGAGGCTCTCTCGACAGTACCTATATCATTGCTTTTATAGCACTCCGACTCATGACCGGGCGTCCAAGTTTCTCCGTACACTGATATCCCAACCTCAGCTGGGGAGTTATATGAGAATACTGTCTCTGCCCAATAGGCTGTCGCGTCTCCCCTCAAGGGCTCGTATCTTACACAGACCATTTACAACACCGGGTCATTCTATCAAAGAGGGCGAGGACCGAGAGATAATCAGACGCCAGAATGTCCATGATTGGATTGAGCTGAGTGGCAAGCTCAGCATACCTGTGCCTCTCGCAATAATTAAGGCTGTGTCAACAAAAGGCGGCCCAGACGAGGAAATGAAGCTTGACGAAAGCGCCCTAGATGAATCCCGGCACTGGCTTCACAATCTGATCCTAAGGTATTGTCCTGGGGTCACACACTTAGAACTGCCTTGCATATCTGGTCCAAAATATCAAGGGGAAATCCCACCCGTTCTTCGGAATCTCCAGGTGCTATTATGCAAGTCTGTGGGTGGCGGTCAAGATCTTGATTGGTTTCTGCAGGATTCCCCACTCATGACGCGTCTCATAACGAATAAGATTTATTACAGCATGCTCAACGGCCCGATACCTCCTTTCGTCACGAATATCCGCAGACTCTCAACGGCTATCTGGGAATGGGAGCTCCCATACATCTTTTCCCAGTGTCCCCAGCTAGAGGATATCGAAATCCACGTGAAGCCGTCCGGCCTGTCAGTTGATGTCACGCTGCCAGACCTCTGGCCAGCTTCCATCAAACGGCAGGTAGTGAGATTGGCCTGGAGTAGCTTGCGAATGATATCACCAAGGTGGTTGGCGGCTGAGGATAGCGTTATAGTTCCTCCGATCAGAGACTTCAAGAATCTAGAGATTCTGGAAATCGACCGGTCATCTCTCTACCTCGCATTAAAAAGAACACTCGATTCCAATATGACCGAAGAAGAGCTCGGGAGCCAGCTTCCGACAATCTTACCTCCGTCACTTCGTATTCTCCACACCGCCTTCACTATTCCCTTGTTGGGTGCGGTCGTGAATGAACTCCAGGCGCTTGCCGTGGCAAAAAAGACATTCTTGCGAAACCTTTCGATGGTCCGAATTGACCATGCTCCAGCGACAGAGCCTGGAGAACTGACTGTAGGGGAAGCGCTGGAGATCCTTGGAGTGACTAAAACTGTAGCAGATGCAGGTTTGGAGCTGAGGTTCGGGTTGAACCCATCAACTCCTCGATTAGACTCGATAGGTATAATTCCGATGCGACCTGGGACTATGGAACCCCTCCCTGGCATTTACCATGATTACGGGGGATTCTTTTTCATTGATTATTGATGGCCAGTAGTCCCTACAGATTGCCTGATATCACAATGATCAGGGCAGAATCCAAATTGCTAAGGAAAAGACCAAGAGATTTTTGATGCCTAAGTTCATGTTGATAGCAAAGTAGGCAGTAAATACAATGTCATTGATGGACCTTCGCACTATCCAATCAACTATAGTAATTATCAAGCATACCCCAAGTTTTGTGGTCCAAAATTGTGGTATTTAATAGTATCCAGGAATGCATTTGACCTTTCTTCTCATCTCTCCAAGTCTCAGGATGAGGAAAACTTAAGATCGAATTGAGTTTTAGCTTATTCCTGTCGTCGCCAAATTGTGAATGCCCTTTAATGTCTTCTGCATTGTTCCTTTAATAAAGCCACGGGTATTAGCCTACCAACGATTATAAAGCTTTTGAGTATCTTCTCGTTATTTTTATCCTCATAAGGATTCCTTTTTCCAAACACAGACTTGAACAATAAGGCTTTAGAAGATGTAAGGAATAGCATTGAACATAAAAAAACAACCTCATTCCTGGCTTCCTAAGTCTGATATGCCAGCTTCCCACCGAACACCTTGGATTGTCCTTCACATTCAAACATCAATCGACAGATATCCTATGCAAGATCAGAAGCAAACTATTCAGAACGTAGAAAGAAACGCCGAAAAATCAAAAAGATGTCAGCTTCCATGCTCCCAGCGGAGATTTGGCTGCAGATATGTGAGCAACTCTGTTTGCACTGCAATGCCAGCGACATGCCCGACTTCAACCTTCCGGAGTATGAGCAGGGCAAATCCGCCCTGGCCGCTTTGTCACTTACGTCCCACGCCATGAGGGACTTGAGCCAACCGGTGCTGTACCACTGTATGTACCACTACCCACACGAGAACACGGCAACCAAATTCCTCCGCGCGCTAATTTTCCGCCCTCGGCTCGCGAGTTATGTCAGAGTGTTGTCTCTGCCAAGGGGTTTAGGCATCCAGTCTGGTTTAGGCCACAAGACTGAATGCGATACACGCCGCAATGTCCAGATCTTCCATCAGGTCAGTGTCACTTTCAACCTCCCTACTCCCAGGTGGGTACTTCAGGCTTTGTCGGAGGATGCATCACCGTATGGGTTTGCAGCATTTGACGGGCCAGGCCAAGACTCGCGCCTTCAATATAGCATGAGCAGTAGGCGCCCACACCTCGCCGCAGAATTCCGCGCGTGGAAACAACTCCTCATAATGGCCCTTTGCTGTAGTGGTCTCACTCACCTGGCAATATCGAGTATAATTATAGACGGTCCAGTACAGCATGGCCAAGTTGAAGGCGTCTTCATGGATCCAGCAGGGCCACGCCAAGGTCAGCATATCGAAAGACCCTTCAACTTTGCAAATCTGCGCGTCTTCTCCTGCGAAGATGAAAGTTTTTGCGAAGATTATCCCTGGTTCTTTGCTCAGGCGCCCCGCTTGAATAGCATTGCGGTGGGCTGGACCTTTTGGCCTAGCTCCTCGTTAGCACGGCACATCCCGCCGACACCGCTCACGAACGTCAGTGCCCTGTCGATCGCCTGTGGTCCCTCATACCTAGCATATATGCTCCGGCTCTGCAATCAGGTACGAGACCTCGAATTTCATCTGATTGATGATGCCTCGATGGAGGCTCTTACGCACGCGCCCTTGGCGCTGTCGGACCCGTGGCCAACTTCTATCAAGAATCAATTACGACGATTAGTCTGGAGTCACCGTGCAGCGTATAGAGGGATGGGGGATGAGTTTCTCGGTTCCTTGCCTCCTCTTAAAGACCTGAGGAACCTGGAAATCCTAGAAATTGACTGTCGGTCGCTTTCCACCTGTCTCAGAAGGGGTCTAGATCCGAGCATGTCCGAGGAAGAAGTTGCCAGGCAGTTGCCCACAGTTTTGCCCCATTCAATTCGCATCATGCATATTGCGAATTGTACGCAGTCTTGGGCGACACTATTGATTGAGCTTGACGAACTCGCTGAGGCGAAGAAGATATCTCTTCCGATGCTTTCGCTTATTCAAATCGAGGAGGACTCGCGGGTGTTGTCCAATCGTTCTGCTATGGGAAATAGGATCACGCTGTTGGAGTTCATGGAAGCTCTGGGAGTAGTCAGCGCCATGAAAGATCTCGGGATCGAGTTGAGAATTGGTTTGGAGTCATACAAAACGCGCCCTGTCGAGCGGGGAAGCTTGCTCCCTCCTGTTCCTGGAAATTCGCATAGACGTCTGCCTATAGACATGCAGGATGAGGTACCGGTTACAACTTTCGCTCTGGAAGATTAACCCTCGAGTACCAGACATCATGGCTTGAATTTCCTGTGGCCTGCATAGAGTGTAGGTATTTCTTGAGGCCATCAACAAATTTCCCAACATCGGTGGTTTTCTTACATGTATCATCAATCTGGGACGTAATTATTGGGTGTTCTCAGCATCAGAAGATAGAAATTGAAAACATTGATATATCTCCCAGAAGACCCCATTGTGTGATGAAACTTTTGGTACATTCAACGTGATGTTCTCGGCTATCGGCAGCTTGATCCGAGCCCTGGTTCCGGCGAAATAAGCATAAACAAGGGCCCATAAACTGTCCCCACAAGTAAGCTCGTATTGTATCCACCCTCGCTCCTCCATCAATGCCTACCCATCCCGCATCATCCTCGAAATAGAAGAACAACCCACAATAACAATCATCCTGCCGGGCCAAGAAGGGTCAAGATTGCAAGGACTGATGCAATCATGAGTCGATGCCTTGCTTTAGCACCATCCACACCGGCCTCGGGCTGCGAGCTCAAAATAAATCACAGGTTCGTCCTTCCGCAAATGATCTGTTTCCCGTCCTTCTCTCCCCTTTCACAGTCCATTATTTGCCCGCTACGGATTTGAAGCAATAATACCCTTAGTAGCTGTAATCCTAATAGTAATCACCATGCTTTCCCCCAAGGCCGCCGCTATCCTCAACCTCGCCCTGCTTGCCTCCGCCGCCCCCAGCAAGCGCCAATCCACCGGTTCCGGATCTTGTTCCGACGTGCACATCTTCCTTGCGCGCGGGTGGAACGAGGGATACCCCGGTCGGCAGCAGAACCTTGTCGACGCCGCGTGCAACGGCGTTTCTAGCTGCGACTACGAGGACATCACCTTCGACGCGACCAACGCGAATGGCTTCCCTGCCGCAGTCGAGGAGGGCCGCTCCTCTGGCGTGTCCCAGATTAACGCGTACATCCAGCGATGCCCCGACGCCAAGATCGCCCTGAGTGGTTACAGCGAGGGTGCAGTTGTTGTCAACAATGTCCTGGCGGACTCCGGTCTCACGCCTAGTTCCGTCCCAGGAAACAAGGGTAAGGCTCTCTTTGCTATCTCTTCCTTCTGCAACTCCGAGGATATTAGTCCATTGGCCTCAACGAATGCCTTGCTGACAATTCCTCCCTGGCAACAGTCTGCGCCGCGCTCGTCTTCGGCGACCCAAATCACGTCGCCGACCAGAGCTACAATGTCCAGGCCGGCTCAGCTTTCAGTGCGCAGAGCCCCCGCTCTGGCGCATCCCTGGAGCATCTCAACGCCTTTTCGTCGGTGCTCCGGTCCTACTGCAACGGCGGGGACAACCTCTGCGCCTACGGCGACGGCACGAGGCCCATGGAAGACGGCGCGCACACCAACTACTTCGACCTGTACTCGGGTGATGCGGGCCAGTTCATCAAGGACAAGTGTGTCGGCGGTTCATCCGGCGGTGGCGGCGGCTCGACCACGCCGCCGTCGACTGGCAATGTCTGCGTGGCTGGTAAGGTGAAGGCGGGTCTCTCTGAGAACTACACCGGTCTGTGCTCCTTCGCGTGCTCCAACGGGTACTGCCCTGATGGCGTTTGCGAGTGTACCGAGTTCGGTACGGAGGCCGGCTCGGGCGACGGGCTTGGGCAGGAGGGGTGCCCGGCTAATGGGCTGGATGAGAGCTACAAGGGCCTTTGCAGCTTCAGCTGCAGCCACGGATACTGCCCTCCTGGTGCGTGCAGGTACTGTTAAAATGTGACCGGTGTTAAGGCGCTATGATTAAATGAAACGAAAGTTCTGTGATATTCTTCAGGTTCCTTGCGTCTGTGGTGTCATCGGCATAAAAGTATTGATGGTACTCACCTCCACCTTGATTCTTTCTCAACTACATAAGAATCCCAGAACAAGCAATCGCCTGGAGCAGAATTCTACTGTCAACAGATGTGCCTTAGTTGAGTAGGGAACAGTGTGGCTCAATGCGAATGTCCTGGTGGTGTGCCGGGTTTATCCGCGTGAAATGATTGCATCCATTTGGGCGCTGACTGTACACCCCACCCCCAGCACCTTCGCCTTTGCCGATTTTTCAGATACAAACACTTGATCCATCTCAAGTGCTCTGCGGAAATGTTGAGCGGGAGGCTTGGTAAGACCACCGGCTGTGGCTGAGTAGGCCCGTACTTTTCCATTTCGTACTGTCCGCATAGCTTTTGCCCCTGAGACCGCGCCAGAGCCTTGACTGAGTACCTAGGTATTCATAAGCGAAGAGTCAGCGAAGTACAAGTTGTCCAATGACGTCCAGTTGTACAAATTTCGGTAAGCCTGTCGCCGAACTGGGACTTCTACATCCCGTATTGATGATATTCTTGTTTTGGCCCTTACCAATTGTAGTAGACTCATGTGTAAGCCGACACGACAACGTTACCAGCATACAAGCAATTGCCCCAATGGAGCTCATCACAAGAACATCTAGGTGGGAGGCTGGATCGTATTCACAGTGATCCCAACACATCACTAGTTTTTGCGCGTGGGAGTATTGTTCCAGACATACGAAAACACAACCAAAGTTGCAGATGAAGAAGTATAAATACTGTGATGATGCCAGGTCCAGACGCAAGTCTTACCCTGCTATCATCATCAACATCTTGAGTTTCATCGACTTTACACTCGCCCAGCTTTACAGTCTCACACGTCTCACTTCTCTGATTCCTCAGACTCAACCAACACCACAATGAAGTCCACTATCCTCGCCCTCGGTTTAGCCAATCTCGCCTTTTCAGCGCCTGCTGCCCGGCGCCAGGTTCCTCACTACCCACCGACATCGTCCTCGCAGGCCTTCAAGCTCGTCGCCAACGTGACGTACCCGGCCCTCGGCTTCTCCCCTTCCATCAAGAACTGGCTGGTGCAGGGCTACCACACCGGCGCTGGGACCAACGCGGCGGTGCTCGCGCCCTTCGACGCCGCCACCAACCCGGGCCGCATCTTCTTCGAGAACGGTACCGCCCAGGACCAGGCCTACCACTCAACCACTCTGCTCACCGACGCTCCCTCGCTTCCCGGGCCCTTCTCGTGGCAGGTGCAGTCGCCCACCGAGTTCGACCCGCTGTACCCGGCCCAGCACCACGTCACCATAAGCGTCGGCGGTGCCACGCCCGCATATGTCCCCAGCTTCCCTGTCGTCTACCCGAACGTGCAGAACGGCCTCGGACAGGGCACCTTTGTGGCCTGTCAAAATGCGTTGCCTAGCTTACCGGGCGCAGGGACCGTTGCCACGGTCAATTATGCATACGCGACCTTCGAGGGGCCGGATGGGGGTTATGAGTACAACGCGAATATCCCTGAGGGCTGCGTGCCCATCTCGTTGATACCGCAGTGCGCCGCGTTGGACTCATCTTCTGGGGCGAGCCACGAGTTTGCCCTCGTTGAGCGGTGCTATGAGGATGTCGCTGCTATCAACTGGCCGGAGTACGGCCCGTAAAGCCTTCTGATATGACTCGATGATTCTTACCCATTCGGCTCGCTACTCGCGGATGAGACATGCTGCGTGACTTGGTAATCCCGGTGGCGGACGGAAGGTCGATGAAGAGGAGACGGGGTGGTTGAAGTGAGTCAGAAATTGGAGATCTCATTGTTTGCGTAACCTGCAATGGATGAAATATTTGGATTTACCTAAGAGTTCATTTAGGCTTTACAAGGCCTCTCATATATAATTCAGATTTCTTTGACTGTTTTCTTTGGACCATCTAGCCTCCAGTGTGCATCTTGGCGAGCAACGTTGCAGAGCTGATTGGGTCAACATGTTCTCAGCTGGCCATTAACATTACACACTCATGTTCGGTGTCCAACGTTACAATTAAATATGATCGCGGATTCCATGATAAATCAATGGTTGGGAATATCACTTATGAAACTTCCCGTGGACCGCAACTCATTTTGAGCGAGGAACTCTTCAACCACCATTGGGAGGAGTCGCTGATCACTGGGGTTGCTTTGGCCACAGTGACTTGATCCTGTTGTCTGCTCACTATAGTGGGATTTTGCTGCTCGTTTCCTTCCAGTACACAAGTTTATTCACTCTTGTTAGCAATAATCGAGGTGGTATTGAGGGCCAAGCTTCCGATCATGGATGCGATCTGCGCGATCGGGAAGCTCGTCAGGCCGACAGAGGGAGGACACACTCACCCGCCCAACCGCCCACAGATTGCAAATTTTTGGGCATAGCAGATTCAGCCCCGCTGTTAAACTGGCCAACATGCGTGAGTATTCCATGTTGGTTCCAGGGTATGATCAACAACAATGTGTTAGCGTGGGAGTTGGCCGAGTGCTCATGCATGCCACCCCGATACAGTGTGGCATTGCGACTGTGGGTCGAGTTAGTGGAGGACAAGTGTGTTTAGGCCTCTCCATGTACCAAGTAAAATCCACAATCCGCCATACAGTAGAGAAGCCACTGTGTGTTGGAATATCGGAAAGCTGGTAATCATGATGCATCCAGTTTGACCTGTCTCGTCCTCTCTAACGTCCATGTGCTTGGTCACAGTACGGCTGACTTGTATTGCACTATATCTGTACGCACTGTCCCCTAGCTGCAGTAGAAACCACCAACAGACGCTCATGAGATCTATTTTTCACGAGCTGACGTGGTGCCCCTCTCTCCTTTACTTTGAACCATTCAGCGAGATTCAAACCTCCTTCAAGCATCCCACAGAAACAAGCACAGTACCAAGAACGAATCATGACTTTCTACGACGTCGCTATCATCGGCGGAGGCCCCGCGGGTCTCGCCGCGGCTGCCACCTTGGCCCGTCAACTTCACACCGCCGTCGTGTTCGACTCCAAACAGTATCGAAATGCGAAGGCGACTGCCATGCACATGGTTCCTGGTCACGAGGGCAAGAGCCCAGAGGAATTCCGCCGCGAGTCTCGCGAGGGCCTTTCCAAATATCCGACTATTGAATTTCACAACGCCCGGATCGACAAGGTCGAGAAGAAGACTGATTCCCAGTTCTTACTGATTGACACTACCGGCAAAATCTGGCAATTTCGAAAGCTTCTGCTTGCTGTGGGCTCGTTGGATATCTTCCCCGACATCGACGGCTATGAGCCCCTTTGGGGCGAACGCATCTTCCACTGCCTCTTTTGCAAGGGCTACGAGGACAAGGGCGCCCCATCTGCTGGAGTCCTCGCGGTGGCCCCCATTCCCCTCCCGACTGAGATGCTCGTTGGTTTGACTATTCACGCTGCTGAAAGTAAGTGATAGTGGAACATTCGAGCTCAGCACATCTTTGGTCGTCTCGGCTGGCTCCTACAAGATATCGCTAGAGGTGCTTGAAACGGTTCCTGACTGATCTTTCTAGATGCATCCCAGCTCGCCGAGACCGTCACTGTCTACACCCACGGCAACGAGGCACTCACTGCTGGTCTTGAGCCCCCAGTCAGCAAGAAAGACAACTGGACAGTCGAGTCGCGCGTTGTCAAGCGCTTAGTAAGAGCCGACGGTGACTCGGTCACCTTGGAGTTTGAAGACGGGACGACGAAGACGGAAAAGTTCTTAGTCCACCAGCCGCTGACTGTGCCTTCTGGACCCTTTGTTCAGCAGTTGGGACTCGCCACGAGCCCAATGGGAGATATTCAAGCAGAAGCGCCATTCCACCAGACTAGTGTCCGAGGAGTGTTTGCCGCAGGGGATTGTATGACCATGTACAAGGTTATCCCGGGGGCCATCTCGACCGGGTGCAACGCTGCTGTTGGGGCATCTACGCAGCTTCAGTCAGAGATGCACGGTTTCCCGTCCCCAGTGTAGATATACAGACACTCAAGAACGTGAGCTTCACTAGACGTTCGTTCAGTCCAGACTCAGAAATGTTTCACCACTCCAGCTCTATTTCATACAAAAGTTTCCCAGTGGTGCCTTAAATGCGTGAAGACGGCCGCCTGCGTCTCGAAATCAACCACTGATTTCTAGCATTATGGAGAATATAGCGCCTGCCACCCATCCATAGGCACAGAACAGCATGGCCCGCTCAAGAGCCATTTTGAATCCTTGATTTCCAAAGTATGCCAGAAGTACACTATACATGGAGATGTTCCGAGGTGGACCAATAAGCGCCCTTGGCATTGACACTAATACCCGATCGGGCGCGTTGCGCGATACAACGGAGCGCACGTAAAATTCTCTTTGTCGTTCAGTAGGTTATGGGACGTCTGGGGCAAGACGGACCGAACCGTGCCACATACTTGCAGGTCTCCGGAGTGTCTTCAATGGCTGCGCGGGCGGGGTCGCATCACGATGAACATTTGAAGACTGTTTGACCGCGCAGAGTAGCTTCAGCTAGTTAATAGCGCAATAAAGACCCCCCATATATCCGCAAGTGTCCCAGGTTCTTTGTGATCAAAATAGAACGCTGAAAAGATGTTGGTTCCATACCGTCGCAGTCTGCATTCTGCCAGAACTGCAATGGGGCCCGCTATCGTTACCACGTAAGAGACTTTACCACTAGGCAGAAGTTACGTAGAACATGTGATGCTCGTGCTGAAGAGCGTAGTCCCACTCATATGTAGGTGTTGGCTGCGCCTCCCTGGTGCCTCATAGCGGTTGGCACTACACTGTGAGCACGATGACACCGTACCTGAGTCAGTCTAGTGTAGTATCCCATGGGATGGCTTCCAACGCCTGCTTAGATACATGCCGGTGTATGCAGACAAGAGGCGCAAGTTCCCGCGCGTCAGTTAGATCCACTGGCAATCTATCCATCAAATTCCAATGGATGGGAATTTCGGCTCCACCTCTCTGTAGATAGATGCATCAAACTTCCATATCGCGGCCATCGTCTCACAAAGTCACCGCTTTCTCCTGCAGCTACTCAATTCACATATTCTCCTGAGGCCCCTTTCGAGCACCTTTCGACATACATTGCCCTAGCCCTTATCTAAGATATTATCCTTCTCTCCTAGCCCATGCAAAAACTTCATCACCATGACCACTGATGGAACCAAAGAGCTGATGCCTCGGCCGTCAGTCTCGTATGTCGCCTATCTTGCATCAATTTGGGCTTTTGTGGCCTTGTCTGGCATCACGCTGGCCTTCCGTCTGGTGTCACGGTTCCAAGGACCGCGGCGGCTCTTCCTGGATGATGGATTTGTGGTCTTTCCCTGGCTCTTAAGTCTGGTCACTGCCGCAGTCTGGCAATGGGCAGCTCGGGACATGTACTACATTATGAACGTGCAGGCCGGGCTGGCGGCGTATGCCCCAGACAGGTACCTCCCCAGTCTCAGGAACTGGCTGAATGCATGATTGATTGCCTCGCTCTTTTTCTACACGGCGTTGTTCTCCATCAAGCTATCTTTTCTGCTCTTCTTCCGCCGCCTTGGCAACAAGATCATCCACTTCAAGTACATCTGGTGGGGAGTGCTGTTCTTTACCGTCTCGTGCTTTCTTGCCTCTGTCGGAAACGTGGACTATAAGTGTTTTGTTGGAACCATCGAGCAGATCACTGGGGTGTGTCAGACGGAGCATGAGATCGCCTTCCCAACAGTCACCGTCAAAGCCAATGCCGCTCTCGATGTTGTTACCGATTTTATGAGTTAGTCCATACCATCTCCTCTCACTGGAACTCCCGTCATCCATATTTGCGCCTGCGAAAGTACCTTGCTGATTTAGTATTGTCTCTTCAGTCATGCTTCTCCCTACGATTCTCGTGTGGAATACGCAGATCAAGTGGTCCAAGAAATTGGCCCTCATCGGTCTCTTTTCTCTGTCTATCATAACTATCATCATCGCAATTGTTAGAGCGGTCATGGTTGACTCTGTAAGGAGGCCTGATGGCAACCCTGATGTGACGTGGCTCTTTTTGTGGAGTGCCATTGAGCCGTCAGTTGGTATGTAATAATTCCATTGCTTCAATGATCCAATCATGCGCTCGAGTCAAGAATATTTGATTGAGAGAGACAAGACAAATACTGATTGTGGGCTGAATAGCTATCATGGTATGTTGTGGGTCTGCTTTCCCACAATTGTTCACGTCTTCCATGCGCAGCCCTCAGAAGCCCAAGTTCTCTCCGTCTGAAACTTACCTTCGCATGATGTCGCGAATACGCGCTTCCCGGAGGCGCCAGCAGGCTGATGATGATGCTACGTGGCTGGATGGCACGGCAGGTTCTCAGAACAGTACCATCGGTTTTGATAGCTACTTACGCACCATTGACGAGGATGATGGTCATCGCCGCGACGCAGATCCCGAAGCGGGATATGGCGGCATGGGCTGTCAGATGGAAGACACCAAGGGAAGCTCTATCATTGTCTCACAGCCCTCGGTACCGATGCCAACCGTTCACACATACATCCGTACGTCGCAGCAGGACACGGAGGGAATTCTGGAGAACCAGATCTGTCAGCGTTTCGAGTTCGGGGTCAAGTGATTGTCAATAAACTCCACACTGCAAGAATGTTAGACTTTCCAAGGAGAATGGATGAGCGACAGTACATGGTAGAAGCGGCATGGTGATTGATCCCCAAAGCATGTATCATAACATAAGGACACTATATTCGTCTGCCTGGGGGGTTGCTTTTTGTCATGTTATATGTTGGGGGTCTACCTACTTCCGGTTGGTTGCGCCTTAAGGTACCTCAATACCCCTACAAATGCCTAACCCAAGAAAGACTAATCCGGTGGAACCAGACCACTCAAGTATCCATGCAAGTACACACTACCTCAAGGTTTATTTCACTTGTTGGTTGCGTTCTGATATTGAACCACTGGAAGCCATTCCCACTCCATGCAACCTTCAAAAATTCCCAACTATGCCGTCTTTGCCGCCCTCTCTGTTTGCCCTCACACTATTTTCCTACACTTGCACACTTAACTTTTTCCATTCAGCCCCAGTCCCTGTCAGGGACCTTTGTCACACAACCTAGGAACGGGCTATAGACCCTCCTATACTTAGGCCTTATTATAACTAAGTAATATTAGCATAATATATATTTAAAAATATAATCTTAATAATATATTTTAAGAAAGAATATTAAAATAAAATAATAAAAGAAATATATATATAAAGATAATATAATAATTATATTATAAAGAAAAATAATTATTTAAGATTAAAAGAAAGAAATAAAAATAAAAAAATTAAAAAGAAAGAAAGAAAATAATAATTAATAGCTCTTTATCTTATAATATACTATTTATTCTTATCTTTTATATTATATTTATATTATATATATTTATTTACTTTATTTATAACTTAGAAACTTAATAATTTAATTATTTTTAATTTTCTTTAAAGAATAAATTATTTAAAGTATTAATATAATANAGTATTAATATAATATTAATAATTTATATTATATATTTTTATAATATAATTATTATACTTAAATAATTAAGATTTTATAACTTTTTATTTAATTTTAATTAAGTCTTTTATTTTTAAATAATTTAAATTAATTTTAATATTTAAATATTTTCTTAGCTTAATAATAAAGCTATATTACTTAGCTTATATCTTAATAATATAACTTTTAAATATAAAAAAAAAGAATTTAATTAATAATTTAAAGATAAGATTATTTATTAATATTTTTATATTAAGAAAGCTAAGCTTATATTATTTTTATTTTAAGAAAATAAGCTAGCTTAATTTATTAACTTAGCCTTAAATATTAATAAAATTATTTTTATTTTTTATTATTTTAAATTTATAATTAATAATAAGAATATAATACTTAAGTAAAGTTATTACCTTAAAAGCCTTTTAGTATTAACTTATAATAATAACTTTTATATAAGCTTATAAATCTTTTTATATAATCTTTATTATTACTTTTATTTATATTAAATTAAAAAATTATAAAAATAAATTAATTATATTATATATTACTTAAAAAAATATTTAAATAAAATTAAATTAATTTAGCTATAAAATAATAAAATTAAGATATTAATTCTTTTATTATATTTATAAAAAGCTTTAAAGAATTTCTTTATAATTAANTTATAATTAATTCTTTAATTTTATTATATATATTATTATTATAATTATAATATTAATATAAATAACTTAATAAATAAATAAACTTATTATAAGCTTTATATAATATTATTAAAAAGCTAAAATAAAATTACTTAATATTTTAAATAAATTATATTAAATAAATAATATAATTAATAAGTTTTTATTAAATATTTATATTATTATTTATATATAAATATAAATTTCTTTTATATAAAAGGAACTAATTAATTAAGCTTAATATATTAAAATAATATAAAAAGTTCTTTAAAATAATATTCTTATAATATAAATATTATTTTATTCTTAATATAATATTAAGTTACTATTTATTTATTATATTTATTATTAAGTAAGCTATTTTATTTAAGCTTATTTAAACTTTTATAAATTATTTATTTTATAATAATATAATAAAGATATTATATTAAATAAATAAAAGTTAAGGCCTTAAAAGAAACTTAATATATTAACTTCTTAATCCTTATTATTAATTATTTATTATAATTATTATTAGCTAAGGCATTATATTAATATATATTTTAAATTATAAAAAAGTAATTATTATATTTATAATTTAAAGGATTATTTAAGTAAATAATATTTAAATACTTTATATTATAATTATAAGAAAAAAAGCTATATAGCCTTATAATATAAAGAAGGCTTTTTATAAGCTAATTAATAATCTTTTAAATTTAAAATATAATAAATTATAAATCTTATAATATTAAAATAATAATAATTTTATATTAATATAAAGATTTAAATTAAGAATTAAATAAAATTATTTTAAGCTATTATTAACTTAAGATTAAAGAAAAACTTAATAAATTATAATATAATTATTATATATAAGTATTATTATTATTTTAAGAAAAGATTATAACTTATTATAATTAATTATAAACTTATTTCTTTTTATAATATTTATTTTTTATTTATTAAGATAATTAATTCTTATAATATAATATAAATATAATAATATTACTTTATTATTATTAAGCNTTTATTATTATTAAGCTATTAAATAATAATATTATCTTAAGATTCTTATAACTTAAATTAATTAATTTATTAATTTAATAAGAAAGATATTAATAATATTTTTTATTATAAAAAAATTAGCTTAATATATATATATTAAATAAATAACTTTTTTTAAATATTATTATTATAATTATATATAATTACTTAATTCTTCTTATTAATATTAATAAAAATAAAAATAATAATTAAGCTATATTTATATTATAACTTCTTAATAAATATAATAAATNAATAAATATAATAAATTTAAAAATCTTTATTTAAAGAAAGTATTATATATATTATTAAAACTTATATTAAGTAATTATAAGATTAACTTAAAAGAAAATATTTAATTTTTTTAAAGCTTATTATATTCTTTCTTAAATATAAAGTTAAAAGTACTTAAATATTATTTAAATAAAATATTTATATAAAGAATTATTAAATTATTAATTAACTTAGTAAATATATTTATTATATTTATTCTTAACAAAAAAAATAAGTTATATTTATATATTAATTATTATATATTAAATTAAATTACTTATAAAGATTATATCTTATTATTTTTAATCTTAAAAATCTTAAATTAACTT
>JACVEP010000136.1:0-56843 GCA_018137895.1 Diaporthe sp. DP-2020a | reverse complement strand
GGTTTAAGATTTTATTTAAAATCTTAATTAAAAAAGCCTTAATTTTAATTAAGGGATTTAAAATTTTAATTAAAAAGCTTATAATAAAATATAATTAATAATTATATTTAATATTTAAATAATAATAATATTAATATTAATAAATAAATCTTAATAAATCTTAATTTAAATAATTATTTATTATAAAAAAATAAGTAAAGGTAAGATAAATAGTATTATTAGCTAATAATAAATTATTTAGGAGCTTAAAATAATTAATTAATAATATTTCTTATTTAAAAGGGATATTTAATAAATTAAAGCAGCTATAAAATATAAAGGTAATATTATTTTTTTGCTATAAAACATTTAAAGAATTAATATAGTTATAAAATATAAAGGTAATATTATTTTATTATAAAATATTTAAAAAGTTTAAATAATTATATAAAAAAAGCCTTTATTTAATTATATATAATTCTTTAATTTAAAATATAAAATTATTATCCTTAATTAAGAAATTTATTAAATATATAAAATGTTAAAAAAAATAAATCTTTATTAATAATATTTTTATTAAGGTTAATTTAAAAAAAAAATATTCCCCTTTAGTTATTCTTATTAATATATTTATATAAATAATAATTACCCTATTTTTATATATATTTTTATAAATAATAATAATAAAATTTATTATAATTATAATTTTAAATTATATAAAGTATTTATAGCTTTTCTTAAATAGCTTAGTTAATATATATATAAAAGTTAATAAGGCTTATCTTTATTATTTAAGCATTAAGTATTAATATTAATAAATAAAAGGGTATAATTTCTTTTATTAGCTATAAATATATAAATTAAGCTTATATTAGTTTATTTAGCTATATAAATTATTAAAATTTTATATATATTTTATATATAATAATATATAGCCTTTTATAAATATAATTAATTATAAAATTAAAATAAAATAGCTTTATAAAATATAAATCCTTATTTAGCTAAGAGAAGTATTATATAAAGGTATTATAATCCTTATTTATTATTAGCTTAAGAATATTAACTTAAATCTTATATTTAACTTTATATATTTTATTTTTAAAATATTATTTAAAAATATATTTTTTAAAAAACTTTAAATATATTATAATAATATTCTTAAATTATTTATATGTTTATAATATAACTTTAATAATATTTAAATTAAGTATTTATATATTAATATTATTAAAAAGGTTATTTAATATATTATTAACTTTAATTTATTTATAAATATAATAATAAATAATAATAATATTTTCTATATATTTATATTTAAATTTTAAGGGCTTATTAGTTTAAAGGTTAGCTTTATTATTATAAATATTATTCTTTATTATTAATAAGGTATTAAAATATAATAAGATAAGTAGGTAGGTAGATAAATATTAAGAATAAATGTTAGGATTAGCTGAGAATAAATTAAATAAGTTAAAAAGGGGAAATATAAGGTAATTAATTAATAGGCTTTTATTAATAAATATTTTATTCTTCTTAATTACTTAATTTTATTAAAAATAGAAATTATTTCCTCTAAAAGCTAAATATAACTTCGCGGTAAACGTAGTCGTCTCCGGTCCTAATCGCCGGGTTCGTTCCGAAAATCTCCACAGATAGCGTGACTACTACAAACCTCCACGGAAGCAGAGGCAGTCCTAAATGACACCTCAACGTTCGTCACTACGATGGAGGGACCGATAAGCCGCCGGGTCCAGACGGACGTGTCGAGTATATAACTCCTCTAAGTGCCCATCAGCCTAGTTAGATCATCATCATCTCAAGCACTGTCTAATTCGTCCTCTGGCTATAGGCGCATCATGCATTTGCCTCGAACCCTTTTTCTCGCTGGCGTGGCATATGCCAATGCTTTCTCCTCAAGCAATGGCTCAGACAACTTCACCGTTGCTCTCGTTCGTGCGCCTCCCGCGAACTATCCCTACCCTCCGCCTAGTTTGGACTGGAAAGGGCTGAAACATGATTTGAATGCCACCGTTGAGCTTGGAGTTCAATACATCGAGCAGGCTGCGTCGCAAGGCGCAGACCTCGTAGCTTTCCCTGAGCTCTGGTTCCCAGGGTAAGCGCATCCTCCCAGCCTTCAATGATCGTTTTCAAGAATTGAGAAACATTTCAAGTCCTTTTTGAGAGAGTAGTCACTAATTTCTTCTCGATCAGGTATCACACCGGCGTTCTGGAAGGCAACATCTCGGTAGCTTGGTACGCCGACCAATCCCTGCGTATCAACAGCACACAATGGGGCCGATTGGTAGGAGCTGCTCGGAAAAACAAAATTTGGGTGGCGCTTGGATTCTCTCTGAGAGAGGAAGACTACATATACATGTCACAAGCACTCATCGACTCAAGCGGACAGGTCGTCCAGATCCGTAGGAAGCTTCGCCCTTCCGGAGGCGAACGTACGATCTTTAGCGACGGGACAGTAGACGAATTCGAGGTCTTTCAGACCGAGTTTGGTCGATTGGGCCTCCTTGAGTGTTGGGAGTAAGCGTCAACCTCGTCTTTCCTTTTCTCAATCCATGCTACGAGATCATTACTTCGAAGCCTAGAAGCGCTCCCTGCCTGCCGTGCACGCAGCTAGCAGCCTTGAATCCGGAAGACAAAATGCTAACGCAACCTAAACCAACAGGCACATGCATCCGCCAATGTTCTTTGCCATGCAATCCCAGAACGAAAACCTGCACATAGCTGCCTTCCCTTTCACCCCCGATTTCGGCGTGTCCACCTCCCTCGAAAGCACCGAGAACAGCATGGCCGGAGCTCGATACTACGCCATCACCGGCCAGACTTGGACCTTCATGCCCTCTGTTGGCACCGCGGCGGTGTTCTCACCAAACGGCACGATCGTCACGCAGATTCAGGCCACTGAAGAATACCCTGCCCGGCCCATCATTTATCACTCGGTCAACACGACTGGCTTCAGCGACACGCCTGCGTACAATGTCAACGGGGAGTTCTCCTGGTCACAGATGCAGCAGATTGGAGAGACCTATCCAGACTACATACCTCATGTTATGGGCAACTTCACCCCCAGGAGGCTCAACTCTGTCGAGCAGATGAAGAAGACGGGTCCAATTCCGCTTAACTATTGAGGACACGCGAATGGTCGGTCTTTTTGAGTTTGCATGGGTCTTTAGAGGTCGTCGTCACGGTTTAGGTCATCTCGAAACCTACCACCCCTCTTTTGTCCTTTGTAGAAGGGAATAGTTGGGAAATACGGGTGGCGGGCTGGACTTTTTCGTTGTAGGCGACGCATCTTCGCTGTGAGCATTGCGACCATGAGCACCGGTATTTGTTTTTCTAATGCGCCATAAGTAATAAATTATTTGCATACCCTACCATGGAACTACGGGGCATTCATTTACACAACGTCCTTAACGCGTTATCAGGTTTTACAAGGGTCTTGAGCCAAGGTCAGTTAATTTCCATCTGTCAAGACTTTCGTACAATGCAATCTATACCACAGACGTATTCGCTTTTGGGTGATGATATGACTGGCTGCTATTCGATACATTAAATGGAGATATGGAAATCGTATCATTATCGGATACAGTAATACCAAAGAGACTCTAAGTGGCCATATTTGGCCAACATTTCCCCCTCAGTGGATCACATACGATTCGATCTGTTTGTCCAGGTACTTGCCACATTCTTTGACTGCTTTTCCATCCATGTATTCATCGATGTAAACGTCACCAACAAATATGTACTCATCACCCTCTGGCCGTAACACTACAGGGGTGCTACAGCCCAGCGGCACAACAACGACGTCGCCTCGTCTCATGAATCCCGTTCCCAGCCCCACGCGGTCCTCGCTGGTGATACAAAAACACCGGCCCATCATCTTCTTCCCGAAATGGTCCCGGACAAATTGTTGCCGTGTGTTGTAATCCATCTGGAAGTCCATATCAATGTACTGCTCCAGCTCGGGATCTATCTGGAGCTTAGGGAGGCGATTGCGGATTGAAGACGCGAAGACGTGGTAGCAGACGTCCATCCAGCTCTGTGCGGTCTCGTAACCATCTGCTTTGTGCTCAAGACTAAGCGCTGAGCAGAATCTCCTCTTCAACATCTGCTGGAACCCCTCCGGACGGCCATCAAACGCTTGAGACAAACAGGCCCTCCAGTGCAAAAAGGCCATCAGATAGTCGTTCACTCGGCATAGTGTCCCCACAGCGATGCCGTGTTCCTTGATCGTTCCTAATGGTATGGCATATATCTTCAGCTTGTCCTTCTCCGTGAAGTCGACAACCACCGACTCGTTTTTCGAAGCCGAAAAGTTACGGGTCGTTGCAATCGATGACACATGGCAGATGTGTGACCAATCGGGCACCCAGCTCGGCAGATTGTTGTTGTTGGTGTAAATTGGGAAGTGACTCGATTCGCATAGAATGTCTAGAGATTTGGTCTTTTCAACCACGGCCCGGAAAACATTCATGTACACGTCCTTGACCGGAATGCTGTAGTCGACCTTGATCTCCTTGCGTACCTTCTCCGAGAGAACGCCTAGTATACCAAAGACCTTGTCCCTCGGGTCGAAGGTGAGCTTTCTGCGACAATCCCGCATCACTTTGAGCAAATGTTGGAACACCACGCCGTCGGAGAGGTTGGCCCCATCCCTGAGCTCAGCCCTAGTACCAATTCCAGAGAGGCTGCATGGGCCTCCATGGACCAGGATCTGTGGGTAGCTTTCGAGGCGTGCTTGATAGTAGCCATTGCTGTATCCAGGGTGAAAGCTTCGTTCGAGCACGTCCTTGTGCTCTCCGAATATTTCCGATGCGATTTGAAATGCTTTCCACGGGAGCATCTTCGATCCGCAGTGGACGTCGATATCTCGCGCGTTGAACACCTCTTGCACGACCCACAATCGATGCCAGTATTCCCTGTCGAAGAGGGCCACTACAGCGGCAAATTTCTTCTCGATGAACGGCGCGGGCGTATGTTCCGTTATTTCGTGCATTATCGCAGCCCCATTTGACACCTCTTCGATGAGCTCCATGCCGAGGTCGCTATCTCCAGATCGTGGGCCGAGCCAGATTGCTACTGATTCTGCTTTTTGGTAGATACGCGTCATCAGTCTGACTTGATCAGCCTTCTCAGACGGATCGTGTTGATTGATGGAGATGGCATCTGCCCAGACCAGTATCGACTTCCTCGGGTCCCTGAGCGCCCTCAAAGCCGACTCCAAACTGGCCGATACGCGCATGGTTATATCCGCCCGCCCCATCAGTATTTTGCGCGCGTCGCTGAGATCACCCCATGCGTAGGATAGCGCAATATAAGGTGGGGGGTTCCTCAATGGACAGGTGAACATATCACATCTGACGATATCCTCGGGATCATCTTTCTTCTCAGGACGCAGGATGATCAGCCTGAACTCTCCGTTGTGGAGATCATCATACGTGTAGGCCGTGCCATTTGCTGATAGCATAGATGGGGCCATACGGCGGATCGTGCTGCTCAGCATGCTCAGCGTGCTCAGTGTGGTCACAGAAGGCGTACTCCGCGACCGGAAACTTCCTGGGCCAGAGGCCCCCCCGCCGCTTCCCCCTCTCGTTGAATTTGGAACCGCCAAACGCTGAGAAGAATGGGTGGAAGGATCTCTTGACGCATCATGTCGTGGTTCAGGGACATTGAGCCGGCGAGTAGAGTCGATGGATCGAGCATCGGTGGCTGAGAGGGAGGATTCTCGCCGAGTAGTACTGTTAGTGTTCCAGGAATGCGGCCGGTCTCTCGTGGATTGAGATCTGCTGTGAGGCTGTCGAATCAAGGGTGGCGATAGAATCTGATGGGCACGAGATTGGAGTTCGTCGGGAATATATCGGCTCTGTCGGTGCATACTACGCTCGTCTCCGCCTCCATCACTCAGGGACATGATCGCTTGACGAGATACCTTGAGTCTGGCGTCTACTGCCAACGTGTAGGTGATTCAGGTTACTGTGTCTTGAGATTCCTACCCCGCCTTGAAAATTTGCCTGCGGTTGAAGACTGGTGTCAGCATGCGAGTCGACCATGCAGACGGAAGTCACTGCCTGAGTAGGTCAAGGCCACTTTGGACATGCGTCTGGTTTGTACCACCTTACATTAATAGGCAGGCCGGGAAACACCACAGCAAGTTGATGACAAAATGCTACTTCGGGACGGCAGAGCAGTGTGCATTGTAGGCAAGAGATGCAATCATTGGCGCGTGACAAGTTCAGCGGTGTGCCGTACCACCATACAACACAAAATTCGTTCTCAAGCCTTCTAATCACCCGTAGTTCTGTCATTTTCTTCCAATTGATGGGATATTCCTATGACCTTGGATTAATACTCAAAGGAACAACTCATTAGTTGTAGGTTTAAGAGTAGCAGGTTCCGATAGTATAGATTCCGAGTCCTGGAGGAAGTGGGTAGAATGTCACAGAATATTACTTGAAATTCTGAAGCGTAGTACACGCAGCTCGTGACGATCTCAGTACCAAAATCAATCTGAAGACGCATTTTACAATGTCAATTTTCAGGAATACGGAGATTAGCACCTGCAAAAATGGAGGATACACTGGTACGCCGCCACATCTCGAGCCTGGGACTCCTCCGGCTTCTTTGGGTGCCGCTTCTTCAAATATCGTCGTGCGTGTCCATAAACTGGACCTGGGACGCCCGGTCCTCGTGGCCAGACGGATGTCTCAGCCCGGAATTTAAAGTCCAAAGCATACTCATCCAAGCCAAGGCTATGCGCAGCCACGGCATAGGTGATGTATTGGTCTGGCTCACCTCTCGAGAGGATGAGGTTAATGTATGACGGGCTGTAGGGTTCACACACCCTGATACCTAACACGCACACGCACACGCACACGCATACGAACCGAACTAGAATAGGCTTGTAAATTAAGCGTATGGGTATTAGGTGTGTGCGATGTGCCTCGATTAGCTACAGCCATGGTGTAAGTTAATGTACCTGTATACCCTCTGTTTTGCAGCTGCAAATCTCCGATTTGTTTTTCAGGCCACGCAATAGTCAGTCAAACGATTGTATTTTGATCGCTCTTCCTTAATCACGAGATTCAGAAGTTACTAATACTCTGCCCCAACGCTCAAGCTCCTTTCAAATCCGGACCCGGCGCAGCACTTCCAGGCTCTGCAGACTTGATCCCAGTGATGCCAACATCATTCGTGGTCGTCAGATTGCCTGTACCGGCCGCTGCTTCCTCGTAGGTGTTTCCCTTGCCTGGCAGACCGCTGTCCGAGGCGACAGGCGCCTCACCTGGTGCGTGACCTTCTTTGTGTGCAGGCGCGCTCTCTGCGCCGAGACCCTGGGCTGTCATGGGATCAGTAAGGCTTGTCTTCAGACAAATTTGGGACGGTCGATCAACAGACCTTGTGCCTGCTGCTTCAGGAACTTGTCGCTGGGCTCTTGGCCGCCGGCTGTCTTGGTTGGTGCCATGGTTTCGTCTCCAATGAGTGTGTTGCCAAGGGCGAAGTGTATGGGAGATGGAGTTGCTGATGTGGTAGTCGAGCGAAGATGTTGTGTAGAGTCCGAATGCTCAGATGTCATCTTCTGCAGATGGCCTTATATACGGCCTAGGGTGACGGAACCCATGGCCAGACTGTCAACGTCACAATACATCACCATCCATGATCAACAGCCTGACGTCACTTATCACACCCAGCGTATCGAAGAGCGATTTGTGAATCCCGTGGACTTCACCGGCATAATGTGACCGGCATTATTTGAAATTTGCGATTTTTGCAATCTTGGCTTTGAGAGTTCCTGGACATAATCACTTGCGTGCCTCCAGGTCACGAGACCATATCCAGGAGCTATGGGTCTCGAGTGAAAAGGGGTCTGGAAGAAAGGGAACAATCTGGAGGCGTAATCCCAGACCCCTGTCTGCTTCAATCACCACAGCAAAGCCAAGGCTCCGACAAGGCGCCCATCGTCATCCCACATGCCAAAAACACCCAGGCAACAACCACCACCCACCGTTCAACCAACCAAGCAGCGCATCCAAACCCCGACCTCGACGCTGCCACACGACCCCACTACCCAAAGTCGCCGTCTAGACGGCGACACCTTGACGCTCGCCCACGATGCAAGGCTTCAACATGGGGCGGTACGTCCCGCCAGAGCTGGAGGGCGTCGCGAGCGCCAACCAGGCGTCGGGCAAGGGGCACGCCCTCGGCGCGCGCGCGTCAAAGCTCCGGAGCGAGGGGATCCTCACCGTGCGCTTCGAGATGCCGTTCGCGGTGTGGTGCGGGACGTGCGCCCCGCCCGTGGTGATCGGGCAGGGCGTGCGCTTCAACGCCGAGAAGAAGAAGGTCGGCAACTACTACAGCAGCCCCGTGTACAGCTTCCGGATGCGGCACCCGGCCTGCGGCGGGTGGATCGAGGTGCGGACCGACCCCAAGAACACGGCGTACGTGGTCGTCGAGGGCGGCAGGAAGCGGGACACGGGCGAGGGCAAGGGGGCCGAGGACTCGCTTGTCGGCGACAGCGGCATGGCGCCCATCAAGACGCTCCGCGAGCAGGCTGAGGAGCGCGAGGTGGCGTTCTCGAACCTTGAGAAGACGATCGAGGACCGCGCCGCGCTCGCTGCTGCGAGGGAGAGGATCGACGAGATCGAGGACGCCAACGCGAAGCAGTGGGACGACCCGTACACGAGGAACCAGATGTTGAGGAAGACTTTTCGCGTGGGCAGGAAGCAGAGGGAGAAAGATAGCGCGGCTGCTGAGGATCTGAAGGATAGGATGGGCCTGGGGATCGAACTGTTGCCCGAGAGCGAGGAGGATGCCCGGTGGGCCAGGCTGGTGGATTTCGGGACGGCGCCGAGGGGCCTGGGCGACGACGAGGAGAAGACCCTCGCAAAGCCTCTGTTCGGCGGTGCTAAGCCGGTGGTGCAGGAGAAGAAGACGAGGGACACCAAGGCCCCTACGAAGAAGTTGCTCAAGTCGGAGATCGCGGCAACAAAGATGAGGGAGTCCCTGGTCTCTGAGATTGTTGGTAACACACGGATGGTCACCGATCCTTTTCTCGAGCCTCGGAGCAGAGATGCATCAAGGAGCACGGCCTATATGCTACCGGGACTGAAAAGAAAGAGGCTGTCTGATCTTGAACCCAGCCCACTGCCAGAAGACAGGCCAGCTGAAAAGGCAGCCGCCACGTCTTCGGCGCTGGTGGATTACGACTCGGATTGATCAAGAGTCAACTTACTTTACTTGTTTTGAATCGCGTTATGATACCCCATAGAGTTCTCATTCGAATAACATCACTTGATCATGGAGGTCTTTTACACTTGTTGAGAGTAGTCTTATCTCCATTGACCAGTTATCTGATATTAGGTGTTGTTCCTTTGTGCAGGGCTGATATGAATGTTGCCGTCAACTATTTCCTCCCAGCAGAATAGTCCAAGCCTTTACTCTCCTTGCCCTCTCCCCGGACAAACAACACATACTCACCTCGGGAGAAAAGCAGCGGAGGGTTGATGACCAACCACTCAGTCCACTCCAACGGAAATCGAAAAGACAAAAAAAGCGCATGCCATCTTATAGAATCCAGAACTTCCAATGCAAACCAACCAGGGGTGTGAGACCGATGACGCCGAAAAAGTAGATGATCAAGGGGAAGGCTCCTTTGCCGTGGGAGACGCTGCCTACACATCGTCCATCTGACCTGCCGGCTCGTCGTCGTCGTCATCGCCGAAGCTCCCCACCGAGCTCATGTCGTCGTCGTCCTCGCTCTCGGCGCCGGCCTCCTCAGCGGCATCCTTGCTTGCGTATCGCTGGACATACTCTATCCCGTACGTCAGTAATCTGACATTGCATGCCACGCAACGGCAAGCCAAGACCTCCAACATTAGGAATATCGTAACCTACCCCGTACTTTGGACTCGTATCCCTTGGGATCCCTGAGCATCAACGCTGCGGCCTCTCCGTTGAGCGGGTCGGAGGGGTTTGGGTATCGCAGGAGATGTGGCAGGAAGGCCTCAAAGATATTGATCATGTCGTACATTGGTGACCACGTCTGGTTGATCACGTCCAGACAGACGGAGCCGGACCTAACATCGTTCCCGGTATTAGCCTGCTGCAACTTCCTATATTCTTTTTTCCTTTGTTTCGTTCCAATGTGCCGTCCTCATCCTCGTCCTCAACTGGTATGTGTAAAGGCCCACTTACAGCTCGTCGATGTTTGGGTGGAATATGCGGTTCGTGAAGCCGATGCTCGGAGACTTGTAGGGGTACTGGTCGGGTAACTCGACGTGGACCTTCCAAACGCCGCCTTCAAATGGAGCTATGCATTCCCGTGTGAGCCATGACCTTCCTCCAGTGCTCATCTTTCTCTGTGGTCACTAACTTTCTGTGGGTCCCTTGAACTTGATGTAGAATTCCTGCCTGTTCGGAGTTGTGAGCCGGGAGATCGGGGGGAATAGTCTCGTTCGCTTCGAATTTCTTACACTGCAACCAGTCAGTCAGACAAAAGGCCAACAAGGCCGTGGAGCAGTTGGGCTCACTGTTGTCATTTACCAGAGTAACCTCGTAGTCACTCATCAGCCTGCCGGGGTCAGTCTCTGCACAAGTAACCTTCGATCGTAGGGCCATACATCCTAGCGACAAGTTAGCAAGCTGATCAGGCAACACGAGACCATACCGGCAACTGCGGGGACGTACTTCATGACCTGTCGAGAGACAACAGACGGTCAGCATCTTGAGGACATCCTGTGGCCAGGAGAAGTCGACGGTGGGTGACTCACATCAGTCTCGATCCTGCGGCGTGGGCTCGCCATCTTGGCAGTTGTCGTCACGGCCGATCGTTCTGGTCGTGAGAGCTCAGGCTCGTGACAAGTTGGGAGAGGGGTTGCACGGAAGCCGTTCGATCACTGGGGACCTTGACGGCTTGTCGCTGGTACGGTGAGTAGGTAGTCACAGAGAGGGTTGAATATGCCACGACCAGGCGCTGGACGTCCTTATGTGCTGTTGAAAACGAGAAGATGGGAAAGGGTGGGTCGCGGTGGTTGAGTCGGAAGCAGTCAGTTGACGTGTAGTTAGCTGGGTTAGGTCAGAGGTCGTGCAACTGACGTTACAGTACAGGCCGGGGGACGGAGAGCGGATAACGGAGAGCCTGCCATAACGAAGGTTGAGCAGGGGGTCGGGTGGGCTACACTACACTGGACCAAAAAACTGTTTGGTCCATTTTAGTTTACCCCAAATCAACTTGGTCACTCCCAGCGCCGCGAGACGGGAGACAACTATAGCATTCAATCATATACCAACCGCATTCATGCGACGGGGGTCACTCACCCGCTGGTAAGCTCTGCCATTGGCCCCGGGCAAGTCAGAGCTTCAGTTCTCCCAGTTTTGAGAGGCAGCCACCGTCACTAGCTTGCGGTGGCAAACACATGGCCCATGAACCACCTAGGCGAGCTAGGGTAGTGAACAAAGGCATGCTTTGACTGACAGGTCTGGGCAGCTTTTGAGCTCTGCAACACGCCTCGGCAAGAGTACTGGACGCGGCCGTTTGTTACACTGCAGGTGAAGACGGCAGGGCGAGCTAGAGTATCAACAGAGGCCCGACCTTCCATAATGAGAATGTCACAGATTAGAAAAGAACATCCTATGCAGGTAGCTGCTAAATGACCTCATTAACTCATGATTAAACAGCGCTTAGAACGCGCCCAAGCTGGTATATCTACATCCGCTTCGTATGCAAAATGAGCCGTGTGTCCCGATACAGAACAGACAGATGCACGCTGAGATCACGCCGCATGCCCAGAAATTACAACCTTTCAACCCAATGCGCCCCCCACCCCTGGTATTTTATATGTAAATGCCCAAACATGCAAACACAAAAACACCAGCCGCCTAAGCCTAAGCCTAAACAATGTAGACCGGCAGCCGGCTCCCGTACAGCTCGCTCTTGCTGATCTGCACGTCCTTCTTGTGGAAGTCGTGCAGCAGCAGCCAGCACAGCATCCGGAACACGAGCGTGCACCACACGTTGCCGGTGAGCTGCTCGTGCAGCGTCGTCGACATCCTCTTGAGCCGCGCCATGCCCTCGCCCTCGCGGGGGTGGCCCGGGGTCACAAGCAGCTGCGGCGTCGAGGACCGCCTCGGCTGCACCTGCACCTCCGCCGCGTCCGCCTTCTCGTTCGGGTTCGAGCCGCTGAGCTCCGACCCCACGCTGTCGCGCACCGTGGTCGCCGCGTCGTCGGGCGTCGCGGCCACGCCCAGGTCCACCCTCGACTGCGATGGCGAGTGCACGTACTTGGTGCTGTTCTTCTTGCGCAGCACCTCGTGGCAGTTGCGGGTCACCGCCTGCGCCACCGTCGTGAAGTAGATGTCCATGAACTTCTGCTGCTTCTCCTCCGGGCCCGCCGAGTTGAGCTCGTCGAAAGTCTGGTTCTCCCGCGCCGAAAATGACGACTCGTCACCGCTGTCGCTGGACGAAGACGGCGCCTTCGTGTTAAGCAGGCGCATCACCTCCTGGACGTGCTCGCGGATGACCAGGGACACAAGATCGGCACCCTCGTCCTTCAGGTACTTGTCGCACTTGGCGATGGCCTCGTGCAGCGCCCGCAGCAGGGTCATGGGGAACACGCTGTCGTCGCGCCAGGCCTTCTTGTTCTGGAGATGCTTGGCAACGTCGTAGACCCACTTCTGCATCTGCAGCAGGTGGTCCGTCTCGGGTGCGATGTCGTCATCGTTGACGGCGCGGTTGAACTCGAGGATCAGCTTGGGGAGGGAGAAGTTCTTCTTGTTCCAGCTGTACGTCGTCGGGTTGGGCAGGTAGCGGTAGTACGTGTCCTCGATGTACATGGGCTTGGCGATCATACCAAGGACCTCAAAGACCACTGACAAGGTAACCCGTTAGCATAGCCCAGAGAAGTACAGTGGTAGTCTAGTCCGTAACACTCGCAGGAGGAGAAAAGAGTAGTGCTGCTTACCAGGGAAAAGATGAGCGTGCTTCTTCTGCTGGTCACGGAAGTAATTCGTCGTCTTGGAGTTGCAGCCAAAGTGGGTGAGCGACTCGACCAGCTCCGTCGTGCTGCCAAACTGGAGCACCCAGGTGTTCTTGGGGTCCTCGTTGTCGTACGGCACCTTGCCGTCCTTGCCCGCCTCCGGCCGGAAGATGGTGGACACATTCCCGAAAGCCAGCAGTTTAATCTCGTCGGTGGGGATGATGCGGTTCTGCTCAAACTTGTTACCGCCGTACATCTGGAAGTTGAAGCCAATGCCCAGGTCCTGGACCTCGTGGCCGGTGAGCAGGTACCCGTTCCCCTCGGCCAGGTACTTGTGGTTGGACCGGTCAAACTCTCTCCAGTGCAGGCCCAGCATGGCTGCTATCTCGACAATATGGCAGATGGTCGTCGTCGCGTAGGGCTTCTTGACCGCGTCGGGCATGGTGTCCCAGCTCCTCAGCTTGGGCTGCAGGGCGACCACGGCAGAGTGCGACTCCCAGCCGGGAACCGACTCCGGGAGCTCAGCCTTGGGCCCGGAGCGTGTCACATCCTGCTTGAGCGTCTCAACCTCCCACTCGTGGCTGCTGTACTCCATCTGCTGCAGGGCCTGCAGCAGGATTGCCCAGGTGGCGCGCTCGTTGTCCGCGGTGTGCACGTGTGTGTGGAGCCTGGCCTGGCGGCCCAGTTTCTCCACCTCCTTCTGTTCGGCTTGTTGCCTGTCCTTCTCCGTCCTCGCCAACGGCAGCGTCCTGGTGTCTGCCTCGCTCTCTTCTGTCCCCTTGAGGAACTTGACCTCCTGCTTGGGGACTGGGCCCCTTGTGTTGCTCGGCGGGCAGACGAAGAGGACGGGGGCCTCGAAGCGGACCTCGAAACGAAGTTCTGAATATCGGAAGATCCTCCTCCTGGTGCTGGCCCAGGGGCCCATTACTCGCTCGTTACAGCTGGAGTATCCTATTGCCGAGGCATAGTATTGCTGGAGAAGCTGCAGGATTGCCCCGATCAGTGCGACGACCGATATGATCAGGGCGACGACCGAGACGATGTACTCGTTGTCCTCCATTTTGAACAGTGGATAGAAACAAAGAGACTGAAGGGTGGGGTGTCACTGGTATTAGTTGTCGCCGAAAGGAAAATGGGACTGGCGACAGGATAGATCGAGGCAGGGAGATGTGCGTAGGAGCAGGATGTGGGAGGACTTGGTCGCAAGATCAACACCTCTCTTCATTGCGAGAAGAGCGGCATGATGGATCTTTTCTATCTGCGCGAGAACAAAGCGTTGTCAGCATAATAAATGGGGAAGGCAAACAAAAAAAGAAACAAAATACACACAAGAGCCGCAATACAAAAAGCCCCAGGGCGGATATATTGATCGGGGCCCGTACAGTACGACGAGGACGGGGCCAACCATTGGACTGGAAGAGAGGTCAGCCGCCTGTTGGTGCCACGGTGGGCAAGGCTGAGGTCGAGCTGAAGAGCTAGATGGAGCCTCTTTGTTGGATCAGGAGTGTGGGACAGGCACATTCCGGATCGAGTGCGCCGGTGCTGATGGGCGCAAGCGGGCTGGCTGCTAAGGGGGCTCTTGCAAGCGAGCTACTGTGCCGCATGGAAGGATGCGGAGTGGTTCGAATGGAAAAGAGCGGTCACAGGATGTCGATGCCTGCACCAAATGGCCCTGGCGCTGCGATGGAGCCGCTGCCCACCGCAGCGGCTGCACTTGGTGGTGGTGGATGTCGCGTGGTTGTCGCCGTCGTCGAAGTGGTGTGTACTGCAGGTACTGTGCCGCTGGCTGACCCCTTACCTTCCCTGACCTGAACTGTCCCGTGCCGTCCCAACAGCACGGTTCGACTGTTGCATTTACCGCTTCGAGTCGAATCGAAGCTTTCCTCGTAGCAGTCTGGGCGGTCGGTTGGTGTTTGGTACCCCCACCCACGGCCCAGATTGAGTTTGGCGGAGGATTTCAAGGGCCCACCCGTCCCCCACAAAGCTGGACCCTACAGTGGAGCTCTGGAGCTGTGGAGCTGCACTCACCCCAGGCGGGCCGCATCCAAGCACCGGTTGGAAGGATTAACCCAGAACGTGGCTGCCTTGTGCCGTGTCTCAACTTTCAGCCCGGAGAAAATACACACGACCAGACGACACACGACACACTCCCTCACCTCGCTTCGCTTCGCCATGCGCCCTTGACAGCCAGAATCTATTTGCTGTGCCACTCAAGTCGGACCATGCCAGCAACGTCTTGGTTACAGGCAAGGGGGGATACCTCACACTGCAGCCTTACTCTTGCTCCAACAAGGCAAGTCCCACACAGAGGAGCACGCATGCATCATGCAGGAGACCAACACGGCATTCAGAAACCAAAATTCCAGGGGTTCGAGCCTCCTGGCTGACTTCGACGCCATACCTGTATGTCTCAGTCTCAATCGGCGCTCACCGATTCATCTCTAGCACTGGGTTTTCTAAGTGTTTCAGGCTTCCTGGTGGACAAATTATCCGGCTTGAGATGCTGAATGCCAGGCCACAAGATGAAATGTCGCCACATGTGGCACTCAGTAAACTTTGTGTCAACTATCCGAGTCGATGACCCCGACATCACCCATGTAGCCGTGATACTGAATCACGTTTCGCCGACCGCCACGTCTGGGACCCCGTTGACGGGCCCTCACGTCAGGGACGCCTACGTCGACCCGTAAGTGGACAACCGTGGGTATGGGACCACTACCGCAATATCGATCTGCTGCATCGATCCCGCGGACACTGTTTAGCGGGTGAGTGGAGTGATAGACTGCGGCGGGAAGATGGGGGCAGATCTTGGCCAACGGTTGATTAAGAACGAATAGTCGCTATGCACATCACGGACGACTCTACATCAGCCAAGACTTAATTTGCTTACACTGGGATCCAGCGTACTGATGCACCCATCAAGACACACTTTCTTGCATTACACAGATCTATGGCAGATTCTGAGGAAACTCAGACTGTTGAAAACTATTGAAATAAGAATATCAATAGAATCGACATCCTGAGTCTGTTATGTATTTATCTATAGGTGAAGTCGGACATTCGACATTGCACATTGAAAATCCTGGACTTCCTCACGCCTCGTCTTACTAGGCAAAGCTCACTTATCCTGATTTCCAGATGCGGGACTGAGATCTAGAATGCTACAATCACAACAAACAGAGCCACAATAGAGAACCAGCCAAAGAAATACAGCACGATCCCCAGCCCAGTCAATACCCACTCCGACTCGTCCCGCAGCTGAGCCTCATCGAAGCCGCCGTCCGCGTGCCTGTGCCGCCTGTGGTGTCTGCGCCTGCCCGACAATATCCCACCGAAATGATTCCTGCGGTCATCGTCGCTGCCATGGGAGTGATCCGAGTCCGAGGAATCCGAGTCGTGCGGGTCCCCGCTGCTCGCGCCGTGTCTCGTCCCGCGCCGCGTTCCCCGCCGTGTTCCACTCTGCCGTCCCGCGCGGTCGCCATCAAGGTCATCGTCGTCGTCGTCGTCGTCGTCATAGTCATAGTCATCGTCATCCTCGTGGCCACTGCGGGTGCCGTCGCCTGCAGCAGTACAAGTCAGCTATCAAAGCGCCGAGGAAGAAGTTGCATTCGACAATGGGGAGGACCAGGACACAGTATCCTCATGGCTTGTCTGGAAACCTGCAGCCTGATAATAATTTCGAGGTACAGGCCACAGATGGGCGATTTCTGTTCTTAAGAGGGTTGTAGTTGTTTCCGGAAGCTACTTACCGCCGTTGACAGCACCCCCGCCCCCCGGGCCGCCGTCTGGCAAGCTCGGGTCGACTGGTTGGAACCCACGGCACGCGGCACAGTTCGTGACGAGATTCCTTACACTTCTGGCGTTGCGCCTTATGAAGTGGTACATTGGCCTCCTTACTCCGCAGTTCGGACATAGCCTGGTGAGGCCCGCGCGACTACCGGGCGGACCTGGCGGAGGCGCGGGCGGACCTGGTGGAGGTGGAGCCGGAGCCGGAGCCGGCGCGATGCCTCCGGCTGGGCCACCGGCACTCGCCATTGCAGTGTGTGATGATGTGTGGTGTGACTGAAGATTACGTGCGTAGGTTGATTTCGCAGGCAAGGTGGCTGATATCATGGCCCTGGGGGGCTGATTATTCAAAAAAGGATATCTCGAAATTATAATTCGCTTCTATCTTCAATACTCATAGGCCATAGAAATTGGAACCTTGTAATTGGAAGTAGTCGTAGAAATTATCAAACAAAGAGTAGAACCAAAGCCACCATTCTAAACAAGACAAGGACTTTACGAAACAAACCTGATAAATTGCTTTCGGCTACCATATTCCGTTTGCGGTTCATTCAAACAACACGAAGCAAAGCATTTGAGAAAGTACTATTCAAAGACATAGCATTTTTATAAATGTATTTCAATGTCTACTGCACCACTTGTGTGAGCAATGTTCACATCGCGATACCTCTGAGTGTCTCAGAAAAATTGGCAACACCTACATCACTTCTGATTTGCAAGTTGCCAAGCTTCAGTGAATCCTATACATACACGTATCCTAGCTATTGTGGCGCTCAGTTCCATGGAGAGCCTATTCTACGCTCTCGGTATACTCCTGTCCGGAGCCCTCATCTTCCACTTCCTTTCACAATTCAGTATCTCAATATGGTTGATTTATTTCATCGTGGGCAAAATGTGGCCCTTCATGAGCGCCCATCAGCCATGGGACCCGATCCAGGATAAGATAGACGAAGCCGTCAACAACACCATCGGCGACGCCTTAGATAACTTACCGTCGCTGTGCGGTGATGGTGATCCAGCCCCCAGGAGGAAGGGAGGTTTCGGAGGTGGCGGAAGGAAGGGGGGCAGGCACAGGCAGCACGGGCTGTGCGAAGACGACGGCTGGGAGGGCGACCCGCTGGCCATGACCATCGTCTCGGGCTTCTACGTGGTCATGTGCCTCCTCCTGATCCTGTGGTCCGCGTACATCTTCGCCAAGGTCATCCGTCTGGGCCGCCGGCAGCAGGGGTCCGCCATCAGGACCGTCCTGCACCTGACGGCCAACAGGCTCGCCACGCCCGCCTTCGCCGCCGTGATCATGCTCGCTTGGTACCTGATCTGGGGCTCCTGGACCTGGTTTTCGCAGTGCAGGCCTCTTACAAACATCAGCTATCTCAACTTCGCCAACGCCCTGATGCTGACTGTGCCGACGGCGGTCTTTACCGTGGGATGGGTTGTGGGAACAGGATGCGAGATTGCCTGGCATATCAGGAGCCAGCGTCAGGATGATATACCGTTACCTTATGTAGCTCCTCTTGGGCATGCGTTTGATGGCCTGTTCGCCGAGCAGGCAGCTGCTGCGGCTCCTGGAGGAGGAGGCGACGGTGTAAGTACAACTCTTCTCATTCTACTACGGTGTCCCGTCCGTTGTGTTTTGGATTGTTCCAGCATCGCTTTGAGCTCCATAGCAGGTTATTAATAGATACTAGGGAGGGGGAGATGGAGGAGGTGGAGGAGGTGATCGCCGTCGAAACTTGCGGCGTGAGATTCTAGACGTGCTTCGGGGGTTAGCCAGAGTTCGCGGGGGTTGAGACAAGCACATGCCATCACATCTTGGTCACAAGCAACAGTAATGTCAAACGGCGGAGAGGCTTATGATCATGTGAACATTGAATTGCTCATATTTAGAGAATAGCGTTTGCATTTCTGAGTACCCATTGTAATCTATCGTGTTTGTGACCAGAATTTGGCTAGTCACTAGTTAGGTTTTAGAAGCTACTCGCTCGTATGGTTACTGCAAATATAACCCGAAGACATACGCGCGCGCGCACACACACACACACACACACACACACACACACACACTTGGCACGAAAGAGTGGCTTCTGACACAAAACTGGTTTGCAGAAGTAGAATAAATAGCCACTGTCCAAAGCTATGCATAGCGAAATTGACTCTAACTGCCTAAGACCTACATGGTCTCTTGCCCCGCTAGGGCACTCATGGTCGTTCCAGCTTAGTAGAGGAACTCAAAGAATACAAATAGTCTATAACCTCAAGATCCTGGTAAAAAATCTAATAGAAAAAGATGTGTGTACATCATACTTTTAGGTTGAAAGGTATAATCCTCAGCAATATGAGCGAATTCAAGTGTTTTAGGCCTTTGAACCTTAGTGTTGAGGGGAGGGGGTGGGGAGGGAGCAGAAGCGTTTTTAAAATTGAACATGGACATCCATGTAATATCGATTCATCATGGACTGTTTTGGGATTGCAAAACCGAGGAGTTGTCAGAGCTTCAGTGGAAAGACTTCTGGGTTCGTTTGGTTGAAAGGAGCGAGGATATGCTTGAGAGTACAGACATCTACCCGAACGTACTTCTTGATCGGACGTTGGTCCGGATGGGAAGGGAATATACACACACAAATATAATTTCAAGCAAAGCGGACTCAGCTTTGTGGGCTGAATTATGGAGCGAAATTAGTATTCTACTCCTGGATGAGCAAACTAAGACGGGCATTGCTGAGTGCATCAAATACGAATAAGATAAGGTAGAGCAAGGTTTCCTAGCTAGGGAAAACACGAAATTTAACCCGCTGAGCCACCAGCTGTGAAAGAAGTGCAGCCACCACACGTTCACTCCCACTCAAGGCTCTTGATTTGCCTCGATTGCTTCATCACTCCTGCGACAGGGATTGGTGACGCCCTCAACAGATGTAATATACTGCGTCGCCTTGCTAACCTGACCATATTGATCGCCAGGATCGAAAATATCAGAATACTGAACATCCGTCATACGCCTACAGTCTGCTCCGTTAGGCAAAAGCAAGTCAGAGCCCCAGGCGGCCTTTGAACGGAGGCAGTCTAGCGCTGCAGCCCAGGTCCCTCCTTTCAAGTAAATGTCCTTGAGTTGAAAGCGTACTTCCGACTCAAGCATGCCCATAAGCTTCTCTAGATCAAGAAGCCGTAATCGAAGATGCTCAAATCTGGCAAACCTAAGCCTGTGCCAATTCGTAGAGCCCAGCAGAGGCCCGATAGGAAATCGGAACAGTGTCCCCCAGCTGTTACCTCCGTCATCGCTGCCGCAAATGGACGGAAGGCTCACCCACAAAATCGGGACGCTCTGTGGGCCCATAGCTGCGCGGAGATACGCATACAGGTCGGTCATCTCCCCTATAATGGGCCGGGTTCCTTCAGAGTCTTGAGAGTTATCCCTATTCATTCGAAATATGAATGCCACCAGTCCCTCAGCGACCTCACTAAGCCCATCGCGCTGGTCCTGCGACATTCTCAGGTTCAGCTTGCAAGGATGACTTATGTTGACTGCGACACCAGCCAAGCGGGCTTCTGTTGTGCGCATGGCCAGAGGCAGTTCATAGAGCAGTGACTGTGGGATTTCTCTCGCCTCGTCGTCCTCCGCACGCCACCAAGCTTGAGTCTGGATTAGGGAAGTCTGAACAAGGACATCGGGGTCCGCAAACAGATCCAAGTCCGAGGGCCCATCCTCAAAGTCCTCGTCCAAATACTGGGAGAGCTTGTCGCGTGGCTCAGTATCTGACATGGAGAGCCATACATCTGATCCGCTTCTTGCCGCCGCCTCGGCAACAGTCCGCGCGAAATAGCCGTCTCGTAGGATCTCTTGTTGCTGCTGGAATAGCTCACGATAATGTTCATGGCCTCTCTGAAGGGTGAGCGCAGCCGCGTTGAGGGAAGCGCCTTCTTCGATGGGCATACCGTTCGTAAATGGCTCCCAGGAAGATAGGATGCGCCGAGCTCTCACGAGGCCGTCTTCCACGTTCTTTCGGGCCTCTGGAGACAGACTCGCCCCATATCCCTGATCCGAAAATCTGATCAATGTCTCGAAGTTTTTAATTCTCTCCCGCAACTTTTCATCACACATGACTGCGAAGGCCTGGAGGTCTCTGGCTATGGCAGCGCTGTAATATCTCAGGTCTATTCTGAAGAGCCGCTCGCCTCGGGAGATTTCCGGATGGCGCGTCAACTCCTCCAGGTGCGCCAGAGATGATACGCTCGGAGAGATGTCGAGCCGACGGACCAGAAGGTGGGAGCTCATTTGGAGGAACAGGCGGCAGGTGAGCCTGACATTCTGGATGGCCGGCCGGTAGGCATCGTGGTCGCCCCTGAAGAAGAAGAAGAAATTGGGATCATCTAACCGCCATTTCAAGTTGTCGAATATTTTCAAAAGCAGCTCGTTTGGGAGATCCATGATGCCCACTTTGTCCTTGCGCAGCGACCGGGCGCGCAAGTTGAACCCATTTCGCGCTGCTGTCTGGAGCTTTTTGAATCTCTGGGCCACACTCTCCAGCTCGGCGATGGGCCCTTTGATGGCCTCAATCGCGTCCTGAAGCGTGAGCACCAAGGTGTTCCTCGACATGTCCAAGGCCTCCAGCGCGGAATCAATGCTGAGCAGCTGCTGGAAGTAGTCGTCTGAGTCGACGTGCCGTAGCGCGAGTTGGATGCTCGGCAACGCTGGGCGCAGCGCGTCATGCTTCATGATGGGAATTGACTCCATTGCAGAAGAACATCTGAATCTCGTTCTCAGCAGAACAGTACGCAGGATGGAGTCGTAGGTTGATGACTCGATGATTGATGGAACATATGCGGTGCGTGAGGCAGGATCGCGTCAAAACGCGCGTATTGGTACTGCGTACAGGGGCCCACTGTGATTAGATAACAGCGTTGCTTGCACGGGCTCACGGGCTGCAGGGCTGCGAGGAGTAAAGTTTAAATGGAACCGCGTTTGCGTGATTATAATTGCTCCAAGACCTAACAATGGCTACAAATTATCTAAATGTCGGATTTCAGCGTAAGTGGATAAAATACACCTAGTGAAATCATGCACCACCATAAACAGCATGCAGGGATGAATCACTCTAGATCCCACCCCTATCCTGTAGGACAGTCCACTCCTTCAAAACCGGCAACATATATAGACCATGTCTTGCGCATCTGGGCTCCTGCTCCGACGTGTGCTATTGTGGAGCGGGCGCCTCGGCGTGGAACAAGGTAGGGTCGGAACCGTAGAGCTCGCCGGCTGGTTTGCCATATGGCTGACGAGCATGCACAACATCCCCAGCTGGAGAAACAGGCCGCTCTTGGCTGTTTCGGGGGTCCTGTTTCTGTGTTTCTGTGTCCTTGGGCATTTCTTCCCCGTGTCGCGCAGCACGTAACATCTTTTTCGACCTGCGCATCATGATCAGCCCTGCAATCAGGGTTGCAATGCCGACAGAGGCCAGTGAGGCCCCAACGCCTATCCCGATGCTTTTGGTATTGTCGCTATTGCTGCTGCTGTTGCAAGAGAAACAGGGAGGCGATGTTGTCCCGGGTGACTGAGATGTGGTCTGCGAGGATCGAGATGCTGTCTCTGATGGTGGAGATGTCGTATCCGGTGGTTGCGATGTTGTCTCGGATGATTGAGACGTCGCAGCCGTTTGCTCAGCAGCAAAGACCCAGCCGTTTATGTGAGCGGCCCAGATGGTTGGTGACGTATTCAATTGAGTCGTTGCCTGAATCCACTTATCACACTCGACTCTCGTGTGAACAACGATGGAGGCATCTGCGGAGACATCGCTGTAACACTGCCGGGCAACCCCAGCCGGCTTCCAGTCGACGAACAAGTAGCCTCTGCAGTAGCCAGGTGCATTAGAACTAAAGTATCTCCTGCTGTCCACGACACTCCTCCGGGGGACCATGATTTGGAGTGGCGACTCGGACTCACGATGGACAACACGCCACCTGTGTGCTATGCGCGTCTACGACGGATGTGGCCACCTGGGCGAAGGCTTCAGGGCAGGTAAACGGCCCGATGCTGACGACAGTCTCGGTCGTGGGGCCCAGCCACGTCTGATCCCACCAGGTCGTGGCCGCCTGGGGCACGCAGCGCAGGCCGGAGCTCGAGGTCACCTTGACGCCGAGCCCGGGATCCCACGCTATCACATCATTGCCAACGTCCAATTGCCAGAACTTGGATGTGCACTGCGAATCATGGCCTGAATAAGCCGTTGTGAGCGGGATCCACGAGGTCCAGAGACCTTCCTTGAACTCGGGAGGCTTGGGGGCTGTTGCCCCGGGGTGAGTCGTCGACGCCATCGATAGGAAGGCTTAGCTCTACCTTTGGAGGGTGAGACAGAGCATCAATAAGAAAATAAAGAAGAGACGACATGGGACGGTCCAGGCTAGATCCCTGCGCATGGTCTCTCCGCTTGTTAAAAGGGAGGAGAAGGCCCCCGTTGTCAAACAAGGGGCTCAAGACGGGGGCCGTCCAAAGGAGCTGATGGGGCGGCCCCGGGAACGGCCCCGGGAACGTGATCCGAGGTCGCTTTTTGATACATGGCCCTCAGGTGGCCTGCATTCAGCTTTCCGTTATTTGCAGGCTGCATATATGCTATATTTACCAGATTTTACTGGAGATTCTTGCGCGCGCATATCCAATGGCCTGGGTTGCCGCCGGGCGGGATGTTGTGCTTTTACCACATGTCATCCAACAACTTCCAGCACGAAGGCTTGACATAAAGCCTGAGAGAGCACCTAGTGGAAGTGGAACTCAAGGCGTTGGCTGTCCTGATCGCCCTTACGATCCTTCTATCACTGACCAAGCCTCAGAAAATGTTAACATTCTTCCTCTCACAGCCCATCCAAAACTCATCCACAACATCCTCCCAGATCTTGAGGGTCCCTCTTCGTCGAAACCCATCCATCTCTTTGAGTTTCTCCAAAACTAAGCCGTGTACTGTAGTGATTCTGACACAGTAAAGCTCATAAGCACCCTCGATGTCCTCATCTTTGTCTCTCCAATCAAGACTACACTGTCCGATTGTCCCGTCGAAGGTCGCTTGGAAGTCTTCCACCGGATTGATCTGTGGCCTAGGCATCGCCGGTTTTTGGGCTGTCAGCAACCAGCCTCTAAGGTTGTTTCCACCTTGTCTCCAAAATCGCCAGGAACTTCGAAGCTGTGTGCTGAGCGTGATGAAGCCCAAGGTTTCGACTTTCCCAAAACCATCAGGCCCTTTGGGGGTCACCTGGTATGCCTCCACTGAGGCATAGACATCATGCACATGGGCATCTCGCCCTTCCTCCCTACTTTGTTCTCTGTTCCTGCCCCCCTCTTGATCTTCATCTTTGTCTGTGTCTTCTCCGCCTGTTGTTTCTTTCCCCAGTATACAATTCCGCTGGTTGATGCCCATGACCATGAAGGGGCGTGGTACGCTGCCGGTCTGTCTTCGTCAGGATTCTGGGCTTTATGAGGACTCACGGTGAATAGCAAGTTCTGAGGCAGCCCAGACTTCCACATGCCTGCGATATATGTATCCCCAACGTGACTAGTGTTGTGAAATAGCTTCGCTATCCCAGCGAGGGCTGGCAGATTATCATCAGCGTAAGTGAAAGTCCGTGAGGTGAGATCTTGGACGACGTTTTCCCACGAATACCTATCTTTCACCTGACTATCTTTGCCTCCATATACGAAATGTGTAGGCTTGTGGAATGGGGCAGGCCCAAGTTTGTCGTGCACCTGCGCACCTCCGCTTTCAGTAAGCGTGCAAGTCGGACATTCCCACCAAGTCTGCCGCGAGCCGAAGACGAGCATGCGGCGGGCAAGCCATGACTCCTGCAGACACCAGCCACGACCGTCAAGAGGCTCCTCGGTCACCAGTGACTCGATTCTCAACGATGCGAATCCCAAGGATCCGTCCTCCAGCTCCATCTTCAGGTTGAAGTCCGCAACTTCATCGCGCGCTCGTGGTCGGTACAGCCCATCTTGGCAGTCGGCGGTGGAGGCAGCTTTGATGACTACCGTTGCGTTCGAATATATGTCGCCCATCGTGGCTGCTTCTTTGTCCCAGTCTGAAGATGAGTCTTGGATGATGCATAGGGCATCAACCCAGAGATACTGTATTCCAAGGACACGAGTGATGTTGACTGCGTCTTGTACGCTCTTGGGCATTGCTTTGAAGGGAATGCCTCGCTGCGAATAGGAGGGCAAATCTTTGGCGACAAGCCGCAGATTCGGGCTTTCCCCCCAGCTGTAACTCAGAGCCACGTATGGCTTCGAGGTCTTTCCGTCGGTGATGGCGAGTTTCGTATGTTTGTTTGACGAACCAACGTCAATGACGCGAGTGGGAAGATGTAGGATTTCTGACTTGCAATGCGGATGGAAATCCAAGCACTTCTCGAGCCATGACCGGGCCCGCTGCAAATTCTCTTTGGTCTTCACGTCACTTTGGACCTTTCGTCCGCTGATTACGGCTCCTACATTGGAGTCTAAAGAAATTGTGAGCTTTGGGCAACAATCAGGTGACTAAGGGGCAGACAGGAGATTAGCGATAGGAAACCATTCGACTTACCGTCATCAGCAACAAGACCACCAAACACTTCACGGTAAAACGTGCCACCGGAGGCGCCTCCAGGAAACCCGAGGGTGGCATCTGACTCCCATTCGAGATTGTGCTGCCCATGCTCGAGCGTCTGAAAGATCTTTATGGGGGCGTCCACGTTTGCCTGATCAAACACGTCGTCGCCTGTGAATCGGACGCGGTTTTGCTTGATGTTGCGTTGAAGAATGAAAAGGCAAACGAAACATCCAGTGATTGCGCTATCGTACAGAACTTGATTGTTTGGGTATTCCCGAACGAGTCTGCGCTTATTGACAGAAGACTTCAAAGTAATGGCTTGGCATTCGGGGCACAGCCTCATTGCCTGATTGTACGATGCGTCAAAACTTTGACGGTAATTCCTGCGAAAGGCGGTCTTGAACTCATTCCAGAAACCCATTATGTGTTAAAGATCTCCAGACCGACAAGAAGAATTAGACTTGGATCTACATGTAACGGCCAGACAACTTTCAGCATGAGTGCTGGTCTATTGGCGCTATTAACAAAAATTATCGGCGAAGGACGGAGAAGAGGAAGGAAGGGAATCTGTGCGGCTCCGCAGCTGAGTTCACTCCATTTGGCATCGGCACTTGAGGAAGTGCACATTTAGTCGATCAGCCACTTAAAATATCATGTTTGCCGCGCTGATGCAGGCAGAGGCATTAGCCCCTGTGCCCTGCCTCGTCAGTGTACTCAATCGGAATAGCTAAACAAGCTGTATGCAGTCAGCTCCACGCTCCGCCATAGCAGAGACAGTTTTTCCTCCGCCCCCTGGAGTATTTTCGGGTGCGTCCAGTAAAATCCACCTTTGGGATCAATGCCCTTAAGCGTGTCCGTTCCCCTGAAGCTACCTTTGTAGGCCTCTATGTATCTCGGCTATTAGTCTCCCGGCTGCATTGGTTACGAGTGTGGTGCTACATCACAGGGCACAACATGGACAAAACTCATGAAGTATCATCGTAATTGTCTTTATTCAAATTACTTGAATCAACTTCTCCTGCCTCCATGCTCAGAAAGTTTACTTCGTACTTCGTCTGACAGACAGGGATTCTTCTACGAAGTCAGTCTGGCCACTTCAACTTCGCGCGAAGAGAAGCCATCTAATTTAATGATAACAATTTGAACCAACTAGTTCACCGTCGTAAAGGAATTTATATATTTTAACACACACACATGTACAGACACNCACATGTACAGACACACACACATATATATAACAACTCCCCCCCCCCCCTCCCAGAGAAAAAAAAAGGATTTGTGTGTGGTACCGCCTACGCAGGCAAGTCCCGCCCCAGCAGGTGCTCACTCTTCGCCGCGGCGACGGCCCCGAGCTGGGCGATGGTCGAGCTGCCCAGGATCTGCACGACGGGCACGTCGGCGCGGATCTCGCTCGAGAACCAGAACAGCAGCTCGACGGCCACCAGCGAGTCGACGCCGAACGCGTACGCCGGCCGGCCCACGTCGATGTCGGCGACGGGCACGGCCAGCGACCGCGCGAGCCGCCTGGCGAACAGGTGCGTCACCGCGGCGGCGGCCTCGGCCTGCGTCCTGGCCTCCCGGAGCAGCGCGCCCGCGTTCTCGCCGCTGTCCTCGCCTGAGGAGTCGGTGGTCCCGTCCGCGCCGTTCCCCTGCTGCTGAAGCTCCATGCGGTACAGGTGGCGGAACATGGGTATGCGCATCCACTTGTGGTCGCGCAGGACGCCTCCCCGGCGCACAAACGCCGGCGTCGTGAGGGCGGCGACGACCTGGGCCGCCCAGGGCGAGGAGTCGGCGGGCGGCGCCGACAGCCGCGGGTTGCAGGCCCACTTGAGGGTGAAGTGGACGTCCGACTCGCGCAGGACCTTGTGGTCGACAAACATCATGTCGACGTTGCGGGCCACGGCGACGCGCTCGGCGATGTAGCCGATGCCCTCGACGGCGCCGAGGTCGACGGTCACGCAGTGCTCGCCCGCCGCGCGGCGGAACCGGGCGAAGGCGTCCTGGAAGGAGCTCACGCCCGCGTAGTTGCTCTGGGAGGCCGGGCCGATGAACGCCGCGATGGAGCCGAGGATCACGAAGAAGTCCATGCCCCGGGGGAGGTGGTTGTGCAGGTTGTACGTCCCCTGGACCTTTGCTGGGAATGCTGAGTTGAAGGTTGGCAGGTCGTAGTTCTCAAAGACGCGGTTCTGTCGGCGTATATGGTCAGCTCTGTGTCGTCAGGGGGCCTCTGGGGACGGCTATTGCCACACTGTACTCACCTCGATGGCCATGGCGCTGTGGATGCAGCCCTTGATGGGCGGCATGTGAGCCTCGATGTGCGCAACAACGTTTGTGACTGCCTGGGCGTCCGAGATGTCGCACGCCGGGGTGTACAGATGGACTCCATCCTGCTCGAGGGCCGTGACAAGGTCCTTGGACGCGGCTGTGACGGGTCCGGACCGTGAGAGCAGGCCGAGGTTCCTTGCACCGTTCCGGGCCATCCACCCTGCTAAATTCCTTCCTATGCCCCCAAGCCCACCTGTGATAACATAAGTGGCATTGGGGTCAAAGGAATAGTCAAGCGGGCTCTTCGGAACGACCTGCCGCCCTGTTAGCCAACACGTTCCTTCACGCTCACGGATTCCATGCTGCACTCACCTTGATCGTGTCTGCTTGCTCCCAGTCCACCACAACCTTGCCACTGTGCCGACCACTCTGCAACAGGCGGAATGCCTCTTCGAAACCCGAGCGCTTGAACACAGTGAGCGGGTACGGCACAAGATGCGGCCGAGCCGCTTCATCCCAGACGAGCTCCTCGATCTCTTTCATGATCGTACTCAAAAGAGCCGGATTGTGGTCAGAAAGAACCTTGAGGTCCAGCGAAGAGAACGAGACGTTCCGCGAGAACGGCTCCATGGGCAGCCTGTTGAAAGCCCTGATGTCGCGCTTGCCGATCTCGACGAACCGCCCGAGGTGGGCCAGGCACCGCCAGCTCTCGGTGAGCGCGTGGCCCGCGAGCGAGTTCAGCACGACGTCCACGCCTCGCCCGCCCGTCCTCTGCATGATCTGGGACGCAAAAAGGGTGTGGCGGCTCGAGAAGATGTGGCCCGCCTCGATGCCGAACCTCTCCATGAGGATCTTCTTCTTCTCCGGCGTGCTGACGGTCGCATACACGGTCGCGCCGGCCCTCTGCGCAAGATTCACGGCCGCCTGGCCCACCCCTCCGGCCGCCGCATGGATCAGGATGCTCTCGCCGGGCTGTATGCGCGCCAGGTACCGCAGGGCGTACTGCGCCGTCGCGTACGCCACGGGGATGGACGCCGCCTCGGCAAAGGACAGGCCCGGCGGGATCCTGACGAGGTTGCGCCCCGGCGCGCGCACGAGGGTCCGGAAGCTGCCGTCCAGGGGCCCGCAGACCCGGTCGCCGGGGGCGAAGGACGACCTCCAGGACGCGCCGGCCTCGACGACCACGCCCGCGAACTCGGCGCCGATCTGGTCGTCCGAGATCTGGTTCAGCGCCACCATGACGTCGCGGAAGTTGATGCCCGTCGCCCTGGTCAGCACGCGCACCTCGTCGTCCCAGAGCGCGTCGGGCGGTGATGACGTGTCCGGCCCGAAGTGCACCGACTGCAGGCGGCCGGGGGAGAAGCGAAGCTCCAGGGGGGGCTCTCCTGGCGCTGTGGAATCGTTGCTCACGTCCGTTGGTCGGGGCTGCAGGCCGTGTTTCTCCGAGTCGAGGAGGCGGTTGACGTCGGGGGCTTCGACCGCCCGCGGGACCAGGATCCGGCCGTCTTCCTCCACGAGGTCCGTCTCTTGCTCTTCTGGCGAAAGCGTGTGGCTCTGGTTGACGATGCGCAGGATGGTCTCTTCAGCGTGCTCGCCGTCTTGTACGTTCAGGTGGACGAAGCTGAGGCCGGGGCGCTCTCTTTCGAGGACTTTCGCGAAGCCTGCCACGATCGACGCCTCGGGGTTCTGGGCAGCCACGCCGCAGCCCTCCGTGACCCAGATTATCTGTGTGGCTACGGTCGTCACGCGACGAACTGCATCGAACCTGGTCTCGTCGAGATGTGCCATTATGGGGTTTCCAAGCTCCATGAGGCATATGCACTGGTCGTACGCTATCTCTGCTTTTGAGAGCTTGTCGGCATGAATAACATCGCAGAGTCCCTTGGAACGTGAGCGCAGATGTGCTTGGAGTCGGTCGACAAGACCTTCATGCTCCTTCTCCCCAGTGACGATGACGGTTGACACATCCGTCCTCTTGCTTGTGGAGTCGGACGGGTGCCTCGCATGAGACACTAACAGGGAGTTGACATGATTTCCCTTGGCGTCATCCTGCAAAGAGACGTGAAGGCCGTCGAAATCAGCTCGCAGCAAGGCCTCGTTCCATTCCGGCTCGGTCAAGAGAGGTCCTGAGGTTCGGGTCTTCTCGGTAGCTGACGCTGTCTGTTAGCGACATCCAGCCCGACTAAACTGAGTACTTTCACACTTACATAGCCACCATCCTGGGAGGACGCCAACGAAGAAGGGAATCGACGCGATTCGTCGGCTCGTCGGCTCCCAGAAAACAAGCTGGCCGCCACTATGCGCAATGGACCTTAGTATTTGATCGGATTTACAGGCGTGATGTTTGTTTCCGTTTCTTTTTGCTTGGGGGCAGTGTAGAGGCGGGCTTCTTACGGTTTAAGCAACTTTTTGACATTGCGCAGCGACTGATCGATACTGCTGGTCGCGTGCAACACCTATAGTATATATTAGTCAAAAGAGCTGGTGAAGAGACCATGTTTGGACGCTGAATAGAACCCACAGCTGCAGCAATCACAACATCATACGAGCCCGGCTCGAAGCCCTGCTCCTCAGGGTCGCGCTCAACGTCGAACACCTTGAACCCCATCCGGCCCGAGTGGGCGGAATATCTATCCTGCGCATCTGCGAAAAAGCTAGGCGAGATGTCGGTGAAGTCGTAATGGCTGAACCGGGAAGCCTGGAGGCTCGGCTGCGACAGCACGTCGAGGACCGCGGTCGTCGTGCTCCCTGTCCCCGCGCCGACCTCGAGGATCTTGAGGTCTGAGTTCTTGTGGGCCACGAGGTCCATGTATGACGCCAACCTGTGTGATGTGAGACTGAACGTCGGGCTCTGGTACAGGCGCTCCGCGAGCCCTTCGTTGAACAAGAGCCCGAGAGCATCGACCTCTTCTCTGACTATCTGGACCAGCTTCCGGCCATAGTCGACTGTATCCCTGTTCTGGACCGACTTTGACGCGAACTTCTCTATGAGAGCCGGCCGCAGCTCGTCGTGTTCAAACCCAGGGTAGGCTTCCTGGAGGCTTGCCGTGGACTGGCTCTCACTATCCAGGAATGTCCTTGCCCACTTGACGTAATTCTGTATAGAAGGCTTTGACGAGATACTTAAGGCTTGCTCAGAGGCGGCGGCGTCCAGCTCTTCTAACATGGCGGACAAGAAATAGCGACAGATGCGCTCGGTCTCGCCGTCGAAGCCACTGGTTGCTACTCCCTGCCTGGCCGTATGTTCCCGACAATACTCCTCTATTCCGTCCTGAGAGAGCAGGCTGACGTCTGGCTTCCATTCGAACCGGTGGAACAGACTGGTGGGACCAGACGAAGCTGTTCCCCGCTGATCAGTGGCGTGGAACCCAAGGAGTTTGACACCTCGCAGATAGACGAGTGGCTTCTCTGACGAGCTCCCCACAGCAGCGACATCAGCGTTTATGTGGAAGACGCCGAGCTCTGTGGTATTGCCATACAGGCGTAATGTGTCGCTTGCTGCGTCGCTCAGCAGGTCACTTGAGATGTAGATCTCATTGATCTGTCGGGGTACCACAGACGGGATGACGGGAAGTTTGGGGAATATGGAGGCGAAGGGGATATGCAGCAGGCCATCCAGTGTAGTCGGATGAATCAAATGCTCGGACAGCTTCGTGTCCCGGACCTGCTGCCTCCAGTCGCCAAAAGGCAGATTGGCGGTCGCCTCCCGGCCGCCTTCGTTGAAGCGAATGTCCTGCAAGGTGCGGAAGGTCTGGCCGAGATCCACTGACTTTTCCAAGACGGCTTGGTAGAACGCCTTTCTGTCGATGCTGCTCGAGCAGCGCTCGAGCACCTTGCCGAAGCTCCTTGCCGTGGTTCCATGGGCATGCCCGCCTTCCGTCTCCGACACCGTGTCGTCGGTCGCGTTTTCCTCGACAGATATCTGTCCTGAGCAATGCAGCTTCCATTCGTCGTTGGTGACGGAATGGATCCAGAAGAACCAGGCCGAGACGCCCTTCTGAGTGTCACTGGTCGGGTTGCAAGGGCCCAGGTGCAGCTGTGTTTCGACGCCCTCGTCCCCCGTGGGGACGACCAGAGCACTTCCGATGTTCACGTCTTTCAACGTGTAACCGGAGACTCGTGAAGATTCGGTCTGAAGGCTCCGCAGACCCTCTATGGCCATGACCAGCATGCCTGCGGCCGGATACAGAATAATGCCGTCAACCTGTGTCAGTGTTAGCGCTGTCGTATAAGCCTCGTGTGCAGAACACTCCACAAGCGGTATGGATAAGTACCTTGTGGTCAGCGACCCATGGGAGGTCTGAATCCCTGATGACCAGCCGCCATATCGGCCTCAAGGGATTCCAGTCTGCAGAACGAGTCCCCAGCAGCTCGTGTCGCGGGTGCTCGCGGTTCCGGGTGTTCCGAGACAGTCGGCTCTCTACCCAATAGCTCTGGGAGTGGTTGAAGGAATACTTTGGCAGGTCGAAGAGCACCTTCGGCTCCCGCGGCCGACCAAGCTGGCCGTTGACAGCGTGCACGTCGACCGCATATCCGTTGATGGCTGTCCTTCCGGCCAGTCCTTGTACATCGTCGGCCGAGGAGGAGTTGCGGCGCAGAGTATAATCGTAGACGAAGGCAGAGTCCCCGGGCAGTGTATCTCGGATAGGCCGTTCGAGGCTACAATGCGGGCCCACTTCCACGAGGTAAGTCAGTGGTCTCGTCTGGCTGTCTTCACCATCCTGCAGTGACGTATACATGAGCTGCAGCGCCTGCGAGAACCTGACGGGGGAAACCAGATTCTTGACCCAGTAGTCCGCGCTACTCAAATCATCCTTTGGCGCTTTCAAGCCCGTAACAGATGAGAACAGAGCCGGCGTGCCACTACTCCTCCCCTTTGCGCCAGGTTTTAAAGAGCCTTCTAGGCTGGATCGGTAGCTTTCGGCGACCGCGAGCATCTGCCGAGAGTGGTATGCAACAGGGACGTTGAGCTTGCGCGAAAAGACCTTGAGTTTCTCCAGGCGACCTGCGAGCGCGTCAATGTACTTCTCGAGCCCGGTAACCGTGGTACTCTTGGGACTGTTGAGGCAGCCACACTGCAGTCCATCTGGATCGCCGTCGCCAAGAACAGCTTGGATGTGAGGCTGCAGCTCCTCTGCCGACAGCCCGACAGCGAGCATGCCTCCCAGCTCTCGCGTGGTGTCTTCAAGGAGCTTTGAGACGCACTCGCCACGGAAGTACGCCACTCGTAGCGCAGAATCTCTGCTGAGGCTGCCGGCGCAGTAGGCAGCGGCGATCTCGCCTGATGAATGGCCCACGACGGCTTGAGGGTGGATGTTCCACGAGGAAAGCAGGTCGACGAGAGCAATCTGGAGTATGGTGCAAAGCGGCTGGGCGAGGTTCGGACTGTGGATATTAGAAGTTTGGGCCGGTTTGCATAACTCATCTGTCATAATACTTTGGGATCAGCTGAGTTCCATTCCACTATTTCTATCAAGGCACGAGTGATGATGGAGACCCGGCTCCTTCGTCCTGGGAAAGTGGAGGGATTCTGATATTCTGTAGGGTTTCACTCACCAAGGGCAGACCACCTTGAGCCTATGGAGCGAAGATAAGCATCGGCGTACTCCACCGACTCCCTGAAGACGGCAAAGGCCAGAAGTTCCACGCCCATCGACGCCCACTGTGCCCCCTGTCCGGTGAAGACGAAGCTAATCGAAGGGCTCCTCGTGGAACGCACTGGTTTGTTGGCCAAACTCAGCAGACCTTCTCGTAGCTCTGGCACTGACGATGCCAGCACAAATGACTTCCATGGAAGCGACGCCCGGCTTCTGCTCAACGTAAAGGCAATATCTCGGAGGCAAGTATCTGGGAGCTCTTCCTCTGGCTGACTTAAATGAGCTTCCAGCGAGGAGGCCTGCCTGCCTATGCCGTTCTCATCCGCAGCTGACAAGAGAAAGAGCATCTTCTCCGAGTTGGCTGTGTGGTCAATAATCCCATTGCTACCATTCGTATAAGAATGGCCGTTAGAGGTTAGCACACCGTTGCGACTGTGGGCTGGTTGGACATTGTGCTTTCCACGCAGGCTCCGAGTATGTAAATAGTGCATGGCATCGTCCAGCACTACATGTGCATTAGTGCCCCCATACCCGAAACTGTTCACAGAGGCTCTCCTCAATCCCTCTGTGGGCCATGGTATAGAACTTGTGGGAAACTGTATGTCTCAGCTGAGTGTTCTGACCCCCGGGACGTGGCAGTTTTTGCTTACGTTGAGATGCCACTTATCAGCCAGTATCTTCGGATTCAGGTTCTTGAGAAGGGCATTAGGCGGGATCACCCCCTTTTCGAGCACGAGAACCGTCTTGATGAGCCCAGCCAAACCAGCCGACGACTCCAAGTGACCGATGTCGGCTTTCACAGACCCAACGTAAAGAGGGTTTCGGGGATCGCGATAGCGTGTGAACGCCTGGCTGATACCGGAAGCCTCGATAGGATCGCCCACCGCGGTACCGGTGCCGTGGGCTTCAAAGTAACCTGTATCTTTAAAGTCCAACCCTGCCATCTGGTAAGTCCTTTGAATCAGGGCAGCTTGCGCAGTGGGACTCGGCTGTGTGATGGAAGGCGTCCGGCCATCCTGGTTCGTGGCTGTCCCGCGGATAACAGCTCGGATTGTGTCACCGTCTTCGAGCGCCTTCGAAAGACGCTTGAGAACAAGCATCGCAACGCCTTCACCCCTGCTGTACCCGTTTGCTCGATCATCAAAGCTGTAGCATTGACCATCGGGAGACAAGAACCCCAGTCTCGACACCGCTGCAGTCATTTTCCGTGGTTCTAGTTGCAGCTGGACACCACCCACAAGGCTCTATTTTGACAGTCGGTTAGCACTACTACGCCCAATTGAACTTATGGGATAATATTATGACTGACCATATCAGACTCTCCTTGTAGCAGACTCTGGCAGCCAAGATGCAGTCCAACAAGGCTGCTTGAGCAGGCTGTATCAACCGAGACGCTTGATCCCTTCAGATCATAGAACCAGCTCACTCGATTGGAAAGCATAGAGGAGGAGGTTCCAATGGCTGGACTGTATTAGCAAACGCTCCATGAATGATGCAAATTTGGCATTGATGGGGTGCATCTCTAAGTATGTGAGATATTGTAACTCACCTTGATATTTCGCGTCTATCTCCTCATCGAAGGCAAATAATGAATCGTATTCTTGCGAAAGGCTCCCAACGTAGACTGATGTATTGCTCCCGGCAACGTCGTCAAGGGAGAGGTTCGCTGGTACAAAGACGTGAGTACTTGCACATAATTACCATGCCACGGGCTATTCAACATACCAGACTCGAATGCGTGGTATGTTGTCTCCAGCAGAATTCGAAGTTGGGGGTCCATCGCTTTTGCTTCAGCGGCGCTCATCTTGAAGAAAGGGGCATCAAAGGCCGAGATGTCCCCCTTGATGAAGTGACCGCCTCGTGCAGTGACCTGCTCGGGTTAGTTTGATGAACGTAGAGAACCCAGCATCGTCAGTGAGACTAACTCCATGTTGCCGACCGGACGCGTCACAATAATGGCCGTTGATGTTGTACCGGCTGGCCGGGACCTCGGTCATCGTGGAGTGGCCATCACGCAGGATTTCCCAGAAAGACTCCTCGGACACGGCGTCCGAAGGGAATCGGAATGACAGCCCAACAATGACCACGGGGTCTTCCATCCCGTCTTCGTAGGGTGGCGACTTGCTGTAAGAACCCATGATGCCTTTGCAGAATTCAATCTCACAGTTCACAGGGCAAACGTAATCCGTTCTAGGCTGAAGCCCGTGGCGTAGATGTAAAGCCCAGGCTCTTTGCGTATGGGCCTGTCTTAGACAATATAGAGTCTAAGTAGTTGCTTGGACCAATCCCTGCCCCATGATAGCAGCCATCGTCTACCTCATCTACGTACTAGGTATTGAGAGCCGCCCCACGTCATCCGCACCCTCAGCCCATATCACCGCTCACCGTTACATGTGCGGCTTGGATGGGCCCTGTCTGCCGAGACATAAATCATCGATGCTGTACACTCAATGATATGGTCCCGCTAAGAAGACGTTTCGGCTTCAAATGATCCAAGGTACGTGGGACAATGGATCATACAAGCGAAGGGGGTGGGGTGTTTTTAACAACCAAGCGCGGGCTAGATAGCTTGGGTAGCAACCACTAACCAAGTGTATTTATAGATGGCAGCTGCCTCTCAGCCTTTCCGCAGGGACTCGCCACTTCCCGATCACCGTTGTCCAATGACACGGTGACTCGCTTCCGCCATCCTGACGAGAAGGGCAAAAGTAGCCGGTTGTGTTAGCCCACCGGCGGCTTGTAGGGAGGATGGCTTGAGCCAAGGACCCGTTCCGTGACGAATCCTTCCATGCTACCGAGATCCCTGACCACGATTGATTGCGGGAGGCTTGCTGCACGATCTCAAAAAGCCGGTTGCGGACTGCCGAGCATTGCAGGCCACCGGAGGCTTTTTCTATGACGAGATGTGGTTAATCTACGTTTGTGTAACAGGAACCATAGGAAACTTGCAGCACGTGCTGTGGGCAGCATTGTGCCTGCATTGTGTAACAACAACCCATTTGCAGCACGTGGTACCGGAACATTGGTTACGCCCACACTGTAGGCTGCCCGCCATGGCGGTTCTGCGGGGTCGCGGGGTGGTCCTTTTGAGTCTCAGGGCTAAAGCTGTAGGGGTCGTAGTAGGCAGCCGCCCAGTCCAGTCTGTCAAACTACCTACCTAGGTAGGTACCACATCATGCTTGGCCCGCCTCAAGCGCCCCCAAACACAATTAGGCGACGTTCCCAAGTGCTGTAACTAGCTACCTAGCTACCTAGGTACTCTGTTATACAGCCACACCCGGCAACCGTTATCAGTCCTGGAACCTTAAATCCGTCAGACTACTACGCTGACTGCATTTGGGGGCCACACCTGTCCATAATGCAGACCAATCATGCCCCTTCTCATGACAGGAGCCTGACAGAAGTGGGTCTCTGGTCGTCTTACTGTCTTCTTGTCGGCCCTAAAGTTGGGAGGAAGACAGTGGCCAGCAGCTTGACCTGACACCTGTGGTGATACCTCTGGTGGAGTGTTCCTCCCGAAATGTCGTGATGCAACCAACACCAGAATCCTTCTGGATCCTACTGCTACGATATACTACATGGTGGTATGGCATAAGCTGCGCTTCTAGCTCTGCCGAGTCCAGCCCCGTCGCGTCGGTCTTGGCGAGTCCGCCGTCCTCTAAGCGCTCCCGTCCTCCCAGACGTAGATTCCTTGTAGAGTTTGCCTCAGCTCTGTCGATATATCAAACACAACTCGACCCTGACCGGAAAAAGCACGGTTCACGTCCTGATTCTTGTCCCGTGCTGTTCCACAATTTCGGAAAACCCTTTTGTTGTACTTTTGTCAAGTTCCTCAGAAACAACACCCAACATGCGTCAGCTCACACATACTGGGCGGGAGAACTTCGCCGCCTGCGTCGCCATGATAGTGGTGACAACGGTGCTGATGCTCGCGAGATTCGCCGTCAGGGCGAGCAACCGTCAAAAGCTCCTGGGCTCGGACTGGACATGCCTTCTATCGCTTGCTTTCTTCTACGCCTACTGTGGTGTGATCCTGAATTGTCAGTACCAGATGCCATTGCTTTCTCTCGCTGACCCACTCTGACAATTTGGGCCGCCTAGTCATTCTCCACACGTCTCAGTATGGATCTCTCGATGCCAGTGTCCTATTGGGAATCGAGGAGATGAGGAACATCTTGAAGGTATGGCAAGCGCATATTGAATTTAACTTATGGACGCAATTTTCTAACTATGGCTGGACGACAGATGACGTTTATTGCCGAGCTCCTCATGGGAATGGTCATCACCTCGGTCAAGATCAGCATCCTCTGGTTCTACTACAAAGCCTTCGTCACGGGGCAGGACCTATTCAAGAAACGCCTCATCCAGGGGACGATGGTCGCCTGTCTGATGTGGTTCATCGGCGTCACCTTCTTCATCATCTTTAATTGCCATCCCATCAACGCATTCTGGGACATGTTCGGGCAGGCCCCGTACTGCATGAGTTCGGTCCGCTTCCTGCTTGGCTACGAGATCTCCAACTTGTTCCTCGACGTCTTCATTCTCGCGATCCCTATCCCTATTTTAATGCGATTGCAAATGCACAAGAGCAACAAGCTGAGTCTCTTGGCTGTCTTTTCTCTGGGAACCTTGTGAGTCTAACACGCTCCTGTCCATAATTCTGGAGTGATGGTTATTAAATTGCTTGGCAATACAGCGTTTGTGTCGCCAGTATCATTCGAATCACTAAAATTTGGAATCCTCCTAATGTTGATCTTGATTGCAAGTCCCCCCTACCCTCTTCTCCCGCCGCAGGCAGCGCTTCTGAACGGGAGCTAACTTTTCTTCAGTCAAGTACTCGGCCGCAATGCTGTGGTCGACATTGCAGCTGGGAATCGCCATCACTTGCGCATGCCTCCCGACTCTGGCGCCCATCCTCCACACCGTCAGCAAGCGGCTCTCACAGATCCGGAGCTGGGGTTCTACCATCTGGTCCCGATCCCGGACTCGAGTTCAGCCTGGGAGAAATGTGTACAAGATGTCACAGGACAGCTACGAGATGCCGAACGATGTCTCGCAGCATTCTGCCAAACAGCCCACAGCGTACCATGGTTATGCTCAAGACTGGGCTGAAAGCCAAGGCCAGCTTCACTATGGTCAGGCACAGTTTGATCAGGATGTAGAAAGAGGTCCCACCCACACTGTTTTTGTAGAGCGGGATCCAAGGGCTGCTCATTAAAAAAACGATGTCCTGTCACTTGGTTGTTGGCCTGGGGCGGCCAGGGGCAAATGAATTGGGTTTCGTACGGGACAGACATTTTTTTTCTACGAACTGCAGTCAATTCAGTCCAGTATTTCAGACATCGTCAATGGAACTCAGTGACTAACTACGAAGTTCTTGCTTTGCCATCGTTGTCACCCAGAGAACCTATTGTACGAATGCCCTCCATCAGTTGCATCTTAAATTGCGGTTCCTGACGATGGATCAGTGGTGGCACACAAAAGGCCCTGAAAGTGGATTTTCTAAATTCTTATCGCACCCCCCTCCCATCCCCCACACTCCGAAGAAAGGAAGGCGATAATCTGGCTGTGTTGGGAATAGCTTGTCCGCCTGAGCACTTTTCCGTGGCCCCGTATTGGCATTTAATCGAGGACGTCGGTCAGCCCTTGCATCATAAGAGCATAAACCCCCGCAATCCTTCGGCTTGGACTGCAACTCTCTGCTAGCTGAAATGCTACGTGGAGCTCGCACGCGGCCGGCTCCCAAGCCTGAAAATGTACAGACGAACCGTCCCAGCCTAGCCAGATGGCCTGAATGCAGTCTATCATGTTACACTGAAGGATCAACAATTTTTCTCCGTGCAGGTATGTGACACAAGATATCGGCTGCCTGACGATGAACCTGACGCGCGATACCACCCTCCCGATGACTTGGCAGCTGCAGGCGCGCGGGCACATCCACGTTAGCCAACATCCCGCCCCCAAATCCACAACTTTTTTGACCGGGTTATCACCGAGATGATCAGTCGATACGGACAGCTCACGCAGCTGCAGTGCTCGGGTGTACTTGACCTGTCTAGCTGAGTACTACATTGACTTCTAGTCGACATCCAGGACAGGAGTCAAGAGCGATCCCGCGACTATAGCAGGGCGAACACTCCTCGGAGTGGCGTTTGAGGCTCCGTCTGGCGACTTTGGCAGGGACTCTGCTGTTGACACCACCCGCACCCATCGCACAGGCGGACAACATCTCGTTTCACGATGGATTCATCCAAACCACTCTGGTCATCGCAGCCGTTCAAGGCACTCTACACGTCATACTTTCTTGTCAAAACACCAGTCCACCTGCTGCTACTTTCTGTTGCGTATACTGTGAAGCCACTTCGGCCCCAGCCGGCATGGAGCGTCAAAGAGAACGTGCGCGCCGCCATGGCGAGGATGCTCTTCAGCTTCTGGTCCTCGATACGGTCCCAGCGCCCCGTCTATACCGCGCCTGAAAAGGCCCAGGAGAGACACGCCCGGGTTGAGCCACCACCCGCTGCCTTCTTCACAGGCGCCCTGGCGGCGTCTGACCTCGTCAAGCCGGCAGCGGTTGATGCGATCTGGTTCCCTAGCCCGCCCCCGTCCGACTCAGCCGAGCTCGCGAAGCAGAAGGTCGTACTGCATTTCCCCGGTGGCGCCTTCGTCCTCGCGTTTAGCCACGAGAGCTCGGGGAGACCCATCGCCGACGCTCTGAGCAAGCACTTCAAAGCAGACAGGGTCGTTTGGGCCCAGTACCGCCTGTCCGGCACCCCCGAGACCTGCTTCCCCGCCGCGGTCCAGGATGCCGTGACCTTCTACCACTGCATCATATCGCTCGGGGTGGATCCCGCAAACATCATCGTGTCGGGCGACTCGGCTGGAGGGAACGTCGCCGTCGCGCTCGCGCGGTATCTCCAGGACAGCCAGACAAAGCTCCCGCTACCGGGGGGCGTCGCCGTCTTTTCTCCGTGGGTCCACGTGACGAAGACTGCCGGACAGGACTATGACCACGAAAACCACTCCCAGGCCGATGTCCTGCACAGCTCGGTCTTGCAGTGGGGAGCCGATGTGTACCGGCCGCAGGGGCAGCTTTCGCCAGAGATCGAGGCCTACATCTCGCCGCTGCACCACCCATTCGAACTGTCAGTCCCTCTGTACGTCCAAGCTGGCTCGGCTGAGGGGATGCACGACCAAATCAGGAGCTTCTCGGAGGAAATGGCCAGCATCGGGGGGAATCGAGTGCTGTTCCGCTCAACACCCCTGGCGCCACACAATCTCCCCTTCTGCCATGACCAGTTTGGCAAGACGAAGGAGTTGGGAGAATCTCTCGACGAGGCTTTTGAGTTCTTCAGGCCAGATAACTAGACGAGAAGGGGGAACGTGCATTCCAACTATTTGGGCTCAACTTGGAAAAGTTGGCATATGAAGGTTGCACTTTCATCATCCACACGACAGGATTACAATTTTCCGACGTCAAGATGAAGACTCGTCTCATCCTGGGCATAATTGATTACCGAGTTCTAGTGCTGTATGAAAAAACACCAAAGAAATGAAATTGACCTGAGACTCATCTACCCTCCCCCCCCCGGGGGTTGCTCTATTCAGTTGTATGGAAGCTAGTCGATCTATACAATGTACATTATCTCCATTTCAGACTGTTCATAACCTCGCCAGTATTGCCATGTCTTGTTACATTGTACGAGATGGCGCTTTGGGTATGAGATTGACCTGAACATTCCAAGGCCGCTTAGATACTCAGACCGAAGACATTAGAGGCAGGCCCAGTCAGCAGTACACTTCATGGATTACACCGATAGCGAAGCGAGGTGAGGTCAAACAATGACAAATTAGAAGCCAGGAAGTTGATTGCTACTCGATGTTGGTAGCTACATGATGACCTCTGACCAATGCAGTCAGCCTGTCAGGCCGTTGGTAGCACAAAGGTGGGCATGCCTCCGATTTGGGCTTAGGAGGTCCGGGCTAGACAGAATCCTTCCAGCAAGCCATCAAACAATGACCTACAATGCAGGCTTCACAATGTCACACACGTGGCACCAACACATATGCCATCTTTTGAAGTCGAGCAATTTGTCTGGCCAAACATAACGACAGAACTGTTCCTGCAAGGTCACCGCCAGAAATGGCGTCCCAAAGCTACTCATCGCGTCACATAAGCAGCGATGTGTCGATCGGCCAATGCCTAGCAGCCATCGCTGCCATGGTGAGCCTGAGCCCTTCATCAAATGAGCAGGCAACTTGCCACCACCGGCCTGAGCCTCATACTCTTCCTCACAGATTATCGCCTACTCTGTAGGTAGAACGATCTACAATGTCCACTTCCACCCGCTCGCAAAGTACCCCGGACCAAAGCTTGCCGCTGTCACTGATGCCTGGTGGGCTTACTCAAGGTACTGAGCCTCGTCAGACCGCGTTCCGCAACTCCTGGCATGCCTCTGGCTTTCCTTGGATCAACCCGTTTTCACATCATAACTCTGGCTAACGCGCTTCAACATTTAGCATCACAGGAAAGTACCCTTGGATCATCGAGGATGTCCTCAGAAAATACGGTACTTATACATTCGTGCTCTCTCTGATACAACACCCCACCGCTGACACCAGAACAGGGGATGTAGTCCGCGTTGCTCCTAATGAGCTTGTATTCTTGAAACCTGAGGCAGCAAAAGGTCAGCTCCCCCTGGTTGCGAACCATCCAGCGGCTCTCAACATGCTGATCGAAGTACCTGGTCAGACATATACCTTTCACAGGAAAAGAATCTCGAGCTGTTCGTCCAGGTCGGGTACGACGCCTTGGACACTGGCGACGGGGGCATCTCCGGAGAGACAAACCCCGTCAAACACCGCGAAATCGCAAAGAAGCTTGCACCTGCTTTTAGCACGAGGAACTTCAAAGCGAAGGAGACAGCAGTTCATAATCACATTGACCTGTTTGTGCAGAGAATGAAGGAAGTGGGGACTGGAGAGGAGGGGGCCGAGTTACAACGCTGGACGGACTGGCTGGCGCTGGACCTCTCAGCCGACATGACATATGGCCTCGCGATGAACCAGATGCGTGACAGTAAGCTTTTGAGACGCCTACAAACTACATGATGTTGCTAATGTGGAACAGTGAAGGACTCGACTCTCCTCAGCGCAACTCTAAAGCTGAATCTATTCTTGACGATGAGCCAGATCACGAGGAAGTTCCGCCTGCTTAGCCCCCTGATGTACCTCACCATCCCACCGTCCGTGTGGTTCGTGATGCCGCGGCTCATCGGGATGAACCACCAAGACGTCAAGGCGCGGATCGAGCGCCGGGGGAAGACGGAGCACCTGGACTACTTCGAGCAGCTCCTCCCCTCCGATAGGCCCTTCCCGGAAGACAAGAAGGATATCTATCACCTAGAAAATGTCGCGGGGCAGCTGCTCCTGGCTGGCTGGCAGCCCCTGGCGAACCAGTTCTATTCCCTGATATTCTTCGTCCTGAGGGAACCCGAGGCTTACGCGGCGCTGGTGAAGGAGGTCCGAGATGCCTTCACTAGCTACGACGCCATCAATGCTGAGTCTACGGCTGGCTCGAAATATCTGCAGGCTTGTGCCTATGAGAGCCTTCGCCTCCACCAAGAAACGGTTGACGGGCTGCCGCGGGTAAGCCCAGGCGCTCTCGTGGACGGCGCACACATTCCCCGAGGCGTACGTCGCAGAACCCGTGAGACTTCCATTTAAAATCATGTCTACTGAAATACACTCCAACCAGGTCACCTGCCAGATCAGCTACTTCGCCGCAGCGCGAAGCCCGCGCTTCTTCACCGACCCGCTCAAGTTCCGCCCGGAACGGTGGCTGCCGCCAGACCACCCGAGGTTCGATCTATTGTACGGAAACGACAACCTCAGGGCGTCCAAGCCTTTCAGCCAAGGACCTAGGGGGTGTCCTGGCGGTTCTATAGCCTTGGCTCTGCTGCGGATATTCGTCGCCAAGGTCTTGTGGGAATTTGATCTGGAGGCGGCGCCGGGTCAAGATGGCTTGTCGTTTGACAAGGACTTCAAGTTCATGACGTTCTGGGAGAGGCCACAATTCTGGGTCCGGTTCAAGCCTGTCAAAAGGAGGTGAAGTGAGTAGGAAGAGCCGGAGCGCCGACAGACTTGCCCGGAAGGGCTGATGTGTCGTGAAGACATATTTCCAGAGGCTTTGTGTTCAATGATTTCCTTGTGCTTCACCAATACAAGGACAGAATCCGAGCATATGTGTATATTAATATCCGATCAATATGGGTGGTATCATAGTCTAGTAAATCTATTAGATGCAATCACTTCGTCCCTCCAGACTTCCAAGTCGGCCTCCTCACCCCACCAGCCCCGGCACTATCAAACCCACTCGGGGACCGCACCCTGTTCAGATCAGGGATCTCGTAAGAAGCCAAGGTCCTCTGCCGGCGCACCGTGGCCCAAAAGTCATAGCTCCGGTCCTTCCTCTTGCGCTCGCGCTCCCCCCTGTCCCAGCGGGCCCTGTCGGCCCTCCGGCGCGCCTTGGCCTCCCTGCTGGCCTCGGGCTCCAGCGCCCTCGCGCCCTCCTTGGCCGACTCCCACGCGCGCTTGAGCCTGAGCCAGGCGGTGCCGAAGTAGATCTGAACGCGCGAGGAGAAGGCGGCGACGAGGGTGACGAGGATCAAAAAGAAGGAGATGGGCAGGCTGATCTCGCCGATAAAGGCCATCGTGGGCAGCTGGTTGTCCCACTCGACGACGTTCATGCCGAAGAGGGAGGTGAAGAAGGAGAGGGGCAGGAAGATGACGGTGAAGATGGTGAAGATCATGACCGACAGGTTCTGCGAGCTGGCGAGCTCCGTCTGCAGCCGGGACCAGCGCACGTCGTCCACCTGTGCCTGGCGCTGGGCCATCTCAAGGAGTTTCTCATACTGTCGGCGAAAGGGGAAAGTCAGTGGAGGTCAACGAAGGACGGGGATGGAAACCTTGTCAGAACTCACGTCTCCCCTGGTGGCCGCAACCCTGTCCAGCATCTCGGTCGTCTGCGTCTTGTACTCGGCCAGCCTCGCCAGCGCCTCGGCCAGGTACCCGCGCCCGTTGTGCGTGATGCCCCGGAGGCCGTCGCCCTCGTAGATCTCGAGCATCCTGCCGAGCATGGTCGTCTGGGTCTCGAAGAGCTTCATCAGCGTCCTGAGCTCGTCCTCCATGTCGCGCAGCTCCATGAGGGCCGACGTGTTCTCGCGGTTCTCCCGCTCGGCCTGCTCGATCTCGCGCTTGTGGCGCTTCTTGATCGACTTTGCGCTCGTCTCCGCGAGGTGCTCGTCCTCCGAGTCGACGTCCTTGAACGTCTGCATGCGGAACTTCTTCAGGTTCCATGTCATGCGTTCGGTCTAGCAACGGTACATGTCAGCTTGCAAGATTCAAGACTGGGACGAGACAAGGAAAATCATACCAGTATTCCGATGGCTTCCTCGAAAATTCGGAATATCTCGAGGTCGGGGTGCGAGGAGCGGTCGAGAAGGACGGTGACGGCATGCAGGGCAACAAAGGCAGCGAGATCCAGAGCGTTCTCGCATCTCCCAGTGAGATCACCATTCAGTTCGTTGTAGATGCTGTTCCTCAGGTCCGCCTGCTGGAACAGGGCTCCCTCGGACGGTCGAGACTCCCGTTTCGGGAAGAAGGTCGTCAGGGTCGTGGTGTCAATAGCCCACAGCCACAGCTGATCTACCATGAGCAGGTTCCCGTCCCGGAGCAGCTCCTCGTGTTCGCTCTCGGATTCCGAGGACGCGGCCTCCTTCTGATTCTCAATGGTCTCGTGCAGGAGCTTCGTACCAACCGAGTATCTCTGTACCAAGGCCTTGATCGCTTCGTCGTCGCTCCAGGTCTTCCCGACAAAGGGCCGCCGTGGGTTGTCTTTCTTGGTGAGCTTGTACAGCATTTGGTCGTCGTCACGGGCATATGTGTCTCTCAGAGAAGGATATCCAAACTGGTCCAATGTTCGACGGCAGTTCAGTGGCGGGTCGTGGCCTATATACTCCCAGACCACGCGGAGCTCGAGCGACTCGAGATCGGCAATGTCCTCGGGCACTGGCCTAGAGCGGCCGTGAGCGAGCCTTCGTGTCATGATGCTTCTGCGTTTGATGATGTGCCTGTATGTGTCAAAATGAAGATACGGGAGGTAGACATAGAGGTAGGTCGGCGCCGGGCCCGCGTTGAGTTGGGGGCTTGTGTATGACAGTCGCGGAGACGGCGCCGAATCGGGAGAAAAGTAGTGGACGGCCGGCTTTACAAATGATGGCTGAGACTGGGAATGTCGGCCTCGGACGTGCTTGGAGACCCAGTTCTCGTTGTTGAACAGCTTGCTGAAGTCCTGACGGTGTGTCTCTGATAGCTTGTCAAATATGTCCTGGGCCATTGTTAGCATGGAGGTCCCATCCATGACTTGCGTTCCTGGCTCACCTTGACCCAAAGAGGGTTTGTGAAGGGCAGATGGATCCACATGAACTTCCTCCGGTCAGCGTTCGGCCTCGAGAATCCGGCAGTCAAGTCCATCAGTGCATATGTCTTGCTGACCCTATCGGCTCGACCGTTGGATTCCGGGACGAAGCCCGTGTGATCCGATGTTGCCCCTGCACGATTTTCAGGGGCGTCAGTTCCTTCATGTATATCCGAATCATCATCCCTGGGAGATAGCTCCAGGTCAGTCGGATCCGACATTGTACTTGCCGTCATACCACTACCTCGGCTGGAAGGACGCTGGAATCCAGGCGTGGACAAGGTCGGGAGAGTTAGACTGTGTGGACGCCTGCCGATTGGAGGAGGTGAGGAATTCCCTTCGCCCGTTTCAGGCCTTGCTGACGGGAGTGTGACCACGATGTCGGGGGAGTTTGGCCGTCGCTGTTGCTGAGTCCCAGAGACATTAGACTTCCAGAAATTCTGCACGCCTGTCAAGATGTTCAAGCCGCCGCCACGGTTGCTGTTGTTGGATCCGTCAGCTGAGCCTTGAGCCCCAACCCGTCCTCCAGATGCGCCGTGCCGACGCGAGACACGCTTCAGGCGCTCTTCCAAGCATATCTCGGGTCCCTTCTGCAGGAAATCTGCGAGGTGATACTTGGCGATGTACAGCCGAATGTCAGACTCGAGGCCGGCATCCGGATCCTCATAAAACCCGATGAGCTCGACCTTGACATGCTCCTTCAGCTTCAAGGGCGTGTGGATGGTCTGGCTGAGGGCCTCGGCTTTGGCGACGGCAGCGGCCAGGTCCTGCAGGTAGGTGGCCAGCGTCCGAGGGTTGGTGACGCCGAAAGATGCGCAGTGGGCGTGGTCGCTCTCCAGGGCAGAGTAGATTGTCTCTTGTCTGACGTCGACGATGGCGGACTTGATGGAGACGAGCGGGGCAGAGAACTGGACCTCGTCCGCGTAGTCCAGGCCGGAGCCTGAGAGCTGCGAGTCTATGGTCTCGTAGAAACTCCAGACCCGCATCTCGCTGACGACGTTTGTGAAGTCCTCGTGCATCTTGATGAGGCTCTTGTTGCTCACTCGGATCTCATTTACCAGGGACGTGGGAAGTGGCCGCTGCAGGTGAAGAAGCAACTGGATGCTTTCGCTCAGGTTTCGCATGGACATGTAACTGGAGCCGCGGTGTGGTGTTGCTGGCGATGTTAGCTCCGAGTAAAGCAATGTGTATACGGCATCTCTTACCAAAAAAGGTGATACCGTGACAATTGAACAGAAGCGGGCGATACTTTTCGCTCTTGCTTGCCATGAGTAGGGCCTTCTTGACCACCAGGCCACCAATGCTGTGCGCGATGAAGAATAGAGGGCGAGACGCATGCTGTCCTTCGCGCCGTTGGAATACGTTCTCCAGCAGATCCCTCGCGAGGCCCTCGAGCGTGGTGTGGTCAGTCAGCTCACGGTGCCTGTAGAGCATGACCCTCGCCGTGTTCGCATAGCGACGGATGCCCTGTCTGACCCAAAGGTGGGCTGCCTTGGGGAAGTTGCCGCCGATGCCAGGCGTCAGGATGGCGTCGCCAGCCAGCTCCTTGATCGCGGGGTGCGAGGTCAGGTCGTCCTGGTCAGCGTTGCCGAAGAAGTTGTCCGGAAGGGGGTCTCGGGTCCAGGTCTCGACAGGGTCCGCCCCGGGACAGGGCACGGTGATGATATCGGCCTTGGTCTCGTTGTAGCCCACGCCGCCGACCTCTCCATCGACGTGGGCGAATCCCGGCTCGGGGTCCCAGTGGGACATGCTCGTCCGGTTCGACGCATCGTGCTCGCTGACGCGGACTGCAGCCAGCTTGCCCTTGACTGAGGTCGGCCCAGTGGTGGACTGGGCCGTGCCGTGCGACTGCGCACTCGACTGCTGTGCCTCCGGGAACTCGGGTCTGGATGGTAGGGGATCAGACTGCATGCGCTCTGGCGAGTCCCTTAGTTCGTCCTCGAGTCTTGAGTCGTCGAGGGCGTCTGCCACATCTGCAGGTACAGATGCGGATGCAGACGTCTCGGATTGGCCCTGTGAGACGAGGGGCCGACGGTCCATTCTCAAATGATGCCAAGCGCGCCTAGGAAAAATCACGGCTGTGGGTACGACTTCAACATCTCTTCCGTCAACAACGACGATCGCGACTAGACTGAAAAGACGAAAAAGAAAATTGCAAAAGAACAACCAAGTCTGACAGGTAGAGATATGGAGCCTGGAGGAATGCGATCAGACTCATTCTCTTACCTCACGAGTCCTGGAGCCACAAAGGCTGCAGGCTCCAATCTGACATGCCCCGGGGCTGCGCCTCCGGAATGGAGGGTCATGAAGCCACCAGGCGCCAATCCATCAGCAGTAAAAAAGCCAGGGCGTGTTTGCCTATCACCTCGCTCGGGAGCCGGCGCGCAGGAGCTGAGCCCGCTGAGGCACATCTGACCCGAGGAAACGATCCACACTAACGCTGATCAGCGTAGTCAGAAAGGGGGGGATCATCTGCGCACCAAGAGACGCAGGTGGGAGCTGCCGAGATGCCGTAAATGGGGCACCTGGGGCACCTGGGCATCATCCGTCCACGCAATGTGGCCATCCAACCTGTCACCGACAATTGTACGCTGCAAACATTTTAATTGCCAATGACTAACAGCAGCCCACCCGAGGGTTGTGCTTAGGCAGACGTGCAGCGCTTAAGTCTACGTGTTACATGTCATTCTGCCATGCTTAGAAACTGTACTACTTCTGGATCGCTTGCAGGATATCGTTTCCTTTATCGATTCCTTGCGCAACATGTAGATCGAATCATCCATAACGTCGATGGTTTCCACATGAGCCGAGATGCAGGTAACAGACACCCGACCTCACTAATAGTGCTTGTCTGATGACTTCCCAACCCCGATTCATCGGCAATAACTGCGCCTGTATCCCGAGCAATGTGACCTGGACCGAAGCTGATCCGATCATCAGGAAGGGACCTGAAGCTCTTGCAGCATCATCGGCTGTGGCTTCAATCCCCGGCCAGACCCTTTTGCTGGCTTTGTTTTGATGTCTTGATGCTCCCAGGGTATCCAGAAAGGCTAATAGAGCGTTCCAAAGATTTATAGTGAGGAGTTCTTTACTGCTCTGCAGACGAGGAAGCAAACGTGATGATTTCGCTCGCCCGTTTTGAGCAGACTGGGTGAAGTCAAGCGGATCTTACGCACGGCAAACAGCTGCCAGTCATTGCCTGGAGAAAGCACTTTGATGATCATGGCGTAGAGAGTCCCGATGGAGGGATGCAAAGGACCGGTTGTATCCTGACAGGTCTATGTATTTTACACGGCGATGCCGACCCATTCAAAATCCCCATTTCCGAAAAGCGTACGAGAAACGCATGGTTCGTAGCCATAATTCCGTTACGAACCACTGGCTTCCTTTTCGAATAGCGGTAAGGTGCTCCCACTTCATGGTATTCTGCAAATAGAGATATTGGAGAACGGCAGCTCAAGGTGGTGGAACAACCTCAGCCACTGCCAGTGGGGCCACGAGGGTGGGTTTGGGATCTTGAACTCATGAACAAGGCAAAGCGGGTTTGATTTCGCCTTGGCATTGTGGAACACATTCAGGTACCAATCTTCTACCAAAAATTTGGCGACATGTTGAATCAGAATCTTGGTCCAGCCCACAATATAGGCAACTCCTATGTTTGACCATCCAAAAACTTTCTTCGCAGCTTCTCTTGTTTGAACTTCAGTCCCATGTCCTAAATGCGAATTGCTTGCCATGGAAATGGTATGAATCCTGCATGACACTGCTCCTAGATAGGCCCATCACCATGTGTGTCCATATAAGTACGCCACAGCTACATCTAATTAGAACATATCACCCGAGCCTCATTCACACACCCAGACCCAAACACTCACACACCTAATACTCATATACTTAACACCCACACACAGCACCCACATACTTAACACTTACACACCCAGCACCCATAAACTTAACACCCACACACCCAACACCCATACGCCCAACACCTATACACCCAACACCCATAAACCTAACACCTATACACCCATACACCCAATACCTATACACCCAATACCTATACACCCAATACCCATACACCCAATACCTATACACCCAATACCTATACACCTAACACCCATACACTTAACACCCCTACACCTAACACCTATACAGCTAACACCCATACAGCTAACACCCATACACCTAGCACCTATACACCTAACACCCATACACATATTACTTACACGCCCAACACTAATATACCTAATACCTGCATACCCAATACCCACATACCTAGCACTCATATACCTAATACTTTTACACTCAATACTTATATAAGGACTGGGTGTTAAATTGAGTGTGGGAATCAGGTGTGTAAGTGTTGAGTTTGTAGGTGCTGGGTGTGTGAATTGGGCATGCGAATTAGGCGGTGTTCATAATATACCAGTGCATCGTCCATTTCTGCAGATGCAAATATCCATTCTCATACAATAAGGCAGTGACAGTCTAGATTATTATATGGATCATGTGCACTCAGTTGTTTAAAGATATGGCATAAATGACTTGAACCTGACTTTGCACATGAATTCCCATGTGGTTTGACAAGTTTGTTTGCTTTGGTAGTGCAGGTAGCCTAGCTGATGTCTTAGTAGTGGAGCCGAAGGCAAAAAGCCAGACCTGGGCCGGATACAACCCGGAGTTAACACAACCATCCACACATGAATACCTAGGTGTCCACACGTCTCCAAATCATCCGCTGCATCCTTGGCACCCTCCCTCAGCAGTCAGACATGCCTGCATACCCTTCTGAACACACACCATCATAAGATACTCTCAGAATCGACTGCCAGCCTTTCTAACTATTCTCAAAGCATCAAAACATCAAAACAAAGCCAGCAAAAGGGTCTGGCCGGGGATTGAACCCGGGACCTCGCGCATTGAAGCTTCAGGGTGTTCCCTAAGCGCGAATCATACCACTAGACCACCAGACCAGTTGTTGTTGTTGAAATCCAGGGTTTGGTGGCCATTATGGAGCCGGATTTGACTCGGTGGCGGAGCCGTCCCGGCGGTAAGGGGGCGGATGGTCCGTGCGTCGGCAGCTGAGTGGGGCTTCGTCCAAATGTGTCCGTGGGGAAGGATACTCATGTTTTCTGAGGAAGTGGTCGATATATATAGGACAGCTTGTAGGCGTTGCTGGAACATCACCTCGGGACTTTCGGATTAGTATTTTTTTCAGCAGCCTTGTGCAATGTAACTCTGAAATTACTTGATTGTTAAGCATACCGGTAGCTGAGACTAACCCGAGCTTACATATTCTTAAAGCCATTGGATAAACCTCAGCAACCTCTTATAAGATACCCTCTTATAAGAGACCTTCCTATGGGACAACCTCCTGTGGGATAATCTCCTGTGGGACAACCTCCTATGGGACAACCTCCTATGGGATAACCTCCTGTGGGATAACCTCCTGTGGGATAAGCTCTGATAAGACAACCTCTTACGGGATAACCTCCTATACTTGGATTACCCTCCTAGGTCTTATTCACCTGTAATACGCGCGGAAGTGTTGCGGTGTTGTGCAGGGCTTGTGGTAGGTAAATATGAGGACGAAATGAGTCATTGTGTTTTATGACCCTAGTCGAAGGGTAATTTGAACCAGACGGCAAATCGAAGTGGTTATGGTGAAGCTAGTTGTATTGTGTCGGGAGCTTGGAGTTGGCGTTTATCCTTTTCTCTGCATGGTCGAACGTCAAAGGCAACGACGTAGACATTTCCGGTGTCGCCATAATTTCGACCAATAAATGATGATATTTCCTCATCGGGACTGATTGCTGAAAGGTAAAGGTCACATCCAGGCGTCTTTGGGATGAAATTGGTGTGGCAAGTTACGAAGGTAGACTACATGATGCCGATTGCATTGCTCTACGCGGGGGCTGGATTTGGATTTCGTATTCTGAGACAGTGAAGATGAATCTGGGGAATAAGGAGGAAGAGACTTGAGGACTTGATTCGAATTCAATATACATGGCTCAGGCTTGTGGCTAACACTTGGGAGGAAGCGGTTCAACAATTTTGTTCACTTCGCACTCTTCGCACTACATCTGTGAATAACTCGGTCCAGAATTCGTCTTAACGGACGGAAATATCGAGATCTTCGGCGAGTCGGACAAGCTCGTTTTTTCTTTATGGCCGAAACATTGAGACACTCCCAGCATCGCCATCCCATCCTCCACATTCGGGGCCGCTGTGGTCGAGTCGAGGAATGTTGTCCCTGAGTGATGATGCCGTTACACCTGAGCCTTGCGATCCTATTACGTTTTCGGCAGTATCAGTCAACTTGAGTGTTTCATTTCTGCCGATTAACGACGTGGATAGTGAAGAGACCATACCTCGGTCACGGCCATTTTAGTCAAGTCAGCCAGTCATCTGTCACCTTGAACACGAGTCTAGTGTTCAAACGAGTCACCCTTGACCACCGAAACAAGCCAGAAATCGTATAATTACATGGATCTCATCAAAGAACTGACTGTCTTGCGTCACCCGAGTATTCGGGGAATCTGCTGGCATGTGGTCTCAAGCCCCAATTTTCAAGCCGGACAAAGTCTACGACAGTGTTTCCGCAAAGGTGCTTGAGACCTGGCCAGTCTTAGTTTTAAAGAGGGCACTATTTAGAGACTTGCATGGCTTCTCCAATACAAGCATTGGCCGAGCTTTCAATTTGAAAGAGCGACCGCGGATTTGCTGGGAAATTGGCATTTCAACCGTGAGAAATGAAACCCATGGTATCGCAAACCCTAAGCTGATTCAACTGGCAGACATCGTCCACGGAGATATCAAGCCTCATTATGTGCTCATCTTTCAGAGTCCTCGTGGGAACATTCAAGGCCAAGGTGGCTGACTTCAGCTTTTCGACATGGTACGCAGCAGAAGACGAAACCATTCCCTTGCCGTCATCCTGACCTTGGAAAGCGCCAGAATGTGAGTGTCCCAGAGGAAATGAGGGGTCTTATGAATTCTACCCTGACGAGTGTCGGAGAATGGATGTTTATTGTTACGAGCTGCTTTGCTTCTGGTTGACGTTTGAGGAGATGCTATCTGGTATCAGGAGCTGCCATCGAGTACGCTGTGGCAATCCCCGAGTTAGCTTGAGAATAGCCTGCAGCCAGATATGGACATTCTCGATGCCATCAAGGAGAGTGGACATCTGGTTCAGATCTCGCATGTGCTCTTGGAAGCAGTGGGCTCGCAAGAGCCATCGCCGGATTGCCAAGACCTGGAGAATCTTAAGCAGGTTCTCGACAGATCCTTGGATGCTGATCCAGATGGAAGACCAAGTAGTGTCTTTGATGGAAATATCTGGTGTATCAATGTGTGTACCTGTGGGACATCCCAGTTCAAGAGTATCTCAAGTATTAGTCTCTATATCAACCAGGCGATTCAAGCTTCCACCTGAAATTCAGAGCGCTGACTCAAAAACAAATCGCTCATTCAAAGTAAGCGCACACTGTAGATTGAAGGCAGCAAGATACTAACATAGCCAGATTTTACCTATAGCTGTAACCCTGTATAGTTCAGACTAGAGAGTATGCCAAAGCTTGAAAGAACGCATTCGTGAAAGGATATTGGCAGAGAGGTTGGATGAGAACCAACTCGACTCCACCAGGTTCAAAAACGACCTCTTTCAGCTAGCAATCTGTCACCAAATTGGATTCGGGACCACCAAGGCACCAGAACAGGTCGCACTGCTGCTTGAAAAGTCTTTCGAATCTCAAGAACCCCTGGCTGAGGTTCTGGAAGCAACTGCGAGAAGATCGAATAATTCGATTAGTGGGACAATACCTAGATATATGACATCTTATACGACGCTCAACTCAATTCTGCAATACATATGTACGACTATTATGTCAAGAATCACAATCTTGAGGAAGCAGTGCAGAGAATTCGAAGGGAAAAAGGAGATTCTCAAAGTGTCGTCCCTGACGCATTTCCCATTCTTTGCACACTCCAGGCAGCTTTAGCAGAGATATGTTTCTATCAACGACAGTAGTCAAAGGCTGAAGAGCTCCAAATGTAGATAGTAGACCACAAATCATCTGATCAGGCGAGTAACATTAGGATCGAAAAGACCAATTTTGTCACAATCTATATAAATCAGAGCCATTGGAATTGAGCTGAAAATCCTCTTCTAGATCTTCTCCATGAATTTGAAGGAGATCACCCATATGGCTTCTATCCTGCACGGCCTCGGAATTACTTACACAAAAATGACTCAATACGCAATGGCCGATGACTATTTTCAGAAGGCTCTTAATTCATTTGAAGAAGTCCGAGCTCTACAAAGTCCTTCGACGCTGTCAGCCATGTGCCATTTGGCAGAATGCTACCATCATCAGCACAACGTGGACGGGGCTGTCAGAACCTGCCACAGGATCCTCTAATTGAGCAAGGGGTTATCGAGTGCTGAAGACCAAGGTTTTTTATCCGCTCAAGAGATTTAGGCCGCTTGTTTCAGTGTACAAGGCAAGAAGAAGGAATCCAAAAGGATGTTGTCTGATATGCTTCAAACAAGCACGAGGATCCCTGGTTCAGGTTCACAGAGAATTATCTCACTTCTTGGCCATCTAGGCGAAACATTCCTTGCCCAGGGTGATTTGGAAAACACAAGATAGACTTTGGAAGCACAGAAGGCCCAACTCAAACTCTGGGGAATTTCAACACCGGAAGGCAACGCAGAACTCCTGACTTGCAATAACAATCTTACAGCAATTGCACTGAGAACAGACCAACTTCTTGAAGCAAAAGTACTGTTTGAGAAGGTTCTGGAACAACGTCGACTCTTCACTTTCCACAGACGCCTCAAGCCACCCTGACAACGATGAGCAACTAAGCGGCAACGAGAAGGTCTCTGGGCGAGCTTGATGGTGTGGAAGAGACTCTGCAAGAAGTAAAGGAGATCCAAAGTACCACTCTGGGACCGTTGAATTCTGCGACGTTACTCACGGAATCAAACATTGCTAGCCTTTAGCACCTGGCGACAGTCTCAGTACCAGACACAGGTAGAAAGCACTTATCTGCTGGCCTCGGAATTCGAGGTTTTGAGCTGTACCTCAAACACTGCCAACTGCCCTGATATCCAGAGATTTGTATCATAGTTGGGCTCAGGGCTGCCAGAGGCTTAGGTAGATTTACGGTTGTCTCTTGCATGGCTGGTGAACTGTGCAGTAGAACAGATACCGTGCTTCCTCTGAGCTTTCTGTGCAGATGGCATCCGATTCAGACATGAGGCCCCTAATGTGAAAATGGCCATGGGACGTGGTGAACTTTTGAGGATGACTAGTCCGCAAAGCAGAGGCCTATTGACCTTGGCAGTCGAGGTCTGGGCACATGCAGATCATCGACACCTGCCATCCACCATCCACAGGCAGCTGTTTCAGCCCCAGCTCGCATCATGTTTAGCTGCCGCGGTCCGCTTGTTCTCTAGCCCTCCCTTGGCCCTCCAGCTTTCTCCCATTGGGAATGATCTCCATTCACTAGTCTTGGACGCCTTTAGCTGCCTCTGGAAATCTACTTTGTTGATACTCACATTGTTCTCTCAGTCTCATCCTTCATCGTGTAGTGTAAGCCACTAGATCATTATCTTGCGATTTAAGTCCCTAAACTAAAACAAATTGTTCTTGGATTTTCCATACTTATCCAATATACCGCAACACGCAGACAAAAATGGCGAATGCAAGTGGATAATATTCTTGTCTACGATGTTGACAGCCATAAAAAGCAGAAAAATCATGGAACCACAGGCTGGCCGTCTTAATTTGAAAATGGACATGCAGAGGCTATGATCAGACAAAATGGCTCAACAAAAGTGAAGTTACTTGACTCTTGAAGTGCCCGGGTCCTGTACCTAGGTAATTTGGAACCCTAATGGGTCCCTGAGTAGTGCTGGGAGCAAGTCAATATACCCGGTGAAATCGGGTTCGGACGGATGCGCCGCAGCGGTTCTTTCACTTTGCTTGCTACCGCTGGTGCTAGGGATCCGAATGACTTGCCGAGAGGACTGTTGAATATTGGTATTGACTGAGTTGAATATTGGATTCTGGATGTTGTAGCGGATGAGGAGCTGGTGTTGGTGACGGGATAGACAACTCTCTGAGTTGTCACCAAACAAGCAAGCAACTTGGCATTGCTGATCTTCCAGGCTGCCAGCGCTGTCAAAGGGTGCTGATCTGCTGAAACAGCCAGCAGCAAGTCCTGATATGAGCCAAGCCTGGACTAGGGCTTTGTTTCATGGACCAGAGAAATCTAGTATCTGAACCGAAATCCTGGAGGCTCATAGAAGGGAAATCACAACCAGACTCGTGTGTTTCTTGAGAACGAATCTGGAAGATGACCGAGTGAGATCATTGAGACTCTGGCGATTGCTTGCATGCTAAAATTATATATCCTATGTAAGAATTACGGATGAAGATGAGATCACATGACCAGCGGGGATACCTCTGTTGGGAGAGCATCAGACCGAAGTAAACTTCAGAGACACATCTGGAGGTCTGCGGTTCTCATACATCACCGCAATGCGCAATACTATAACAGAGTTGTGAAGTTTTAGTTTTCTTTTTAGATTAACTATGGTTATGCACTGACTGCTGCCTAGACTCTAGATAATTAGATAGATTATGGGTTTTAAAACAAGATCCAACCCTGTAGCTTTTTAGGCAGCCTTGTTGTTTATATTTATAATTTAATAATCACTAGGTAATTATATTTTATAATAATCCTAATTTTATTAGGCTTATAAGAAGGATTTAATTTCAATAATTATAGCTGCACAGGCTTAATTAATTTATATAATTAAGTAAAGGTAATCTTATTTTTAATTTATATATATATACTTCTTTAAGTAATATATATTAATCCCTTTATCTAATAATAAATGCTTAAGTATTTAATATTAAAAGAAATATAATATTAATAATAAAGAGTTTTAAATATAATTATTTATAACTTATAGCTAAATAAATAATAATAATAATATAAATAAAGTTAATAAAAATTACTTTTAATAATACTTTAAATTAAGAAATTAAGTAGATAATTATATAATAAAAATTAAAATAATCTTTATAAAATATAATAATTTTATAAATATAATTTTAATTAAAAACTTAATTTCTTTTTATTTATATTAATATATATCTTTTTAAAAAAGTTT
>JACVEP010000135.1:78750-116823 GCA_018137895.1 Diaporthe sp. DP-2020a | reverse complement strand
ATAAACCTTTATTTAATTATTTATATAATAATTTTTAAAGGTATAAATCTTTTATATTTTTACTTCCCCTTTTTATTATTTAATTTTATTTTACTTTATATTTTTAATTTTATATTTATTTAATATTTCTATTATAATAAAAAGTAATTATTTAAAATAATTAAATCCTTAAAAGGTATAATATATTATATCTTTAAATACTTATAATATAATAATTTAAATGAATTAAGAATTATTTAGCTTTTTTAATTTTAATTAATTAACCTTCTTTATATTTATAAAATAATTAAATTATAACTACTTTTTTTTAATATATTAATTATATTAAGTAATATTATATTTAATATTTTTATAAAATATTTCTTAAGCTTTAAATTTTAATTAAATTATAAAAATAATATATTTTAAAATAACTTTTATAAATATTTATTATTTATTTATAAATTTAAAAGATACTTTTAAAAAGATTAAGTATTATATATTACTTATATTTTAATAAAAATAAATTATTTTATATAAATTATAATAAATATAATAAAAATTATTTAATAATTAATTAAAGTATTAAAATTTAATATTAAAAATAATTATAATATTATTTTAATTACTTTATATTTTAATAAAAAGTAATTTATTATCTTTCTTATATATAATATAAATTAAGATTATTATTACTTTATTTAATATAATTAAAAATATTAATTTATTTATTTAATTAATTTTTATAATAATAATTATAATAAGATATATATAAGAAGTATAAGGTGGCTTAATATATTTATTTAAATGCTTTTAGCTATATTTAATTGCTTAATATTATTAAGAAAAAATATTATTCCCCTTTATATATACTTATAAATATTTATTAATATAAAGGGAGCTTTATATATAATTAATAACCTTTAAATGCGGTTTTTTAAATTAAATAAGGCTATTTAATTAAGTAATTAGTTTAATTATATTAATTAGCTTAATAGCTTATTTCTCCTTAATAAATTTATTAATATAAAAATTATTTAAAAAGAAATAATAAAAGAAATAATAATTATTACTTTTAAAATTAAAAGAAGTAGTAATTAAATTTAATTATATTAGCTTAAATAGCTTATAACTTTTAATAATTATGCTAAATATATATAGAAAGATATAAATTCTTTATTTAAATATAAATATAAAATTAATATTATATATACTTTTTATAGCTTTAATTTTATTTAAATATTTTAAGAATAATTATTTAAAAACTTAAGTAGCTATAAAATTTATAACTTCTTAATATTAACCTTTTATATTTATATAAAAAGCTATATATTTATTAAGGCTATTAATATTATATTATAAATAAGTATTTTATTAAATTTATTATAAGTATTTTAAGAACTTTATAAAGCTTTAAGGCAGCTAATTATATTACTATTAAACTTTTTATAGCTTATAATAATTAAATTCTATTATATTAATAATAATATAATTAATTTAAATAATTATTATTATAAAAAGCTTTTTAAGTTATAATCCTTTAATTTATTTAATTATATATTTAATTAAATAAATCTCTTTATATAAGTTAAGTTTTATTATAATATATCTAAGAATATATTATTGCTTTTTATATAAAGTTAATATAATAATAAAAAAGATTTAATATTATTTAGCTTTAATAATAATAATAATAAAGAGGATAAAGCATAATAAGTTATAAGGTAAGTAGCTAAAAAGTTAAAAAAGGAGTAAATAATTATATAAAAATAATAATATATTTAATAATAATAATTAAAGCTTTAATAATAGCTTAATTATAATAAATAATATTTATTTTATATTAAAGTAAGTTCTTTTATTATATTTTTTTTATTTAATTATAACTTAAATATTTTTAATATAAAAAATATAATTCAAATTTATAAATAAATATTAATAATAATTTTAATAAATAAAAATATAAAATAAAGAAGGAGAATTAATAAAAAGAAAGGCTATAATAATAAGGGTAATATTAATAGCTAATTAAAGGTATTTAATTAAATTAAAAGTTTTACTTTTTAAATAATTATATAATTAATTATAAATTAATATATTTATTTTATAATAATAATTCCTTATTTTTTATAAAATAATATATATTTATATTACTTTATTTCTTTTATTTCTTTTTAAATTAATTAATTATTTTTAATAAATTTAAAAAAATATACCTCTTTTTAAAAAAATAAGTAATATTAAGGGAGATATATAATAATATATACCTTATAATTAGCAATAAATAAATATATATAAGTTTATAGCCTCTTCTCTTTTTTTTANATTAACCTTTCTTTATACCTTTTTTTAAATAAATTACTTTTAAAGAAATATTTTCCCTTTAGCCTAAGGGGCTTCTTTTAGCGCCCCTTAAACCCTTAATATAAGCGAATCCCTAAGCCTATAGATAAGGCGTGAAATGCCGGCTATGCCTTGTTTTATTAAGAATCTATATTTTTATAATAATATTATAATTTTTCGTTTTAATTATTATAAGAAACCTTATTTTTATAAAAAGAGAAGGTATTAAGGTTAGCTTTAAATGTATTTAAGAGAGAAAATTTATTTCTATTAATAAAAAGGGGTAGATTTAGGCTATAGGTTTTAATAAGCTTTATAAATTACCCTTATAAACTTTAATTAGAGTTTCTCGCTTAATTAAAATATATAGGATTGGTCTCCGTAGGTTTACATCCGGAGCTGGCTCGCCGGTGCCGAGAGACGACGCGTTTTCCCAGTCCTTGGATGAGAAGGATACTGTCAGTGGTGCTAACCCCCTCGGAATTCAGCGTCGGATGACCCCTCCCTTGGTACAAGTCGATAGCCGTAGACAGTTCAAGTTGGATTTATGGGCCGCCCGTATTCATGTAGCTGGAGGCTCGTGCTCGGTGCTGGGCTACGATGGCGGCAACGTTATGGAAGGTGTCATAGCCGGCGCTAGACCAAAGACAGATAGGCTTTGCGAGAAGATTTGCTCTACCACACGGCCTAGCTCCTAGAGAGGGCATCAGCCCCAACGCGCTGTAACTACAACCCGTCTCTTAGATCCGTCGCCCTTGAGCCAGACATCTTCTTCATGACGTTCGGCAAAGACATGGCTTGGGATCCATTCTGACGCAGGCACGTGGCAGGTAGTTCACCCATTCCGAAGAGAATAACCAGTTGACGTCTGTGCTTCGAAAAATTTGGCATCCGGTGTTGCCGTCCCGACGCCACGGGCCCGGTGCGGAACTAAGTAGGACCTAGGCGATCCACAGACAAGCGCTGTAGACACTCAACTTCTTCGTATTTCTTTTCTGCAAGTCCACTGGTTGGAGTCTGGCTAGCGTCCCAGCCCCTCCGAAAGGTGGGTTTAAAGTAGGATCGACATGTTATAACTCTATCACGGGTCCAACGTCTTGGGCGTGGACTTCTTCTTTTCCGAGGCACCGCAACGGGATCGTCATCATATCTACCCTTTCCAAATACTTTAGCACTAGAATTGTAATTACCCCTGATCTATGCTCACAAGTCACCCCGCATTAGCGTAAGCAATGTCAATTGCTGAGCATATATTTCCAAGTAGTCCTTCTGTAGTTGTTAGGGAGAATATATGTCTTCCCCTTCCTAGAAGCCACAGGCCCATATGGTCCCACCCTTCTCCTAAGCCGACCTCTAATACCGAGCCAACAAGATGAGGTCCACTCCCATCGCCATTGCCCTCGCTGGCCTCGCTAGCTTGGCCATTGCTGCTCCACCTCCTGCTCCTCAAGTCACACCTGCACCTTCGCTGGCAGATCTTGAGGACAGGGGTCTTATAGGTGGCCTTGTTGGTGGTGTCCTTGGTGGTGTCCTGGGGCCTATCTTTTCTGATATCAATTCCGCTGTCAGCGCCGGGAACCTAGGCGCTCTCACTTCTGCCTTGAAGAAGGTCAAAGCTACAGCCACCCCTACCGATGTATCTCAGGCCAGCGCCACCCTTGCAGCCATTCACTCAGCCTCACCTTCCAGTCTCTTCGAATACGCCGCTGCACTTGCTGCCAACGGCCTTGTCGTCAGCGACATCAACTCACTCCTTACCAGCACTCTCGGCCAGTTCACTGGTGCCAACAGTCTCACCAACAGCAACCCCAACCCACCGAAATCTGTCTACCCCAAGAAGGGCGCCTGCGACGCACCTTACTCCCTCTCCGAGACTGCCTTGCGCCAGGCCATTCACATTCCATCCACTTTCACCTACGGAAAGAAGCCTCCAGTGATTTTGTTCCCAGGCACTGGCAACACTGGTTATCAGACGTTTTCCGGAAATCTGATTCCCCTCTTGACCGGTGTCAGCTACGCAGACCCGGTCTGGGTCAACGTCCCCGGACAGCTCCTCAACGACGCCCAGAAAAACGCCGAATATGCCGCGTACGCGATCAACTACATTGCCTCCTTGACTTCTCGCAACGTCTCCATGATCGCCTGGTCTCAGGGGAACATCGACTCTCAGTGGGCATACAAGTACTGGCCGTCCACCCGTAATGTGACCAGCGACCACATCGCCATCTCCCCCGATTACAAGGGCACAATCATCGCAGACTTTGTCGACTTAACCGGCCTCACCAACGACCCGTCCGTTCTCCAGCAGGAGTACTTTTCCAAATTCATCACCACCCTCCGCGCCAACGGCGGTGACAGCGGCTATGTTCCCACTACTGTCCTGTACTCTGGGTTTTTCGACGAGATCGTTCAGCCACAGTCAGGCACAGGTGCATCAGCTTACCTGCTCGACGCACGAGGCGTCGGCGTTACCAACAATGAGGTCCAGCTGGTATGCCCCGGCGGCGTGGCCGGCTCCCTTTATACCCACGAAGGCATGCTGTACAACCCCATCACTTTTGCCCTCATCCAGGATGCTCTGACCCATGCCGGTCCCGGTCAGACCAGCCATATCGACCTTACCACCCTCTGCAAGCAATACCTCGCCACTGGTCTTAATATCGGCAATTTCCTCGCCACTGAGAATGCTGTCGTGGTCGCTCTTCTCTCCCTGCTCCTCTACACGCCCAAGTTGGCTACTGAGCCCCCTATCTCGGCCTATGCCACTGCTACAAGCATTTGTGCAACGTCTGCAAAACTAATATAATGCATTTGTACAATTAGCTAACTCGGGACACAATGCTAATTAAAATCATTGAAGATGATTTAACTCCAAGTTCCATGTCACTACAAATACAAAAGACACATAGTTGGGACAAAATATGTCTTCGTAGTTTCCGGTCGTTATATTACAAACCGGGTAGTACAATTTTACAATATGAAAACCTCGTATAACCACGCAGTCGCTGCTCTCCGTCCCATAGATGTCGCAGTACCGGGATTTCTGAGACACCCTCTGCCTGACCTTCGTTCACTCAAAAGAAAGCGGGCGAAGCACCTGAGATATACCGACTAAGTCGTGATCAGTAACCAGGCTGATGAAGCCGCGGGCCTGCACGGTTCGCAGACAATCCTCCGGCCATTCCGCATTCTTGTATCCACATATACGCCGCTGAGGCACAGCGCGTCTGGTGAGACCATGCACGTTGGCGGAAAGACATCGAGGCGCTCTACCAACATCGCCCCGAAATCGACAGATGATAAGGATCTAGGTGAACATAGCCCTCAAGCCCGTCGAGATTCTATGCATGTGCTTGCTCACCCAATCACACCAAGTCTGCCCCTCTCGATTGAGTTAACATAATCTTCACTGGCAGCTGAAGCCGTGAGCCTCGACCCTGACTAGTCGTCACGCGCCACTAAAGCTCCGGGCACAGCCACTTCTATAACTCGTGCTAGAGTCTAGCCCAAGCAACTTGCACAATAGCTATACCTACCTATCAAAGCCAGGACTCTTTTGGCAGACTGGAGGAGCTGCGGTACCTACAGGATGGTCTGATACAAGTTATTCTGCATGCTTAATGCGATACCCATTTCGACACCAAAGAACTGATTCTCATGTGCTTGACGTCTTGCATAACTGTAGCAAGGACACGTCGAGAGAGGAGGAAGAACGCTATTACTCGGTTGACAACATGACCAGCACTAATAATCAGTCTTGATTGCCTCAAAAGTTCATGTCCTTGGAAATCGCCCTCGCGGTATGAGCTATGTCAAAATCACGAGAAATGCCACCACCACTCTATAGCTCTGAGAGCAGGCGCGCTGCGTCTGGGTGTTGCCGTTGCCACTCAGCTTCTTCTTCCATTATTCTCCTTCCATATTTTCTTTGCCAATCCTGTGGGACTGAGAGCACTGCAAAGTGGCCGGGCCTTTTGCACAAATCAATGGCTCCGTCCAGGCCATCATCTCCGCTGCGTCCACCGGCCTTCAGCAAAAACTCAACCATGTCTAGTCTCCCACGCTTGGCGGCAACATCAAGTGCCCGTTGCCGATGGGGACCCCGTGCTTCCTCGATTATCCCGCTTAAAGCATTTACCAGACGTCAGCACCGTTATCGAGGAGGAATTCTGCCAAGGAGAGGAACCCAGAATCTGCGGCCCACTGAAGAGCAGTGAACCCATACCTTTCGGTCGGGGCCTCATTGACGTTGGCCCCCTGCACTTTGACCAGATCCTCGACAATTTCAAACGAGCCTCTAAAGCAAGCGGCCTGCAAGGCTGTGAGTCCTCCCTTTTCACCTGCTGGAGCATGGATATCTGCCCCTCGTAGGATGAACTGTTGTGCCAACTTTTCACGTCGGCCCATTATGGCCGCGGGAAGCGCCATCGTCCACTCGGGATATGGTGGTTCAACGTCGGCTCCACGGCCTCGCTCATTCAAATCCGCCCCAGCATCTGCAACTCTGAGAATTAAGTCGTCATCTGCTCCGGCGTCGATTAACAGACAAATTAATGGTTGCCATTCCTCGAGCCGCGGCCGTGGTTTGTGTTGGACTGGAGCACCAGCCTCAAACAGATGGGTAAAAATTTCCAAGTAGCCTGGAACTGGCCTTCCTCCGCTGCCGCGTTGTCCGTGTAGTGATGCCTCCAAGATTGTAAGTTCCCCTCCGCAATGTTTGTAGTCGGCGCCTTCCCGAAGCAAAAGATGGACAATCTTGGATCTATCATGAGACTTGCCGAGCAGAGCGTCATGCAACATTGTGTTCCCAGACTGCGCAGCGGCCCGAGAATGAACGCGAAGTCCCTTGCTGAGAAGCAATTCCACAACTGCCAAGCTGCATTGAGCACGGATACTCAGTTGGAGCAGATCCATGTCGTCTTCGTGATACTCGAGATTCCGGTCGACTAATCCATTCAACAATAAAACGTCGCATGGGTGATACACATCATACGCGTCAGGTCTCTGGTCGAAACGGAAGTCGTCTGGGACATGGAACAACGCGGCCTCGATTATCTCTTTGTCGATAATAGAACCAATGCCGTGAGAAGCTGCAAGTGACCGAATCCATGTAATTGTCTCGATACGCCGTTTCTCGGCTATGGCGAGACGCATCGGATCTGTATGAGATAAATAGGGAGGATATACTGTGACACTGGCAGAAGCGACAAACTTGGAGCTCATCTGACTGTACAGAAGATATCGACGCAAAATCTCCAACCGACGGAGCTCTCTGTCTGTCCTCTCCCAAGAGTAATATGGCCTTTCCACGTGAAGAATCTCATGGATAGGTATCGACTTGAGAAATGGTACTAAATCGATAGTATCCTTGAACATGTTCAGGGTCTCGGGATTCCCAGCTGCCGCCGCGACGATCATGGGATTCCAAGATGAATACCCTCTGTGATACCGCTGTTGATTATTCGAGAGGAGGCCGGCTCCAGGATCTACTCCCAGTTGTATCAGGGATGATGTGGTCTGGGTATCATTCAGACTCGCTGCAAACAGCAAACACTCCTGCATAGTTGCGCGGACTTCATATGCGTCGTTCTGTTTGCAAGAACAAAGATAATCCAGCAGACCCTTGGCCCCTTCCAGCGCTGCTGTGAATACCCCAGCGTTGTTGACGAACATTCTATGTTCGTTACTGAAAGGTATGACGGCGGAATAAAGGGCTTTTCGGTTCATCGGCGGGCAAAACATGATCAATTCATCAATGGTAATTGATGGAGGGTTAAGAATTGTAACCTTGGGGCGGTCATCGTAGCAGCATCGTGCTGGCAGGGTTGTTACCAACATGCCACCTTGTACGAGCAGCTGAACATAGTCGGCGAGGGTGTGGCCGTCTTTGAGTTCCTCGAAATCCCAAGAATAAACCTGACGCATGGCTAGACATATAAGCTGCGCTGGGTTATAGAACAAATGACGAACCTTATCCTGGCAATCCCCGAGAGCTTCCATGAGAGTTCTCATCATTGCTATGTCCCGTCGAGCTGCGGCTAAAGGAAGTAAATGCGAGTGACTCATGTCACGCCACAACTTCGAGGGCTTCAACGCGCGCTGGGCAACGTTGACCATACCATCCGCGTTGGATCCAATTTGCGCTGCAATCTCGAGGAAGTTTACCCCGTCACCAATCATAATGCTGCTCTTTCTCAATGTATCTCGAATCTCGAATAGTACGCGTGCAGCGGTCGATCGTCTGAGGTGCCAGACGACATTGCACAACGTCTCATAAGCCGCGCAGACTGTCGGTGCCTTGATGGAGAAGAAGGCTTTCAGCATGGTAAAGTCTGCAGATACACCGAACCAATGCAGGAACCAACTGTTGTCGTCGGACATCCAATTTATCCACAGATTATTAGACAGATGAAAAGTGACGCGTGCGAGCATATCCAAGGATGGGTTGCTGCCAAACAGCCGAGGTCCAGGAATCCATGTCGATTCCGCCGGCGCAGTGATGAGCAGGGGATTTGATTGTACTATGTCGACCAGCATGGTCAGATTCCATCTAAACGGAGAGCCCACATCAGTTCGCGGCAGCTTACCAAGGCTCAGCAGCTCCAAAAGAAACCGATTGAATGGGATGTTCTCCCGCAGGTGCAGGAATCGTGAGGTACCAACTTGAGCTGGCCCGAGTTGCAAGCTTGTGTCGTTCCAACTGGACAAATCGCCTTGATGTGATCTTGAAGCGCCGTATGGTGATACTGAAACAACGTGCTCTGAGCTTGAACGATATCCTGATAGTGGTGCTCTATCAGCCGGTCGCCCTGACGGAGACCCAGGCGGCGTTCTGATGATCACGCCAACCGGTAGCTCAGCTTTTCCTATCACTCTGGTTCAGTAGCCAGCTCAGGACGATATGTGATGCAAGGCAAAAAAAGAGTATGGGCTTACTACTCCGATAGCAGAGTTGGTTCATCTTTCGATTCCTGAGGACGTCCTTCCGAACTTTGCTTGCCGCCATGGGAATATTGTTCCACAACACCTCGCTCTCCTTTCCTTGTCTCTTGCGATTTGACAGGTGAATTCCTATGGAATGCCAGTCTGCCTTCTTCAGATTCTTTCTGAACTTCAAAAGCTCTCGTAGTGCGATTTCGTAGTCATGTAACCTAACAGGGTCAGAACCTGATGTGACTGGACGCCTCACATAAATTATAAGGATTCTACCAACCTCAGGACCGGGAACATATGTTCACTTTCCATGGCATGTTTGACTTCACTCAGCGTTTTATTCTCGATTATGAACAAGCGATGAAGTGTTTCCTTGTGCTGAAGCCACATGCCTTCAAGCGATGTGAGACTCGGTTCGGCAGATGACGATGGATTCATGATTCCACGTGAGGCTGGGCCCTCAACAACGCAGACCTTCGATTTTGAGAACTTCCTCGTGGAGTTCGAGTTGTGATTTTGAAGTCACTGGATAAGCTAGATGTGAGATTTCCACGTGTAGAACTTCAGGAAGGTACATTGAGGACGAAAGAGTCAGGCAGTGGACGTTGTCTGCGCGGGAGGGTGGGATGCAATTTATAAATAAAAGAATTCTTGGCACATGCGCACCACACAATGCGAACCACGCAGGCTGCGTTCCGGGCTGCATCCGAGGCCGGCCTAGTCCAGGACAACACATACGCAGTTGACCAAAGTCTGACCAACCACGGCCTGGACACCTCACTGTGTAACAGCGCGAACAATCCCCGAAGGCTTGATCGACCATGCGATGATATTATTGGTTCATGATAACAGAGAACAAGCCTCTGCATGACGTGAGTGCAATCGTGTTCGGAGGAAGACACCTTGATTAACTGACTGTGACGCGTCCAGCTCATCTCGCATAGGTTAGTAACATGGAACTGGTGAAGCTGCGGCCTCCCAGCCTTTTCCCGCTGGAATTTTCGTTTTTATTGTAGCCATGAAATCCGTGAACTTTCGCTTACGCTCTGCTTCGCGCGCACCCCAGCCGAGTACCACGACATATACTGCTGATGCTGACACGTCCATTCCCGGCTGGCTGCAGCTAGCCAACTTCTGGACACAGGTATAGGCCTCATAATCGTGCACTAATGCATGGGCGCTTTGGGGGCTGTGTCCAATTCGCAAGGCTCTCCATCTTCCGGGTTCTGTCCATAATCTGAAGGTGGACATTGGCTGTGTGATTCTATGTACACTGTCAGGCGTCACAGAGAGGGGGCAGATTACCTTTCAAAATTTCCGCATTCGGTAACGAATAGGTCGTGGCATCTGTGGGGGACCAAGCCACACCTGAGGCTCCAGCATGCCGAGTTACCGCAGCCCTCCGGGTTGGCCGCATCGTCAATCTCGCCCCATCGCCCCGGCTCTTGGCCTTAACCTCGGCCCTCTTTAAGGTGGTGTTGCAGAGTCTCGGTGGCTTGCAATCACAGGCATACCCAGAATCTGAAGCTTCTGATTGGACCTCAAGGTCATCGTTCATGAACATTGCATGGCATCACTTCCTTGCAGAGTCATTGGAACTCTTGTCTCAGCCGGACCTTCACGGCTGCGGCCCATTGTGGCTGATAATATCAAAATCCCAAATCTAGATGTCCCCATTCGCTATTTCCCGGTGTTCGATTTGGTGTGCCTGTTCCGCATAAACCCATAAAAGGTCATCGCAATGCAATCTTTGCTTCTGTGACTGCCTTCACCGTTCGTCTCTTTTATAAGCGTACTCCATTTAAGCCTACACCACTCTACCATTTAATGAGAAGGAGACACATCGAGTTTCCACTTACGAGAACGCAAGAATGGCGTTGAATCAAAGCATGGAAGCATACCTTTCACTGATCACGGTGTTGATCATGTGCATTCCCGGGATTGCGTTCCTCATCCAAAGATGGCGGAACAGGCAGGCCAAACAGACGCGGAGATCGGATTTACTACCAATTTCTGAGCAGCGTGTGTGGTCAGCCGTATATCTCGACAACAGAATGTTTCGCGTGCCTACTGCACCACACCACCGCTGTTGTGGACGCGAGGAGCCACATTGCGCCTCTCAAAGACGAGCTTCCCGTTGCATACCACAAATTGATTCTATTGAGCTGTTGGGTGATCCATAGCATCGTACTGCCATAAAACGGAACTGCTGACACTTTGATGTTACGCTGGCAGGATAGCACCACTATATCATTACCGCAGAGTGCCCACGTGCGACCCGAGCGCCCGGCGACGACGTTGTGGCGGGCTGTCAACGTTTAACGGTATGGGCAATTGTGTATGACCCACCCGAACTTGAGGTGGTCGCATTATTGGAACAGGCATCGCTTCAGCAAGTTGTCTGATGGCGGAAAGTGGTCTGGTAATTGGTGGTTGGACATTGTAGTAGGACTTTGCTCAGTGTCAAGTCTTCAACAGCGCGCGGGATTTCTGAACGCATTGAGCATGCAACTGAGTCTTAGGTTTGGTGAATGATAATAAAATTTGAGAGAGGCGCTAGACTTCCTCATTGTACAAATACGAGTTGGCAGACAATCAGCAAGCACGGGCTGCACGTTGGTTTCGATCTCAACGCAAACAATCGAGGAGATTCTTGTGTGCGTTGTCGATTGCTGTTGTCATTCCCGAATGACGTCCTATGGTTGTCGTCGACGAAATCAGGGTTAGGAGACTGGGCAGCAGGGATCAGCTCGAGGGCAATACGTGGCCCGTGCTGGCTCAGGGGCTATCCTGGCAAATCATGATTGGCGCAGGCAGGTGCTCGAGCTCCGCTTTTGCCGTGCTGGTGGGCGGCAACAATGGCACCCAGCCTTTTGGAGCTCTGGCGCCCTGGCCGAACGTGCTTTTTGGGAGGAATCAAGAGGACAATCAGCCGAGTTTTCCCACGACTAGAGCCCATCATTGCCGCGACGCAACGATTGTGTGACGGCCGACGGCTCAAGGTGTTTGATACCACGCAGTTCTCATCTCTTTCCACCCCATCGAGACGGCAATCCGCCCGATTCCCCACGCGACGAGTCACCGCGACCGCCAACGAGTCGTTGCCGTGTCGTGGCCCGACTGACGTACCTGCGTCTCGTCATACTGCGTCCAAAAGCCACGAAGCTGTCACAGCATCTTGCATGCTGCCTGACAGTGGCACATCAGCCGATCCCCTGTCCCGCGGCTCAAATGCGATTGCGAACAAGGACAATCTCCCACTCGACGTGAGGAGGAAACCCGCCACAACACAGGAGCCATCACTGCGAGACTCGAGGAGGGCAACGGAATAACCTCCTTCGACAAACACCTCCCTGGGTAGCTCTCCCAGCGTGCTGGTCGTCGGACCAACCGCGCCCCTCGCATGAACCTACCTTCCTACCTCCTCGCGAACGGGAACCACGTCAACGGAGTCGTGCTGGGAAGCCCACGCACTCCAAACTTCATACCCAGTCGGTCAACGGGAGATATGGCCGGCGCAATGAACCCTGGCGGTCAGGGAGGCAACCCCGGCGGGCTCAACAATGGCAACCCATCGGGCGCACAGCCCCAGGCCACCGAGTATACACTACAAGGTGTAATGCGCTTCCTCCAGACCGAATGGCACCGCCATGAGCGCGACAGGAACGCCTGGGAGATCGAGAAGCAGGAGATGAAGGGTCGCATCGCGAACCTCGAAGGCGCTGCGAGACGTGCTGATGCAACACAGAAGGCCCTGAAGAAGTATGTGGCCATACTCGAGTCTAAAGTTAAGGACCAGGCTGCACAACTCAAAGCCGCTGCCGGCGGGAAGGAAGTAGAAGACCAGAGCGCCAAGCCGAAGAAGTTGGACCGTGAAGAATTAATACAGGCAAAACTGCGGTGTAAGTTTGCTGACGCCTCCTGTCCCAAGTTATCGCCGTTTGAACTGACACGATGTAAAGCTGCGTCTGAGAAGGTTCCTGGCGCGTCCCAGGATCTGGGTGTGGATCTGGAGCGCATAGACGACGACGAATCGCAACGATCCGAACTCAAGACCTTCCTCGATCAGTGCCAGGCCGAGTTCACCTACCTCATGATCACCCCTGCCAACCCCATGCCCCCACGCGAATCGCCCCCGCTGCCAATCCTAGAGGACCTGCGAGAAGGCGAGGGCTACGGGCTGCCTAATAACCAGCAGCAAATGGACCCCGTGTATCGTCAGGCTCAAAATAACTTGCGCGAAGTTCTGGGAAGGCAGCCGGCTGCTATGAGCAACCATGTGCAACCAATGCAGCAACAATCTGGCGGCCAACTGTCGGTGAAGAATCCCGATATACAGCAGCCCCAGCCAGCAGCTGTCGCACAGCCAATGGTGAGGTCCGCGGAAGGCCAACATGGCTACGATAGCACTCCGGACTGGCCCGGATCTGCGTCAGTCACCAGCCGGATGATTGACGAGGTGCCCCCAGAATCGAACCAGGGTCCCAAGCCTCCTGTTCAATCCGAGAGAGTCGGGTTCGATGGGTCGAAACCAGATGCGATAGACCCTGATGGATGGGATTTCAACGACTCATCGTTCCCAGACCCTGCCGGTCATGCTCAACCGTCTACCTCAAATCGACCCGATACCGATGTTTTCCCGACCGCCGACAACCTACCCAAATCGCCGAACCGAGGGCCATTGGCGCATCGAAGGAAGAGCTCACTGTCAAGACGAAGGAGCGGGGAGCAAGAGATGTCACTGAATGCTTTGGCTCAGAAAGTGGAGAGCGGCAACTTTAAGCTTCGCTTCGGACTTCGCGGCCACCTGAACACAGTACGGACCCTCATTTTCTCGGGCGGCGGAAGCCCCGGCGAGCCCGAAATCTGCACTGCGGGTGACGATGGCCTGATCAAGCGGTTCCACATTCCCCGAGGCAGTCCGCATTCATACAATGCAGCTTCAGCCGTCTCCGACTTGGACGTACAAGCTGATTTCACACATCGTGGCCATAATGGTGCTGTTCTTTGCTTGTCGTCATGGTCGCCGTCGCCCAACTTTTCCACAGGCGGTCGAGCACAAGGAGACGGATGGATTTTCTCGGGCGGCCAAGATTCTACCATCAGGGTCTGGGAACGCGGAAGAGTGGACCCGAAGGCCACCCTTGACGGCCATACAGATGCCGTGTGGACAATCTGTGTTCTGCCTGCGACGCTAGGCGCTGTGTTCGGTCAACAAAATCCCTACGGGACCCCAGACCGTATACTTGTCGCCTCTGGTGCGGCCGATGGTACGGTCCGCCTTTGGGCTGTCAGCCAACCACCGCAGCTGACCAGCCCACAACCACCTCCAGCCTCAGCTGGTCGAAGAGCTGGTGGAAGTGGGCGAGTCCGCGGCAATAGCATGAGTTCTGGGTCCGCGTTCCCCAGCAGTCCCCAACCGACAATCGCAACCAACAGCCCTTTCCATCACACCCTTGTGCACACCATTTCTCGGCCCAACTCTACGGCGTCGCCAACCTGCATAACAGCACTAAGTGCTTCTGGTGAAAACTTTGTTGTCAGCTACTCGGATGCTGCCATTGTTGTTTATGATACCCGAACAGGCGAAGAGATAGGCAGCATGGCGAGCTTAGAGACATATGATGGATCAATCAACACGAGCGTCAACACTGTTGTCGCTACTACCTCGGGTCTCGACCAGGGTCAACATCAATCAGGCCATGGCGGCAACGAGGAGGACTCAAACTCGGGCGGCGGGGGACCGACCGGCGGCGGAAGGCAGATGGCGGGCAGCGGTGTCGAAGGTGTCATAATTTCTGGCCACGAGGACCAATATATTCGGTTCTTCGATGCCAACAGCGGTAAGTCGGACACCCTCGAAGCACAATCTTGGCCCTCTTCTCGCCAGGTTACTAATAACACCTGTGTCACAGGCCAATGTACATACAACATGGTCGCCCACCCCGCATCCATTTCCGCCCTCTCGCTGTCACCCGACGGTCGCGAGCTTGTCTCAGCCGGCCACGACGCCTCCCTTCGTTTCTGGTCTCTCGAAAAGCGCAGCTGCACGCAGGAGATCACGTCTCACCGCATCATGCGGGGCGAGGGCGCGTGCGCGGTGGTTTGGAGCCAGGACGGCCGGTGGGTCGTGAGCGGCGGAGGCGACGGCGTGGTCAAGGTGTTTGCCAGATAGGGACTGGCCGGCACGCCCCGCTTCTCTGTCTTTGATGATGATGAGCTGGAACACTCGCCGCCCCCGCCGACGCCGCCGAAGCACGGTCCCAAGGGTGGGAGGAGGAACAGTAGTGGAAGTATGAGTCAGGGGATGAGGTCGTTAGTTGCTCGTTGTGAGGGGCTGGGGATGCTCTGAGCGGGGAGAGGTAACTCGACGACGTCGAGCATCCGACTGGCGAGACCAAGAGGCCTACATCCGTGGCGTCTTCGAAGTAGCTTGTGTATCTTGCGTTCATTGGGATGAAGACCTGGAACAACAGAGTACTGGAGTCGGAAGGAGAGACGTGTGGCATGGTATATGGGATGGAAGGGGGAAACCGACCGACTCCAAGACAAAACAGACCGACAGACTTGACTGTACGAGAACGTGTATACGGAAAGAAGAAAGATGGGAGAAAAGACTTGTCCCGGTCTGGCATAACATAATTATCGTCCTTGGAGAAAGCATGTCGCGGCGTGGGGAGATGGTTTTCTAAAGGACGAATTTGATCACATTTTCCTCCGTGCTTCCTGGTCTTCAATATTTGTGGTACTGGCTCAATCGGGTGACATGGTCCTTCCATTTTTCCCGCATAGGAATCGGGCTGCTTGTCAGCATCTGAGAGACACTGGCTCGCTGGTAAGCACACCCAAGCATCCTCAGTGTGTTCCTTTAAAACATCAAGAGCAAATTTCCTTCGCCTATCAGTGATGAATTGCTCACGGTGGTGTATCACTGGTCTTTTCATTCCGGCATGGAGACCGGTTGAGATTAAGTACCTGTGTATAAAACCAAGTGCGCATCCGGATAGACGTAGCCTTGCCCAACTTTTAAGTAAGCCAGTATAGGGAACTAAAGTGTCAAAGCCCTCATTGTTCGATGATAGAGCTCAAGCTAATTATGAAGAAGCAACGGGCTGCCAAGTGACTTGTCGCCTACGGAATAGAGCTGAGCATATCTCTCTGATGTCGAAAACCGTTGAGAAACTGCACAGTTAGAAAAATCAACGATTGGCTTCGGACGGCGAAGGCGTCAATCACAGTAGCATCTAATATTCAACCAACCAACTGAAATGGCTTTGAAGAGCTTGGACTATTCAGCTCAAATAAGTCGTCTAGTACCACTTTGCTGAGGTTCGTTTTGACATTCCCAATGCTGCAACAACGTGCCCGCTGGCAGTTTCCCCGAGGTCTGTAACCACCCCGCTGCCCTTCCTCTGACTCCGGGGGGAAGTCCTCCCAGGCCAAGGCTCATCACCTCTACTTACACAGCTTGAAACCACGGCTGTCATCGTTCTCAACCATGCTCTCGTGACACATGAGACCGCAGAAAGCACCGCCGGTCTGGGCGTAGACCATGCGGCAGGGACCAGGCTTGTTGTTGTCCTTCTTCTTGGTGTAGTCGTACAAGGTATTCTGCTTGTTCTTGGCCGTGAAGATGGGGAACTCGAGCGTCTTGACCTTGGCCGAGTTGCACTGGGAGTTTGGCCACTTCTTGTTGTCGAAGTTCTGGTACTCGTGCGGGTAGCCGCTGGCGGTCTGGGCGGTGCCGGCGGGTGCCTTCTTCGCGAGGGTCTTGGCGGACGAGGTGGAGAAGGTGACGGATTGCTGTTTGCCTGCCTCGTCCTTGTATTTGCAAGTGACCTGGGAAGCAGTACTGTCAGCATCCATGTGTGTAATAGAAGAAGATGGCGGCTTGGGCTTGGGTGCGAGGAAAGGTGGTTGTGTTACTGACGGAATCACCGGCGCGTTCTTCAAGGACTCCCACAGGGTTGGCAATTGCTGTGGTGGCCAGGAAGGCCATGAATAGAGTCTTGACGTTGACCATCGTGAATTGAATAGGCTCTATTGTATAGACAGCACGAGTGAGAAGTAGAACTTAAAAAGCTGATGTGATGGAGGAAGAGCTTGTTGAATCACATTGAGTTCCTTGCTTCTTGGACTGGTTGCTAGCAAGCTGCTCTTATACAGGTTTTTGACTCTACACTGCCTCTGCCTGAGGATATCATCATTGTCAAACATATACACTGTTTAGGTAGATGATCTTCAGAAGTTGGAATGATAATCCTCACAGGATGCTCAGCTCATGTTTGGACACACCGAGGTGGATCTGAGGTCTCACGTCAGGACATTGACACTTACTCATCCATCCGGGTATCGGCACCCCCTCGAGACGTTGTGACAAGAATACGACGAGGCTTTGAACAGCTCGGCCGCGAGTTCCCGTCAGGAACAAATCAACCATGCACCTCGGCGTTGCCCGTGACCACGACCATGGTCGAGAGCATCAGCTGCGATCGAGCGGACCACTCAGCTCAAGTCTCGGGTGGGACAGCGTATCATCATTACTCTCATTCCCCTATGTAAGGGATATTTGGTCATGAGAATTCACAAATTTCTCTTGCAAAAGAGGGGGCGATGAGACAGTGTTTACATAAGAGAAGGATCTAGTATTGCCGTCAATAATGCGACACTACCATGCATCCGGAACCAGACGGACAGACCTTTGAGAGTGTCCTCACTATCCTTTGCTCCAGCATGAAGATCCGTAAGCACACTGTTCCACTTATTCAGTTTCCGGACCTTCTCGACACCATCCAGCAATATTGCAGCCTTATCAAAATTCTAAATTCGTGTTCAAAGGGTCCAGTTGCATCCCGATCAGTGGCTTAGAACTTTATGGACTTTCTACACATTGGAAGCCTTGAACCCAAGTTTCTAAAGCTGTCCAGGCTTAAGTGTGTGGATACAGGAGATGAGGTCTTAATCAGGGTGGTAGCGTGACGAGGATGCATCGCATCCAGCGGTCTTTATTCCGCGGAATACCCTTTTCAGCAAGACATCAGTCATCCTTTCCTCAAGACCGCAAGGCAGCTGCAGATCACTTCGACCGATGCAGTAATCGACAGTTCCTGATCGGCGTCTTGCGGTCTGTCTCAATCCAAGTAAGGGAAGAGTCGATTGATATGTGTGTGCGGGGAATCCTCAATAGGGGTGGGCTCACTCAGCTTGAGACAGACAGGGCAACGATCCACAACGCGCCGGTGGCTGGAATGCACTTCAGCCTCACCATAGGTAATATCGCTTGGCAGTCTGGGGGCGGTTAACGACACAGCCCCCCCCCCTCCCCCCAACCGTTTGCACACCGGCGCCGCGCCAAGGATAAAGATCGTCTGTAGGACATGCTTACATTGCATCCTTGACCATCTGAAGAAGCTTTCAATGCACCCTGCCCAACGTTGAATTCTGTTTCCCTCTACACGCACAACCTCTTTTTTCTTCTGGGCAAATTACCTGTTCGATCAGTCGCAGAGCAACAAGCGAGAATGGCGGCCACCGGTTCTCTCCCAGCCAACACCCTCAATCTCGACCTTGAATCAGGTCCACATGCCGCGAGTGGATTGGAAGAGAAGCTATTCTCCGTCTTCGTTTCCTATGTCCCCTCTGAGTCTCAGGTAACCGCCACGTCAGCGGCTGCACAGATCGACTCGCTGCTGGTAGGCGTCGAGGGCGAGGCGAGCCCAAATAATCAGCCCCGACCCGACCCTTGGGGATTTCTGCACACATTCTGGGATGTGTACTTCCGCCTGGGCGTTCAGATAGATGCTTCTGAGCCCATGGATCGCCTGGTAGCACTGGTGTGCGCGCTCAAAAAGCTCCCCACCAAAGTGACCTCGAGCGACGGCCAGGGTCTGGTGTTCGCTTGGCAGAATTTGCCCATCATGGGCATGGAGCTTTCGGAACGATGGCATCGTGAGTTCATCAAGCCTGCCAGGTGGTACCAACCATAGCAACTCCACCCTTCTAGGAGAGAACACGGACAGCCCGGCTAACAAGACTCGACTAGAATTCAACCCTAGCAAAATGAGCCCAGGGTCCGAGCATGCCCGCCGGTGGTACAACATGAACGGGCTCCTTGTAAAGCTCGATGCCGCAGGCATACGAGACTCACAGAAACAGGCCCTGACCGCCATCGTCCTCGCGCTCGAGGACAACGTCAACAAGCAGAAGAATAAGCACGAGGTACCCGCCGAGAACGTGCTCGCGAGCCTGCTCCCGGCGGCATCCCTGTGGATGGAGGACCGCGAGACCGCCGCGAAACTGCACAGGGCCTGTCGGGAGGGGTATTGCCGCAGCAGCGGTGCTCATGGGCCGTTGTGGAAGCTGGGCGAGGAGGACGAGGACGGGGAGTGGTCCGGAGGCGGGTTCTCTGTCGAGCGCTGGAAGTTCTGGCGGCAGAGGTTGGAGGAGCTGCCTAAGCATCGATGCGCGGATGAGCGGACGGGAGAGATATGTCGCAAGGCGTTGGAAACCATGGCCGAGGTGGAAGGAAATTAGAATATGAGTCAGCTAGACGCCGCGGATTATCTAAAGCCGAGAAGGGCGCTTTGCCATTCTGCTATGAAAGCTATATTGGAATAACATCGTGCAACATGGACACTGATGTCACGGCCCTTGAGGACAAGTCTACTAAAAACACCTGGCAGGAGTAACGTAATGAAATGCTGTATCCTTGTACCACGTGCAAAGCAATAAATCTGCGCACCCGTCCTTGCTGCCTCCTCCTCTTCACTGAAGCCCTTGAGACATCGTGCTCTAGCTAGAATGCGATTTCTATGAGAATACAGGTTGCTAGGGTCACCCCAGAACGACCTCTCTCTTCTGCAACCTTACTGCCGCTTCAGAGTTCTCACCGTTTTCTGTCCTCCTCACTTCTTCGGCCAAGTCTGTGTCCCCTAATAATAAACACTTAGCTACGACCTTCCATGCTACCTGTCCTTGGTCATCACCTGCCCGCACCATGACCCAAGCCCTTGTTAACGAGCAGTCTGCTCCTAGCAGATCTGTTGGGACCGCCACCGCCGCTGCCTTGAAGGCATCCTCGCTGGTCAACTCGAAGTTCTTCGTACCAGTGAATCCTGTCATGAGTGCTTGCTCCCCATTCCTGCCCCATGGGGCCCGCAGTGTGCGCCAAGAGACCCAGTAGATTGAGCGAGGATCCGTGATCCACGTCAAGAGGGCGAGAGCATCATCGACGGTAAAATCGTCCTCGCAGCTGTCCGCCTCGGGCTGGTCGCAGCTCAGTAGCTTCATGAATTCTTCCGCGTTTGGGCGGAGGTCCTGGTTGGCCTGAAAGTCCGCGAAAATGCCAGTATTATAGTTGAACTTCACCACGTCCCGCTCTAATTGGGTCCATAGACGTCTCGCCAGGCCGCGCCCACCGGCAATGACGGCCGCCAGGAACTGCCGCCGAGGCGTTTCGACTTCCTCATCTGCTCGATAACGCTGCACCGAGCTACTCCAGTTGTACTTGAGGGGCGGAGGTGTGCTCTTGATCGCATCCGGGAAGACGGCATACGTCCTGCTCACTTCCTCGTCGGTGGCCTTTTCAAAGGAATATCTGAAGAAGACCAGATCGAGCTCCAGCCGGTCCGCCCAGATGCTGTGAATACCTTTTATATCCCCGAGGGTGAACTTACGAAGCGTCGTATCCGCGGCCGTAATGGGCCGCATCAGCCACGACTGACTCCCGCTGAGCATCAGTGACTCCATGCTGGCAAAAGACAACGGCGTCTTCTCCCCAGCCGCCAGCGCCAACATGACTGCCAGATAGTATACCTCGTCCACAGTCGGCTCTTCGACCCGGGTGTACGCTACACCAAGCCCCAGCAGGTTGATACACACGCTGAGCATATCCCCGGCCTTCGAGCAGTCCGTCTGGGCGGCGCCGTTGAAGCGCGCCAGGAAGCTGGACTTGGTCGCCCCGGCCTTGCGGTCAGGACTATCGAGAAGCGGCGACGTGCGGTCGTCGAGTCCAGACAGGATCGGGCTGACGTACTTGCTGTCCGGGGAGTGATGGTCGGTCTTGACTATCACCTCGGCCAGGATCGACTGCAGCGTGAGCCACTGGACCGATATAGTCCTGTCCTCCCCGTGTCCCAGGACAAAGACGGTGTTGTGCGCCTCCTGGTGCCTCTTGGTGGACCACGGCTCCCCCACGACAAATTCGTGGAAGCACCAGGCCCGCTTCCACCACCGCGCCCGGGCTACCTTGTCAAACAGCGAGATGAGCACGGGGGTGTCCGCCTCCCCAGGCCGCGCTGAGATGTGCCAGCGCATGTCGGGGACGTCGTACCGCCTGCACAGGGCAACCTCGTCATCCGTGAGCTCGACATCCTCGAGGAGCACCACCAGCCTCCGGCAAGACCTGTAGATGATGTCCATGCACGCGATAGCCCGCTGCTTTTCGTCCTCGTCCCCCTGGTTCATGCAGATCTGGTCCATCCAGATGCCCTCCCGGGGGTGCCCGCGCAGCCCCAGGACCGCGTCCGCGAACCGCTTGCCGATGGGCCACAGCCCACCGGGCTCAGGGGCCGAGTGCGGCGTGCCGGGCCAGTTCGACTCGGTGCTGTGCCAGCTGTAGCTGACCGCCAGGTACTGCCTGATGGCGAAGGCGCCGTCGAGCGGGATGCCTGAAGGGCTCGAGCAGATCAGCCGGAACGGCGTGTCGAGGATGACGTCCGACGTCCGGGGGCGGAAACGCTCTGCCGCGTCTGGCGCCCATGACTGGAGGTTGCGCAGGATGAGATCGGCTTCTTCGCGGCCGGAGTCGAGCCTGTCGATCCCCTCATAGAAGAGGTTGGATTTGTTACGCCGGGTTAGGGTGAGCACGAAAACGTCTTTCGAGACCTGCTCCACCTTCAGGATCTCGTCCGTCCCCAAGGGGCAGTATTCAATCAAAGCAGTCATTCCCATTCCCGGGTATGAAAATCTGGACAATGATGGTATTCGCGATGGGCAGACCTAAGGTCACGCGACAAGGGGAGAGAGGTCTTACCTCGGCACGCGGCTCAAGCCTAATCGGGCATTTCAGCTCCGCCACAGCATTTTGTCAATTTGGACAGATTTGTCTCTGCCATTCAGCAGTGCAGAATGTAAGAGTGTATCCACATCTGCATCTTGTAATCGAGAATGAATGATTTCCCCTACTGGTGGTGGTGATCATCTGAGGCGTGAAAGAGTTTTCATATTCCTCGACTACTTAGTACTAAACATCCCCTAAGGAGAACGAGACAGAAACCTTGATTCGTTGTTGAAGCGGCACGTGGAGGGTAGATTTCAGTAACGTAGCAAATAAAGAGAACCAGATAATTCAAGGGGCATGAAGACTATAACTGGAGTGAATAGGAGGCGTAGGGACTGTTGATAGTGAATTAGAGTTGAATCACTGTAATTGGACAGAAAGAAAGAAACTTTCATTTCGTCTCCTTAGAAATTCACCCTATGCTATTCATCTAGAATAATCAGTGAATGGAAAATTTAATACATTAAACTAAACTTAAAACTCAAAAGCTAATTAGCTAAGCAATCTATTAAGTAATAATATTAAATTAAACTTAAAATTTAAAAGTTAATTGGCTAAGCAATTTATTAAATAAAAATAATATTATTAAATTAACCTTAAAACTTAAAAGCTAATTAAATAAATAATTAATTAAATAATAATAGGCTATAAGGCATATATAAGGGCTATAAAGTATATATAAGGGCTATAAGGTATATATAAAGGCTATAAGGTATATATAAAGGTTGCAAGATATATATAAAGGCTGCAGGATATATATAAAGGCTATAAGGTATATATAAAATATATATAAAATATATAAGGGCTGCAGGGTATATATAAAAGCTGCAAGGCATATATAAGGGCTATAAGGCATATATAAAAGCTATAAGGCATATATAAAGGCCTACAAGGCATATATAAAGGCTGCAAGGCGTATATAAGGGCTGCAAGGCATATATAAAGGCTATAAAGTATATATAAAATATATATAAAATATATAAGGGCTGCAGGGCATATATAAAGGCTATAGAGCGTATATAAAATATATAAAGTATATATAAAATATATATAAAATATATAAAGGCTATAGGGTATATATAAAGGCTGCAAGGCATATATAAGGGCTATAAAGCATATATAAAAGCTGCAAGGTATATAAAACGGCTATAAGGCATATATAAAAGCTATAAGGCGTATATAAAGGCTATAAAGCGTATATAAAATATATATAAAATATATAAAGGCTGCAAGGCATATATAAGGGCTGCAAGGCATATATAAAAGCTATAAAGCATATATAAAATATATATAAAATAATAAAGGCTGCAGGGTATATATAAAGGCTATAAGGTATATATAAGGGCTGCAAGGTATATATAAAGGCTGCAGGGCGTATATAAAGGCTGCAGGGTATATATAAAGGCTGCAAGGTATATATAAAGGCTATAAGGTATATATAAAGGCTATAAGGCATATATTAAATATATATATAATATATAAGGGCTGTAGGGTATATATAAGGGCTGCAAGGTATATATAAGGGCTGCAGGGTATATATAAAGCCTGCAAGGCATATATAAAGGCTGCAAGGCATATATAAGGGTTGCAAAGTATATATAAAGGCTGCAAGGCGTATATAAAGGCTATAAGGTATATATAAGAGCTATAAGGTATATATAAAGGCGGCAAGGCATATATAAAGGCTATAAGGTATATATAAAAGCTGCAAGGCATATATAAAGGCTGTAGGGCATATATAAAAGTTATAAAGTATATATAAAGGCTATAAGGTATATATAAAAGGTATATAAAATATATAAACGTTATAAGGTATATAAAAGTTATAAGATAAATATAAAAGCTGTAAGGCATATATAAAGGCTATAAATTATATATAAAAGGTATATAAAATATTTAAAGGCTATAAAGTATATATAAAAGTTATAAGGCATATATAAGGGCTGCAGGAATTAATAAGGGAATTAATAACCTTATATAGACAAATAGCTCCCAGGGCCCCGGGAGGGGCTTCCACCTGGTTTTTGAATGCATTCAGAGAGCTGCATGGGCGGATTCTGGCTGGGTCTTACCGGTAGGTAGTGTAGGTTTGCTGTGCTGTCTGCGATTGGGTGCGATGGGTCCGTTGTCACCCTCACCTGCATGGTCGGGACCTCTGTGGAGCCTGTTGTCGGGCAGGAGCCTGATGAAAACCCCTCTTTAGATAAACACAAACTACAACGGCTGCGTCTCATGTGATCCATTATCTGCCACCCACCAGTTGCACAAGTTGTCTCATCGTCGATAATGTCGTCCTCACAGGATGTCCCCCAGAGTCCAGTCACCCTCATAGCTCCAGCACGGTCGCCTCCCGAGGATTGTAATGGCGCTCCTAGTCTTTGCGAGTCGTGCCGGAAGGCTCATTACGCTGCGTTGCATAGCGACGATGAAGACTGGACATTGCGTGGTGATCATGCGTTCTATCGTGGCACTAGGAGTAACGCTGTTCGACTATTGCACATGGACGAGTGGCCTAACCTACCGCGTCTGCTTGATTCAGCTCACGCCGGCTGCAGGTTTTGTGCCGTCCTACGGGAGAGCATCCTGTCTCATAAATTCAACGACGCCTGGAAACGCGTGACCGAAGGAAGCGTTATAGGCTCTGATCCTAAACGGTTCGGTCTTGAGCTATTCTATGGGTCAAGCTGCCTAATACTTTCACAACGATTGCATCTGGCGTTTTTGCGCGTCAAAGTCACGTTTGAAGAGGGTTTCACTGTCATCTTGAACTTTAAAGTGGAGGCCAACTCGAGTAAGCAGCCTGGTTCGTATCTGGTCATACAAAGGTTTACTAATGTTGAGTTCTTCGTCACAGAGTGCAAAGCTGTAGCGGAATGGCTTGCCCTTGATCCTCCGGCTATACAAAACTATGACGATGACGAGATCACCTCCTTCCTGAAAGAAGAGTTGCAAAACTGTCCTGATGGCATTAAAAACGACCATGGCAATGCAAACTTTCTGCCGGAGAGGCTCATAGATGTGGGAGTCAACAGCTTGCGCCTGGTCGAGCGAAAAGGGATCATCGGCGGACCGGAAAAACGACCACGATACTGCGCCCTAAGCTATTGCTGGGGTCCCAGCGAAGACGCAAGATCTCAGACAAAAACTACGCGAGAAAATCTTAAGCATCATCTTGAGATGCTGGACTTTGACGCTCTGTCACCGGTGTTGAAAGATGCTGTTACGACTGCACGGAGCCTTTCCATACGCTACCTCTGGGTTGACGCTCTTTGTATTCTTCAAGACGATGTGTCAGATTGGCAAACTCAATGCAGCCAAATGAATGACATATATGGCAGAGCTCACGTCACTCTCATTGCGGCGTCCTCAAGAACGTGCAGAGAAGGCTTTCTGAAGCCAAAGAGATCAAGCGTGAAAATTCCATATCAATCAATACACCGCCCTGAAATCAACGGCTCTTTCACGGTGTACTTCACTCACGCTTTCAGTGGAAGTCATGAAGGCTATTTCACGGACAGAAGTATGATCAACGACCTTGAGAATGATTTCAGATTCACCCAATGGGCTCGCAGGGGCTGGACTTTCCAAGAAGATGCCCTCGCTAGCGCGCGCGTTGTATATGGAAACGCGGGCGTATACTTTGGTCGAAATGAAAACTTTGGTTGGCAAAGGACTAACGACTATGTGTCCAAGCATGGGAAAGTAGGGTGGATGAGACCGACGTTTGCCAGGTCCCCCCAAATCAAGGCTGAATGGCATGGAACTTGGGAACATGTCATCAGGCGCTACTCGAATTTCTCCACTTCATCCTTCACGAACCCAACGGATGTCCTTCCAGCATTATCCGGACTGGCGAGGCTTTATGGAAACGAATTTGGGGTGAAATATATCGCCGGGCACTGGGTGGATAACCTGCATTTAAGCTTGAAATGGAGGTACCCTTCTCATATGATGCACCGATCTCTGGATGACATTACAGAGCGTCACGGCGAAAAGCCGTACTTGGTACCTACTTGGAGTTGCCTGACACGCGGCGGAATTACAGACACATTACCGTATATCATCACTTCTATCCAGTCAGAGATCACCGTTCGTGACGTTTACATGCCATTGGTCGGCACCGATCCATATGGTGCGATACGGGACTGCTATTTGACTTTGGAAGGATTTGTTTTGGATCTGGGTTCTTTCTCCTGGTCCGAAACGCCAGAGAGGTTGGTGGGATCCGTGGACAGTCATGCCGAGAAGATTTGGTTCACAAATTCTGCATCCGAGGACGCACCGTACGACGAAATCTTCATGTCCGTTTCCGAATTGCCAGAGAAAAAGAAGGAATATCGGGGGTGGGCATTTAACCTGGATTTCCAAACGGGATTGGAATATCGACCTTTTCTCGGAACGCCGTGGAAGGCATTCGAACATCTGATCTCACGGGTGACGCTGCTGCTAGTTGTGGCCGCGGGCTGTAAAAATCAGGATTTGATAGGGTATGGTCTGGTGCTGGTTCCCAACAAAGGAGCATCGGAGCGCTCCTTCCTTCGAATCGGCATCTTCAAACAAAGCCGATCCTACGCATCCTGCCTAAAACCGCTGATGAAAAAAGACACAATCAAGATATACTGAGTTGAAAGGGGAGCCCAACGTTTGGAGTCGCAGACACGATGGAGGACATGCTCAACGGTCAAGGGCTTCATATCTACCTAACGTAGTCTACGCAAAGGTTTGACGTGTTGTCGGGCCGAGCGCGGCGTTACTAAGACGATCTGCCGTATTCGGCACCGAATGATGCAATGCCCCTCCGACTGCCACATGAAGGTTCTCAGCGGTTTCCACCTCGACGTGCGCAGTCTCGGTACACGCTTGTCTGATGTCTGTGATGGAGGATCTTGATGTGAAATCAGTCTTGAAAGATTTGCGCCTTGACATTTTGGGTCAGGCGGAGCGCATCAATCGCCTTTACACTCAACTAACTCTTTGTTTCCCAACCAGAGCCGAATCCCCGGGCTGGGAGACTGAAACCATCGACAACTTGGAAACAGGACTTGCACGACTGAGCAAAGAGTTTCCGTGGATCACCGGCAAAAATTGGCGAACATATCAACATCACCCCCGCCAAGACTTCTCTGGGGCTCGTGGTGAAGGAACTCCAAGATGATGTCACAGTGCCGACCTGGGACGAGCTCCGAGAAGCAGACTTCCCGTTTCGCATGCTCGACGAAGATCTCGTCGCACCGTGCAAGACTATGGTCGAGCGCGATGCAGGGCGACCAGTCTTGTTGGTCCAGGCAAACTTTGTGAAAGGCGGTCTCTTGCTTACGTTCAACGCTCAGCATGGGAGCATGGACATGGCTGGCCAGGCACAGGTTATCACACTGTTCGCCAAGGCTTGTCGCGGTGAAGACTTCACGAAGGACGAAGTGGAAATCAGCAATATGCGGCGGACAGACCGGATCCCTATAGCCAACGACAAGACACTAGATACTTCTGAGTCGCCGAAGGCCAAACCGGAAGGGTTGGCTCAGGACGTGGAAGCTAACGCAAAGCCACGCGAACCACAGCCAAGTTCGCCTTCGGACGACCTGGTGTGGGGGTACCTTGATTTCCCTGCTGCCTCTTTGTCCAGCCTGAAGAAACTCGCCAGCCAGACTCTAACACCAGACGTCACCTTCATATCAACAGACGATGTACTCAGCGCCTTCATCTGGCAATCTATCAGCCGCGCACGACACCCACGTATGGATAACCCACGGTCAACACCGACAACACTCACTCGCAACGTCGACGTCCGCCGTCATTTCGATCTGCCGCCCACTTACCCTGGCCTGATGACCACCGCGACATCACACACATGTCCTGTGGATGAACTAGTCAACCGGACATCCCTTGGCGCTGTCGCTTCTGGTCTTCGCGCGGCGTTGAGCCCTGACTCACTCAGGAACAGTGCAGTAGATCAAGCCACAGGCATCGCTCGAAACAAAGATGCAGCGGCGCAGAGGAGCATCGCGGCTTTGAGCAACCCTAGCTTTGACGTACGGCTCAGCTCTTGGGCGAAGGAGAAGCTGTATGATCTGGACTTCGGTCCCTGTCTGGGGCAGCCTGAGGCGGTGAGGAGGCCGAAATTCATGAATGGTGCCAGAGAGGGCCTGGTTTATTTCCTCCCGAAAGGAAAAGATGGGGACATAGTGGTCGGAGTTTGTCTGAGGGAAGAGGACATGGGGCGTCTGAGGATGGATGGGGAAATTAGTCAATGGTCGACGTGGATTGGCTGAACATCCCGATTGTTGCTCCTCAATATTAAGCATGCCTGCTTTATTTGTGTCACAGCGAGTGCGCAGTGAGATGTGCCCATGTTCGAAAACGAAATGATAAAATAGAAGACACATAACCTCCTATTTTAAACCCAATTAATCTATAACTCGATTGTAAACGCAGCTTCATCTTGACAGATACGTCGACGCAGATCCACAGTCATAGTCAACCGGTCTCAACCCTGGCCTTTAAGTCTATCACCATATTTCACGTAACGAGTTATTATAAGCCTGAAATTGGGCTTTTTGGTGGAAAATGTCGGTGCAGGAGCGGTTTGGTGCCTGAGTGGGTAGTCGAACTCATATGTAAAATATATGGAGTCTGAGTAGCTCATTATCCGCCACGGACCTCGGGTGGCATTTTGTCCAGCCGGTTCCGTCCCCACTGAACCTAGGCAACAATCCTTCGTAAGCGAGATCGTGTCCAAGTACTTGTGTGCCAGAAGCGCCGGCTCTGGGGATAATCCCTCGTTCCATTCAATATTACTTAACATCTCGCCTACTCAGCTAAATGCTTCTTTCCCACCACAAGTCCGGTTGCCCTCATAACCAGCTTGAATTCACCTCCATGTCTACCGACACGCACTCTCAGACGGCCAACGTGGCATCCGACCGCCCTCACGAGACTCCCACCGCGTCAGAGCATTCGAATGCACAGACTACGCCTGGAACAAAGGACACCGAAACCCTTTTCAAGGAGGCATTTGAGAAGGCAATAAAGATGACCCCCGAAGAGCGACTAGAGAGATGTCCTATTCTGAGTGAGTGACAATAAAGGTCGATTTATATCTATACATAAATACGTCTGTCCGCTGACTGTTGAGGGTTTTGATCTGCCAGGGGGCCACAAAGCCGTTCCAGTGACTGTCGACAAGGGCATGCAGATCTTGGAAGAGATGGAGAGGGTTGATTTGGAGAGGATAGAGAGGGAGGAGGCTGCAAAGTCTGATGGGACCGAGACGACTGGCGCAGACAATGCCTCGTAATAGCAAGACAGGATGAAACTAGGATGATGAGCGACGGACATTCAAGCTTACGAGAACTTTTGGCTTCTGCATCGCCATCAACTTGTGCCTTCGCTTGAGAACGAATGATGATTTCAGCTAAAGCGATTCACTGCGGCCTGCATCGTTTAAACCCGCGTCATAATTCCATCGCTTCCCACTCCACCGCCCCACTAAGTCATTTCAAAAACTTCTAGTTCCTGTCACTGTCCGCAGAGGACAATGCTACCTGCGCGGCCGGTCGAGTAGGGAGGATATGTGTGCTTCTAGGTGCAGGTGTCGCCGTCACTGGCGTCTCGGCCTCGCGTAACGCGCGATGGGCGATCGAATAATCGACGTCTAAAATCTTTCCATGTTTCGCCCCTCCGGATCAGGCGCGTCAGCGAGAAGACATATTGACCGATGAAGAATGTTCTCTTGATCGACGGTAGTCTGGCATCGTCCGCCAGCAGATCACGTACCCAAGAGGCTTTTGGGCTCATGAGGACCGCCATTGCCTTCTTAAATAGCTTGTCCTGTTTTTTTGTCTAGTCACTCTACTGTTGACGGGCTTACGCGACAGTGATTTCTTATCAAGGAAGGAGATATGAAGGAGACGTGGCGTCGATATAATCTCGACAGATGCTGTGGTCTAAGTTGAGAGTCACGATTAAGTACGTGTGGCAGACTTGAACACTTTGCCAGAGACAGTCCATATTCTTTATGGTTCATGATATATTAATCTAATTATATAGCTTTGTTAACTTAATGCTTACTTGCACTTTTTCTAAATCGAATCAGCTTTTCACGTGTCTGAGCTATGTCAAATTCAGGATGTGAAATTAATATGTTTGTTTATTGAAGAAAAATACAATCTAGAAAGTAATGCGTTTAGATCTAATGAAAAAGTCGCCGGTTTAAATTGAGTCCCTAATTTCCCTCCCACAATGACCAGCTCAGAGTCTGGTGCACTTATATCGCTATATCACAGAACTTCGTCATGTCCACCTCCGGTTTCCGAACTTTGTACAGAGCCTTTTGTCTCCCGTCGTGCATATAGAATATCCCAGCTGACGCAGTCGGCAGCAGACCTTGAGTCTTGGGCAGGTCCCAGTCGTAGTGTAGCAGCAGATAAATGACCACCAGCTTGATCTCATAGGTCGCGAGGAAGCGTCCCGGGCAGGCGTGTGTCCCGTGTCCGAAGAACGTAAGGTCCGTTCCGGTCGTCACCGACTGATACTTGTTCTCAGAACCCGGTTCCTCGCGCGCGCGGAGGAAGCGATACCCGTCGAACTTCTCCGGGTCTGGATAGAGCTCGGGGTTGCCCGCCGGCATGGGATAAACCATCATGTAGGCTCCTTTTGGGATCACTGTGCCATCCTTGAATTTCAAGTCTTGTTGGGTAAGACGTGGCATATTGGCTGTCCGGTGAATTGAGTCAGCGCATGGCGAATGAAATTGCGAGCCAAGGAGGTAGAAAGGTGGGTGGCTTTTCACTTACCGGCAGAGGCTGGATTCTTTCTCATGCTCTCCCTCAAGACGCTGTCAAGTTTCCGCATCTTGAATAGCGCGTTCTTGTCCATCTTCCCCGTCTCCTTCAGGACTGCCACGCACTCGTCACGCAGGTCCTGTATGTATTCAGGATGCGCCAGCAGGTCTCTCATCAATCCGATGGCGGTTCGCGTGGTGGTATGGATGGCTGCCATGGCAAGGGATATCTCAGCGACAGCCAGGTCAAATTTGGTGTCGTCCTTTCCCTTCATAGAGGCGATAAGCCAGTCGACGCTGTCCAATACCCTACGACGCGGACCTCCGTGCTTGCGCATCTCCTCCATTCTGCGGTCAACCTCGGGTCGAATCAGTGCACGGGCTTGGTTAATCTCGGCCCTGATTTTGCGACATTCAGGCAGGAACCAGTGGGCGATAGGCCGGATGAAGGGGGGCAGGGCATTTAGTCGCTGGACGGCACTGTGGACGTCTTTCACATAAGATGTGTTGAGATACTGCCAGTCAGGGTTGTCCATGAACTTGGTGCCGAGAAATATCTTGGTGGTAAGTCGTGATATGATTGGGAGAAACATTGACTGCACGTCGACCTCGGTCCAGTCTTTCGGGTGGGCGAGAACCTTTTCTAGTGTATTCGGGAGCTCTTCAACCATCGGGGTGATTGTGAGGGCTGGGAAGTGAATTTGTCAATAACCTAAATGTTTTGTGCGACCAAGATTAGAACTCACCAAGCACCTGGGCAAGTTCCTTCCGCACTGCATCCTGAAAAATCGACGAGCTATTTGACGTGCCAAACGGCTCAAACCCGGGATAGGTGGCGTAGAAGTCCTGAGTCAGGTCAGTACGTGTTGAGGCAGGGAACAATACATTGGCTGCGAATTACCTTGTGAACGAAGGCACTGAAATCACAAGCTGGGTCACTTTTCATTTCGTCGATGTATTTGGGCGAAATCAGCAACTTCGGGCCAGATTGAGAGAAGTCATCAATGCGGAAAGGTTGGCCGTTGTACTGCAGGTTCAAACTCTTGATTAGCAACAGCGTTCAGAGCGTCGCCAAGTGGGTACTCAGGTAGAGATTATGCAGGGTGTGGCCACTTACTGCGTCAAGTCCTTTGCGCATGAAGGATTCTGCATTTTTGGTGAATTCCGTATGAGGCTTGCCGTTATTGATGATGGGGTATTTTCTCAGCCTCCATGACAGCCAGAGCTTGTTGACCCATTCATGGGCCAAGAATGATACTAGCAGTATCACACCGGTGCACAAGCCTTTGACGTACCAGTCGGCAGACTTGACTGTGTCGAACATGTTGGAAGCCATTTTGAGCAAAGTTTGATTTAGTGAAGTGAGAAGGTTTCATGGCACTGCGACATTGAGACTACATCGACTTGAAATAGGCCTGTAGATATGTACAACAACACCTCTGTTGTGATGGGTCTTTGGATCAGGGGGAATACGAATACGGGACCGAAGTACGAGAGCGGTTGTTGGCGTGGTCGGTCTCGTAGAATGAACACCACCACACAGCCGGCACTGCACTGCCTCCAACTCCTGTCCCACACTCGGGGTCTTTATCAACGAGCAACCCGACCCCGACCTGAATGTCCAGAGAGATTTCCGTCAAATAGCAAACTTTAGAATTCCATTGGCGTGACACAAGCTGAGGAGCATTCTACAAGGGTCCACAACTATCTTCCCTCCAACATCAACTATTTCCCTTCAATCAACTTGTCCATTACTGTTATCATGGCTTCAATCGATTTCCGTTCTTGCAAAGGTCTCGTCTTCGCCATCACTGGTGGTGGTGGAGGAATTGGAGGGGCAACAGGCGTTCGGCTCGCCCAACTTGGGGCCGCAGCTGTCGCAATTGCAGATGTGGATGAGGGAAAAATGGAGGCCGTGAAGAAGGAGATGTAAGACCCGCAGAAGAATTGCTGAAGGATCAAGGTGATAGGGACTGACAAGACCCCAACTCCAAGTTTGGCCGCCAATCCTGACTGTAAAGTCATGACAACGAAAGTGGACGTCATTGACGGGAAACAAGTTGACAGCTGGATCGCATCCATCATCACTGAATTCGGTCGGCTAGATGGCGCTGCGAACATCGCTGGAGGCGAGAGAAAGGGAAATCGGAAGGTCGACGACAGAATCACCGAAATTGTAAGTATGCAGCTCCAAGCGTACCAGAAGCAATCAAAACTGACGGAACCTCACCTATAGGACGATGGCGATTGGGAGCATGCCATTGACTTGAACTTGAGGGGTACCATGAACTGCCTGAGAGCCCAACTCAAAGTCATCTCCCGGCCCGGCGGGTCGATCCTTAACTGCAGCTCCGGAGCCGGCCTGTCTGGTCTTCCTCACCATGGCGCCTATGGCGCGGCGAAGTGGGGAATCCGCGGGTTCACAAAGACGGCCGCAGTAGAATATGGGCCTGAGGGGATTCGGGTCAATTGTCTGGTGCCGTACGTGAGATCCAGTCCTCGCACACTACATTTTGGGTGAAGTGTACTGACAGGCTCGTGATGTCCCAGGGGCCCCATCGACAGCAGTCCTATGTTGCATGAACTCGCGGCCAAGGGACTGCTTGATTTGCAGTGGATGGCCGACCATTCAGCCTCGAGAAGACTAGGAAAGCCAGAAGAAGTTGCGAAGATGGCGGCTTTCCTGTTATCCCCTGATGCTTCGTACGTGTCGGGTATTGATGCTCCAGTTGACGGCGGTGGCTGCGCGATGGTCGGCTATGGTGATTGGGCATACAAGAATGCTTCAAAGTCTAAGTGACGGAGAAATCCGGAAAGACCTCAGCTGCTACGTGCTTTCGAAAGACATCAGGTTGTGCAGTACGATTTGTCCTAAGTTGAATTGAGTTGATCGAGAGACTATGAACCTTGAATTGTCTAGGTAGTTAGGCAGACTGAGGAAGGAAACTAAATGTGCCAATTGTCGTAAGGACGATTAAGTTTCAGTCATTGCATAAAATACAGCAGGCGAAATTCTGCAGTTGTCTGGAACTCTTGAAGTCGTACTTTTTCCCCATTCATGTGTACGAGCATCAACCACAAGGCGTCGAATGTCTGCGTTCATTACACGGGAGACCCTATGCTCACGTTCTCAATGACATGTAATTGCTCAAAAGCCCGAAAGATCTACTCTGACTACGGCATGAAGACCACTGACTACCCAGGTACATTTGATTACCAAGTGAGTTTAGAATTAGTTGCCATTGGGCACCCATACACGATGACTTGGAAATGAAGATTTCAGAAGCCCGGAACCTCCGCTCTGGAAACTAAATGCTACTTATCTGCACTCTAGTCATTCCAGGGGTGAAAAGCCACACCAGGAAATAGGAGGCCCCGGCTAACCAGAGCGGAGCACAACCGGTTCCCTTACAGTTCGACCATTCAAGATAACAGCATGCCATCATGATATCTCCATATAATTACCTCTGCAAGGAAAGCACCGGGGAGATCGACACTTCCGAGACTCCTTTCTCCGCACAATATTTACAGCTTAGTCAATTGTGACGTGTCTTGCAGCGGCTCGGAGAAGCCACTGTGCCAATTGTGTTTTAGACCGAGATTCCCGTCTCGTATTCGTTCACTCTTCGGTCTCGCGTTTGCAGGCGATCTTGGCCTAAACTTTTCAACTTGTGCAGTGCGGCACTCGTCAGAGCCATGGGAACGTCAAAGTCATCTTTGAGCGACCATAATTTATTTATAAGTAGCAAGCGCGTCCAAGAGTCGCTATTCTTAGGTCCTGAAAGTGGCTAAGGTCAATCCATTGCCCCCTTCTACTCCACAATACACGAGTTACAATTCCCGCTGCAAACAATCGGAAATCTATCCAATATGGCAACCTCCACCAAGAAGTATCGTGTTATTCAAGTTGCGACCGGCAATGTCGGAAATGTGTCACTTCGGACTATTATCGAACATCCGCTTATGGAGCTCGTTGGTGTGCTAGTCTACACCAAGGACAAAGTCGGAAAGGACGCTAGCGAGCTATGTGAATTGTCCAGTCCCAAGCTCACTGGAATCAAGGCAACCGACAACTTGGAGGAAATCTTGGCCATCAAGGCCGATGCGGTCGCGTACATGCCCAGACAAACCAACTTCGAGGAGCTCAGCAGGATCTTGGCTTCTGGCAAGAACGTGGCGATACCGCGCACTGATCTTCTCAACCCGAATTGGCTTGAGCCCGAACACCGACGTCTCATCGAGGAGGGGTTGAAAAAGGGAAATTCGGCTCTGCGATCCACCGGAAGCAGTCCAGGTACGGCCACGGAGATACTGCCGCTGGTCATGCTGGCCTATCAGCGCAAGCTGGACTGCTTGGTCATGAACGAGTATGCAAACCTGGCGAGCCGGACGAATTCAGCCGATATGATCTTTGAGCAGATGGGCTTTGGAAAGCCGGACTCGGCGTTCTCAGAGCAGATGTTGGGCAAGATCGCTGTGGACTACCAAGGCTCGATTAGACTCACAGCTCAAGGGCTGGGGATCGAGTTGGACGAGATCAAGGCCACCGGCGAAAAGGCACTTGCCCTGGAGGACATCAAGATCGCGTCTGGTCTGGTTCCGAAGGGCACGGTCGCAGGGCTCAGGATTACCCAAGAAGGTATCTACAAGGGCAAGGTCATAATGAAGCACCGTGTCCATTGGCTGGTCACCACCAAACTGAACATGGACTGGGGCGATGAGTGGGACCTCGACAAGTACCAGTCAGGGTTCATTCTCAGTTGCAATGGCGACGCTCCGTGGAAGATGCACATCACCTTCCCAGTTTCCGACGAGTACTACCCGAAGTTTACGCCTACTCTGGCCGCGTACCCTGTGGTTAATCTTCTCCCTGAACTCTGTGACGGAGAACGTGGATTCCGCACAACACTCAACTCTCCGGTCCCCACCACTTACTTTGATTTCTGATAGCCGAGAATTCTAGTCTAGCAGCACTGAATAGATGTCCAAAAGCAATCCCTTTCAAGAATTGGAAACCCGTAATATCCCGCCCTATTTCCAGCGGGTATTCTCTGTTCAGAGTCAGGGCAGTAGGTTGGCTCCTCGCACCTGAGGTCACTGCTATCGTCACCTTGCCAGCGGGTGCATTAGGAGCTAGCCTATGAGGCTCAGCCTGGGCCCTTGAAACAGCGGGGCAACGGGGTCCCCAAAGGCCAACTCCATATTGCCGAAAGCACAGGTGGCGAGTGGTATTACCTGCCTACCTACCTACCTGGGAAGTGATTAGGGATTCAGACGTGTCTATTTTCAAGTTACGGCAACCCATAGTAGCCGCTTTCCTTGATACATTCTGAAGCCGCAAGGAAGGCATGGAAGGGAAGAATGGCATGTTTACCAAATCATTTCCAGCCTGCATGAAAAACTCCTAAACGTGAAGAAAACCCCCCACATCAATATTGGTATTAATTATGAATACGGATATTCGCACCGGTGGAAACGTCTATTTCACCGGGCACGGACCACCCTGATTACATAATCTCTATTTGCATTATAACTACCAACGCTTTTTTATGCAGCCTTTATTATCACTAAACTTAACACAACCACTCTATATTAACGCCACATTAAATTAATTAATTGCTTATTAAAATCAATTAATTTAGTATTAAAAATAATATTTAATCACTTAGAATTTATTTTTCTAGTATTATAGCAATAATATAAATACTAAATTACTTTAATTTCAAGGTATAATAACAGGGTGATAATATTTAAAATTATTATTAAAGTTAACTTAATATTACTTTATATTAATTTAATAGTAAGGTGTTAATATTGCGCTAAGGCTAGTATTTAGTTTATGCAGATGGTTTATACCTAGTGAAATAAACGTTTTAGCTAATATAAATATTTATATTTTTAATTATCATTTTATTTCTTTTATAAATTAAATACTTATATATATATCTTAAGTGTAAATTATATTAAGTATAATAGTAAGGGATATTAAATATTAGCACGGCGCTATAAATGAGCATTAAGTGCTTAGGTTAATAATTATATTTATATTTATAAAATATATATATAGCTTATAATAAATTTAATACCTATATAATTTACGGCTTAACTTAATAACTTACTTATATTTCTTTAGCATTAACTTAATTAACTGCTAAAGAAAGCATTTTAATATAGCATATTATGCTTTCTTAATACTATTATGGAATTTTTAATTAAATAATTAATCTATTAAATCCTTTTAAAAAATATATTCTTTTATTTAATACTCAATATTCTTAAGATAATTAGCATTAAAGTAAATATATATATAAAAAACTATTAATTTACTTAATAGGATTAAAATTTAGAGACTTAGCTGGCTATCAAATAATCCGCTTGTATAAGTTATTCTCTTTTATTTATATTATAATTTCCTTTAAAGCATAAATTAAAGCATTATTTTATTAAAATTTCTATTTATTAGCGGAAATATTATTTAAATTATTTATAAAATTAATAACCTTTTTAAAGATCTTATTATAATACTTTATTAAATTTATATAGCCTTATTTCTTTTATTATTTGCTATTTTTAAGAATAAAGTTTCTATATTTATTTTTAAGGATATTTTAACTCTTTTTTTAAAAGAAATATAAGCCTTTTATATCCTTATAAAATAATCTTTAAAATATTTAATTATTAAAGCATTTTTAGATAACAGCAAAATTATTAGGATTCTTAATAATATATATAATAAGCCATTATTTATATAGAAAAATCCTATTAACCTAAATCTTATTATTAAATAAATAAAAGGCTTATTATTTCATTATTTAATCTTTATATTTAATATATTATTATACGTAATTATTAAGATATTTCTAAATATATTTAATCTTCTAAAGCCATTAAATATATAGATATTTTATTTCCTTAAAAGCTTATTTAATTATTAAGTTTTAAATATTTTTAAATCCCTTAATTTAATAGGGTAATTCTT
>JACVEP010000135.1:255-78742 GCA_018137895.1 Diaporthe sp. DP-2020a | reverse complement strand
TATTAAGGAATAAGGTAATGCTTAAAATAATCTTTATTTTTAAAAAAAGCTTTTATTAAAGCTTTTTGCTTTATAATTACTTAGATTTTTAATTTAGTTTTACCTTTTTTTTATAATATAAGAGGGAAGTTAATATTATAAGTAATTTAAATTTATCTTATTATAATATTTAAAAGAGGAAAAAGGAGGGTATTTTAATATTTAAAGATAATAAATTATATTTATTTATTATAATAAAGAGTTTTAATTATTAAACGTTAATATTAAGTTAATTTTAATATTTTAAGATATTTATTTTTACTAAAAGAGTTAATATTATTATAAAATATAAGTATTAAGAGTAATTTATCTTTATATTTAAAGTTCTCCTTATTAAGCTTATTAATATAATTATTAAAGCTATATAAAGTTAAATTAATAGGGAGATTATTATTAAATATATTTATAATAAGATTTTATAGCTTTTAAATTATTAAATAATATAAGATTTAAGTAAATAAAGGTATTAAATAGCTAGTAATGCCCTTTCTTTTACTATAGGAAGAGAGGGTATAAGGATATTAGAAGCTTAAAAAATTTTTATAATAACGAAAGAGTACTTTTAATTATTATAAGCTGTATGGCGCTGTACTAACATTTAATATCCCTCACCATTGTATGTAATATAATTGCAATTAGTATTGCTTAGTAAATCATATGCATGGCCTTGATAATGAATGTGGTCTGCAGCCTGGGATGCGAATTGAGAGTTCCGCATTATAGCCGCTCGATTTGGTTAGGCTGTGTTGTCATTTTCAGCGGCCTCATCAGCGCATAGGCCTACCAAGGGAAAGTCTAACTCTTCTTGCTCTGGAGCCCGTGCCCGCCCACGCCCTAGCCGCAGCCTCCATTCCAAGGGCCAACTGGCGTCCACAGCCCATCTTACCAAGGCCGATGTTGAGCACACACAGAAGAACTAAATTGGCATGCTCGCGTGGAGATCGAATGACCAACTCCATGAATTCTTCTTGGAGTTGTGAATTCTTCTTGAACTCGCTACAGATTGAGGCTAGGCAACCCAAGTGGTCTCTTAACTGGCCTGGACGACCTTTGTGCAGCCGGGTCAAACCCCACTGAACCAAGGCAGCAATCTTGCTTAAGTAAGCCGGATTTGGCGCAAGTATTTATACTCTGCTGCAGACGCCCCAACTCTGCATACACTTCGTTCCTCAGCCCCATTCACTCTTATCTCGCCGACCCTCCCCCCTCAAATAGCTTCCCACCACGACCAATCTCTTGCAACTTGAGACCCAGCCCGATTCCACCATAATGTCTACCGAAACGCATTCTGCCAAGGCCAAGGTCGCTTCCGACGGTCCTCGCGAGGCTCCCTCGCCAGAACAATCAAGTGCCGAGAGCTCGTCTAAAGCAAAGGACACCGAAACCCTTTTTAAGGAGGCATTTGAGCAGGCAATAAAGATGACCCCCGAAGAGCGACTAGAGAGATGTCCTATTCTGAGTGAGTGACAATATACCAGCAACGTTGATTTGCATCTCCATATTGGTATATATATTGGCTGACTGTTGAGGGTTTTGACTTGCCAGAGGGCTTCACAGCCGAACCAGTGCCTGTCGATAAGGGCATGCAGATCTTGGAGGAGATGGAGAGGGAGGACCTTGCAAAGCTTGATGAAATCGAGACAACTGGCGCAAATAATGCCTCGTGATGGCAGAGCGGGATGAGGCCAGGCCATTCAGTGGTCACGGAGTCTTGAGCTTCACGAACTTTGGCTTCTACACTATTTCGCCATTGAATTCAGGCAATTGAAGTTTTGTGAGCGTGATAAGTACTAGAATCCCTAAACATAGTGATCCGAGGCCGTAGTGGTCCTCGGCATCTGAGTCTACCTCTATGTTCAAAGAATCACTATCAAAGTAATTCTTACCAGCGCGAAGACCATGCGGACGAACAGAATCCAGTGAGAACTGATCACTAATCCCTTTTTAATTGAGGCTTACCCCAGGCCTCAACAGCACCGTCCCAAATTAGTGCATTTGTGGGCTGCACCGCAGCCCACTGCTTTGTGGCATGGGGACCACCCCATGAAGCGACAGCGTTTGCTAGGGTAACCACACACTCAGCGTTGGTAGCATCGGTCCCGCTTCCAAATACAATGATAACCTTATCTCTGCTGTTCACACCAGCGTATATTTCCAGAGACTTCAATCCCCACGACCATCTAATCAGAGCATGGAAGGCTGATTGCTGCGTCGTTGGATCGATAGAACTATGTTGGTTGTCAGAGAGAAATAACAACGACGTATAGATAGTACCGGCTGCATGGGAATGATGCTGCGGCTACAGCCCCCGAAATTGAGAGTATTTCGGCCTTCACGCAATAATACGTACCGGAAAAGTGTTGGAATAGTAGGCGCTTGAGGTAGTTCGAGCAGACAGGTAGCTAAGGCCTCTTTCTTGCTGATCATTGTTTTCGACTCTTTCTGATGGAAGTTCAGTAATTTTGAATGAAGTCTGGAAGTATCCTGAGAACGAAGAAAAAGCGAGGGGAATAGGCCAGGGAGTCGAGATGGGAGAAGGTTGGTTTAGGGATGGAGGAAAGTACCAAAGGAAAGCAACTTACAATTCCCGATGTACCCACATCCCTCTCAAACTTGCTCTTTCCCTTGATCCACTTCCAGCTGGCCTCGCTGCCTTCTATCCTGACCCATTCACCCTCGGGCAACGGAAAAGCTCCGTTCTTCGAGCTCGAGTCAATCAAGATCCCTGTATTCTCGCATCTCGCCACGCGATGGCGGCCAAGATCATAAATGTTAAACTTAAACGTGCCAGGTGACTGCTTCTCGAGTAGAGAAATAACCTTGACGGCGAAGGAAGTGCACCGTCCGGTCGTGCCTGCCCAAGTCGTATTCAGTATTCAACTTCGCGTCCTTCATAATGGCCTCTCTTTGGTTGGCAACCTGAGAGAGCGCTATCAGGCCTTTCTTTTTGGAATAACCTGACTTGAGAACGTCACTCCATTCAATATTATTCGCGTGGGAACGCAGGTAATCAATCATGACGAAGCCTGTGTATGACCCTTCCACGAAGACCTGCTTCCATGCAGCATCAGCCTGTTCGGTAGGAGTCTTAGCGGACATGATTGCGAAGATGTATATAGTATGGCAGGTTGCGGTAATTTCTTAAGTAACAGGTACGGTAGATTGATTTGAACGATAAGACGTCAAAAAGTGAGGTGGAATAAGTTTGATGTAGAACTGAGGTGCTCGGAATACGGGATTTGGAACGGTGTGTACTGAGATGTCGATGAGTGTTTGTTTCTTGGGTCCAAGTATTTTGTTCAATCTTGAATTAATTGGGCATCCTAGATATATAACTTCCTTTCTCGCAACTGGAGTGCAAGTCCGGGAAGCTCTACGGCCATTATAGTGACCCCATCATCCCTCATGGTCGTTGAACAGACCGCCGCTGAACAGACCGGCCTGTTTCGGGACAGCCTCAGCTGCGAATAGTATCATCGAGCTTCAACCATCACTTTCATCACGTATTTTGGGTACGGAGTTTGTCCGTGAGGCACAGAATCAGTGGGGAGGGGGGAGGCACGGTTGTTGTTGGGTGGGGTCAGGGGGCTGAACTTGAAGGATCGGGTCTGATATTGGTCCTCAATGACCCGCAAAGCCCAGCGCCCCCCAGCACTCACTATATTTGGCTGAGTTTGCAAATCTCATGAAAGTATATAATTCATGAGCACCTGCGATGTCAAGCTCTAGTTCTGAATAAACTGCAGCATCTTTCAAACTTTTATTCACATCACATCACCTGTTCATCTTTAATCTTGATTAAAAGCCTCTACCCACACCAGCTTGACAGCAGTAAGGAATCAGTCGAAAAAGATGGACGCGCTCTTTCAGAAGGCAATGGCTGCCGCGAAAGATCCTAATTTCACAAGTCAGTAACTTTCTGTGGTCTTTATTAGCGTCCCGGCGGTCTGCACAGTATTGCTTGTTGTTCAATGTGCCTCATCACTAACATGCCTGCTCCGGAGAAGAGAAGTTTGGGAAGGCTGCACCCGCTGATGCTGCAGCCGCCGCTCGATTCTTGTATAAGTGCCAGGCGCCGATCATTGAGGAGCCTGCGCCTGGCAACACAGCCAGCCTCCCTACTCGACCGGCAGCCTCGACTGCTGCTACCAAACCGGCAGCCAAGAATATTGCTCCCGTGCCGGCAGCCAAGACTGGTGCTCCCGTGCCGGCAGCCAAGACTGGTGCTCCCGTGCCGGCAGCCAAGACTGGTGCTCCTGTGCCGACAGCCAAGACTGCTGCGAAGGGCGACAAGAAGGAACCGAAGAAGTAGGTAAAGGGGTGATTCCCTTTTGAAGGTGGGAAGCAGTGGTATCATGAAGCTGGTCTACATAGAGGAGATATTGGTCGATTAATTTCGCAGAATTTGTGATCCCATGTAGAGTGGAAGCAGAGATTGACAAAATGAACCCTAACATATCTGATCCATTTATTCAGTCCGTCTGGTCACTTGATTCTATTGATACCAAGAACGATCCAGTTAGAAATGGATGACCTTGTTTCGCAGCCATTCAAGCCTGCTACTGGCCTCCGTGACTGAGCATCAGAGGGTCATGGAAAACATGTGAGCGCGCCACGACCTCCGAGCAGGCCGGAGACGCCCTCAGCAGGTGGCTTGGCAGAGGTCGCGGTCATATTCAGGGTACACATCAACGGCATGCACACCCAAGACGAGCTAAGACTTGGCAACTTATGAACAACTCCTTATAATTACGTGTCATATCCAGTTGAGTGTCCGACGCTCTGAAATTGTAGGGACTATTGAATGCAGCACCTGTTTACCCACCTGCGCACGGCACGCTTTACACCGAGTGCACTCTTGGCGTTGATTAATTTATCCGCGAACGCCACATGTGAGCCTTTCAAGGACAAGGAACATCCGGCAAACATAAAAGTATGTATTGCGAGAAATTAAGACATTTACCTTGAAATCTTCTAGGTCTGTCTGAGGAGCATTCCCAAATCTCGTCTCCACACCTCTACCGTTCGCTGTTAAGGATAACGATGCAACTCAACACCCTCTTGGCGGCTCTGGCCGCATTCGCCACCTCCCCGGTGTCTGCTGCGCTTCGTACTCGGCATGGGTATTCGGCCCTCCCAAAGCGCCCAATTATCACCCCAGCTCCGTACGGTACTGGAAAAGACTTCCCCTACTCGCCATCGAGAGATGAGGGCCGCTACTGCTTTGTCGAGCCGGGCTCCACCAACGGCACGACCCGCGACGACGCACCCGTGATCTTGAAGGCTTTCCAAGACTGCAACGGTGGAGGCACGATCGTGCTCGATCAGTCATACCTCATCGGATCACCTCTGGACCTCACTTTCCTTGAGCATGTGGACGTTGTCATTACCGGAGAAGTGGCTTTCGACGACAGCGATGTTTACTACTGGGCGCGTAACAGCTTCAAATATGCCTTCCAGAACATGTCTTCTTTCTGGAAGGTGGGCGGAGAGGATATCAATATCTACGGTGACCTGAGCAACAACCGCTCTGTGATCAACGGTCGTGGCCAGGCATACTGGGAGGAGAATTCCAGAAACAGCTCAGTGAGTCTTTCAAATGCCGATTATTGATAGGGATTGAGAAATTGGCTAATGCAAAATGTACTCAGCTATTGAGACCCCAGCTCTTTGTCATCGAGGGAGCAAAAGGCGTGGTCATGTCCAATCTGCGCATGCGCAATTCTCCTAATGTAAGTTGCATGACATGAGCAGCCACAGTTCTGGGCTCCATGCATCCACACACAAGTAGCTAAACGATTGGCCGTGGACAGTGGTTCAACATGATCGCCAACGCAACGGATGTAATTATTAGCAACATGGATCTCATAGCCTCCAGCACGGGCGGTGTCAAGATCGCCAACTCGGACGGCTGGGACACTTACCGCTCCGACCGCGTCGTGATCCAGGACTCGGTCATCATCAACACGGACGACTGTGTCTCGTTCAAGCCCAACAGCACCAACGTCGTCGTGCAGAACCTCGACTGCACCGGCTCGCACGGCATCAGCGTCGGGTCACTAGGCCAGTACAAGGGCGAGACGGACATCGTCGAGAACCTCTACATCTACAACATCTCCATGGCTGACGCTAGTGATGCGGCCCGCATCAAGGTCTGGCCCGGCGTTGAGACGGCGTTCCAGGACCTCCTAAACGGCGGCGGCGGGCTGGGCCGCGTGCGGAACGTGACGTATGACACTTTCTACCACGATAACAACGACAGGGCGATCACTATCACGCAGTGTTATGGCCAGAAGAACCAGTCTATTTGCAACGAGTTTCCGGTCTGTTTAACCATCTTGGCTGATCCGCTTAGCTATACCTCCTTTGCTGACTTCTGACTCGCAGGCCAACTTGACCATCTCTGATATCACCATGAGGAACTTTTGGGGCAGTGTATCAGATAAATATGACCCAGAAGCCGGAAGCCTTGTTTGCAGTGCAGCAGATGTAAGTTCAGACCCCGAGCTGAGTCACTTTGAAAAATAGGTGGAATGCAAGCATGGCTGGCTGCTCCTACATCCACTGACACTCCGTACTATCACAGCGCTGCAGCAACATCGTCGCCCAGAATATATCTGTCAACGTGCCTAGCGGAGAGCCGCCCATTTACGAGTGTTCAAACGTCGATGCTGAGTTTTTGGATGTGACTTGTGTAGACCCCGAGGGAGACCGGGATACCGGAAGCGGATGACCTCGGAGCATGTAAATAGATCCGAGTTGATCAAATAGGATGTTTGAATGGTAGCTTGAGAGAAAGTTAGTCACGGCTCAACTTGGATGTCTGCTCAACAATGAATTGCCACGTAAGTCACTTGTCTCCCAATTTGGACTTACAGATAGTCCTTGGGTCATTTCCCAATCCCCTACTTGGATGTTTATGTGGGGCCGGCGTTGGCCCTTTAGGGGTGGCGCCCGTTGTTTTCACGCTGAAGATTATTGATAATATTTGTTTGGCAGAATAATTCCTGTCTGTTGTTTCCATACTATCTTATACTAGTATTATCTCCCCCATTGATTCCGGTCCAACCACTTCCATCAGCTCTCCGTCCATTACCAGAGGCAAGAACATAGGTCCGATCACTTTGAAGTGTTGCTGGCCACACGAACGAAGTACAAGAGGATATGAAACACCGGATACCAGGGCCACAGAGTCGCCTTCTTGAATAGCTGACGCGGCGAATCCTAGACCGCCAGTACATAACTCAGTACGCTGGCACCGAACGACGTTCAACCCTCCCGTCCCGAGAGACTTCATAAAAGCATCAAGCCTGTCTTTTAGGGACTTGTCTTCCGCCACTAAGTTTTCGGCCCATACTGTTCCTTGGTTATTGGCTGCGCTTAGAAGTAGCCTCCGCCACCAAGTCCATAACAACTGTGCAGAATCCATGTTTTCCGTTAAGACGTCGATCAGCTTGTTGGAACGGTCCACAGTTTTCAACCTGTCTGTTTCGGTCATGTCTAGCAGGGCGCCAAAAACTAGAGAGGTGAACATGCAGAACTCACTCTGCGGAGCCGTGGTCTCGAATATGGCGTTTAAAAGGTCGACCAGGTCGACGTATTGGAAGTGCATAAGTTCGCGAAGCGCAGAGAGGACTCGAAGAGCTGATTGTGACTCGGTAGCGCTGGTCCTTGTCGGAACTGGTGCAAGACAAGAGATGATCTCTGTCAAAACGAGCCCATGGACACAAAGATGTTCTCCCTGATTGCGGAACTCCCAGAATGGGTTTGACCCTGGTGTTGCCCCTTGGTATCTTCGTACACACCTGGCCTTCAAGAATGCAATTGGAACGAAGCATTGAGCCCAAAGCCGTCGACGCGGGGCATATCTTTTGTAAAAGCTGTGGAGGCTCATCCAGAAGTCCGAGTGCATCAGCACAGAGTCCTGTCGAGCATGACCAGTTTGATCTGGAACCGAGGTGGGAATCCAGTATAAGGGCTTATTCCAATTGTGTGGTGTTTGCAAGCTCCAATCAATAACCCAGGACGGAAACTTCCTCTCCGTATCAGCGTTGGCGAAAAGGAGGATGTCAAGGGACTCTGTTCTGCGGATCAAATTGGCGCAAAGCCTTTTGTAAAGAATTGAAAGACTTCCTGGTGTGGCGGAAGAGTCACCACCCAAGATTCCCAGTGTACCGAAATATATGTCTTTTGGGTCTGTCGCTTTCCTTGTCCTCAGTTCCTGAATGATCGAGTGCGACTCCATATAAAGGTTGGTGCTGAGGCAAAGCTCCCTATTCGCAAGTCCACCTCTGAGGCCGAGTAGATACATATATGTGTAATAGGCTAGAACTGAAAGTCCTACCAAGACCAAGTTCACTTTGCTTTGTAAGTTGGAAAAACATAGAATAGAAATATATGAAGCGTAAAAAAGGCATAAAAGAACAAGGCAAAGGCCAAGATAGATCCGCAGGGCCCATGTGAGGCATCTTAGGTGTCTTTGCACCTTTCTCTGGAGGGCATTGAGTCTGTGAGAGCTCTGGGACAGCGGGTGTTGCCTCCTTGAGCGTCCTGCGTTTCTGTCCGCAAACCAGCGTGACAGCCTAGCAAGATTGATCCATTGCATATATGAATTCTTGAAGCCGAGCCCCGAAGTCTGAGTGCGCAAATAGTTTATCGACTCTAATGCGCAAACAAGATGTCCCCACGGTATGGAACTTTCACCGCAGACAACTGTGCTGTTAGGTGATAGCACTGCCTCTTGAAGAGTCCACAGGCGCTCGATCCATGGGCGCTTGAAGATATTGTCTAGAGCAGACCGGTGCGGATGCATTTGAAAGGTATGACGGCGCAGGAAAAGTGTAAAAGCGGCTTTGATAATGTCGCTGGCTGTGCCGCTGCTGACTAACAACACAGTTGTTGACAAAAACTTTATTGCTTCATTCGTACCCTTTGCAGCTTCTCCCAGCCAGAAGTATGTTGTATGAGCTGACTTGAAGATTTCTTTCATCAAGGGGATCTGATGTACTTTCTCTTCGCTGTTCCTCTGATCAATGCAAATAGAGTCAACCCATATGGTTAATGCTCGTGCCTTAGTGAGATGCCACAAGGCAGACCCGCAGTTTGGTCCAATGCGAGCTTCGTGCTGGTGTCCGTTGCAGTGAATGACGAGTCGGTTGTTGCGTTGAGAGGTGCCTGGGTCTTTCTGGCCCCAGACATATGAAAGAGCAGAATACTCTTGATGTTCCCGCAGATTAACCATACGGAGACGTCCTTGGAGCGCCGGGGCTGTGTTGGGATCCCGTGAATAGACTGGATACAACTCGAGCAATCGAACCTGCTCGCGCGGGCGTGGGAGCGGAACGCAAGCATGCAGAGAGGGCGTCGGAAAGGCAGATGACAATTCTTCGTAGCCGAATGTGCACGTCGGAATGTCTTGGGTTGTTAGGGGTGCTCCAGTCTCATCATGGCCGTAGGTAGCCATCGCTCGCGCGCTCTTGATGCTGAGGCTCTGCTACGAAGCCGATGGTTTGATGTTTGGATGACGGGCGGTTGATTACTGAGATCCAGCGAGGTCAGCAGTTTATGACACAGACCCCGCGCCTTATATAAGTAAAGAAAAAGAACGTGGCTTGCAGCTCTGTAAGCTTCAGCTGCTAGGTTCAAGCCTCAGAGGAGAGTCTTGCAATGCGCCACCTGTTGTGCATCCGTCACTGCATACAGCCAACTCAAAAGGGGATAAGGGGCGGTTTACTCAGCACCTCTCACTGGGCAATCTTTTACACCGTCTCTGCTGCAATGGAACTTTTGAGGGCTATTTATATACATGCATTTCGAAAGAGTCCAATCGCGAAGAGGGTGGGTAGGACTGACTAGAGTCAACGGTCGGTACCGTCCGCAGTGCGTTATCAGCCCACTGCCTACTACCTGCGCAAGAAAGAAGAAACTTGAGTTCCAGCCGGTGAAGTCCAACGCTAGCGTATTGTACCACGTAGCATTTCACCGATCCATCAGAGCCTTATTCCTCCAGCATGAGGCGGTCGTCTTGACTCGGCCGTTCTTGACCTCCTTTCCCGTGGCCTGGATAGCTTTGAACACGTCGTCGAGTAGGACCTCGGCATTGGCAGTGACAGTGACAGTCTGATCGTCAACGGACGTGTTGATGGCCTGGATGCCGGTGATCGGCTCGAGACCTTTCTTTACTGTATTTGCGCAGCCTGTACGTGGTGTTAGCAGAGTGACAGGAACCTCAGGTTGCATTGCCGGGACGACTCGTGGGATTTCCATTACCTTGACAGCTCATTTTGACGTCGAATTCGAAAGTTTGCGTCATCTTCGCGGACGGGCAGTCTCAATAATTTGCTTGTTGTGAGAAGCAAGGCGGGCAAGGATGAAGATTCAAGAGTTTATTGGATGTGCTGAGAAAGTAGGACATATCATTTCACCCCAGTCTTCAATCGCTTCAAGTAGACTCTGACATCGAGGCAGTGTCAGGTAAAATGACCTCAAAAATGCGGGTACTCCACGACAGATTCGGATATCGATGGAAGAGTGAGCCATGGGCCATCGGCACCCGGAGCCGTTGTTGCTACTACTGCCTGGTGTCCGCCCTGCCTCAGGCCTAGCCCCGGCTCTGTCCTAATCCTACCCTGTCTCTTTTCTCCGTATAAGCTGAGACCGTCCTCGGATTACCGAGGGGTCGCTGCCGGAAGACTACGGCCGAATGCCTTCCCAATTTGGAGCAACTGGCCCACTCCTGTTGCGGCAATGCGGCCGGACGTCCTGGGGAACCGGGGCACCCCTCCCATGCGTGATCGACAACGGCGCACCCGGCACTCCGGCCAAGTCTTCCCAGGGCCATGATTGGAAGCACAAGTAGCTCATGGGTGCATATCCTTCCACACCAGATGAAACTACGCACAAATGGCTCGTGGAATGGACTGCTGTCATTGGCGAGCCTAGATTCAAATGGAAGCATGTCACCCTCTGTTCGACGCACAAAGCCCTCATCACATTCGACCGCCATAAGTGGTTTGTAATCGGTGTATGATTCGCAACAGATCTAGTACTTCGACTAATAATGACACAGCCGAACCACGTCAACTTGAGTCACCCTCGCACCACGGAGTGGAGCGGAGGGAGCTTGTCAAGAAATTTAGGGCCGCAAGTCAGCCTTACGACGCTCCGTGGGTGCTAAGGGTGTGTACGCGGAAAATCGGGAAGCCTGGTTGCTTCGAGAACGACCTCCTTCACTCGTCAAGTGGCGTGATCGATGGCTAAGGCTATTGCACCGACATAAATATTCTCCCACATCACTCAGCTTTGATAAGATGTTGAACCTCAGAACAATACAGCAACCTGCCTACTGTTAGTTATCCTGAACATCACCTTCTTCATTTCCCAGCATGCCGTCTAAGCACCTCAAGTCCAAGTCAGGATCCATAGAAACGACATTCTTAGTGCCCAGCGTCCACTGTCCAACATGCACGAGCTTTGTCGAGCCTCTCCTCTGCGACCTCAAACCTACCCCCAAGTCTATCGTCACGTCCATAATCAACCACACCATCATAGTCGAGCACGATCGAACTCTTCGGCCCAGAAAGATTGCCAAGGCTCTTGCTGATGCTGGCTATGAGGTAGACAGCATCATTGAGGGCTCCCAGCTCAACGACGCCGAAGCAGGCCACCGCCTAGGCTCCTCCGATGATACCCCGGCTATCCCCTGGCTCGGCCGGCTGGGTCAGATTTTCGCACACCGCGGAAGCACAGTCGACGAGGAAGAGAGGAAGAAGAGACACGCTGAACACTGCGAGCTGTGCCGCGAGAAAGCAACAGATGGCGTCGGATCAGACCACCTAGATGTTGTGGTTGGGCCCTCGTCCCCACAGGCCTACGAGGCCATCATCTCGATCGGGGGGATGAGCTGCAGCTCGTGCGTCGGAAAGATCACCAGCGCTCTCGAGGAGAAGCCTTGGGTGACTTCTGTCAACGTCGGACTCCTCACGCGAACGGCGACGGTCCAGTTCTTCGACGAGCAGAAAGCCCAGGAGCTAATCAGCACTATCAATTCTCTCGGGTACGATGCTACGCTTGAGGAGGTGGAGGAGGTCGCTGGGGCCGTGATGGCGTCCCAGTCTCCGCAGGACGTCTGGCAGGCCTCCTTCTCCATCACTGGAATGACCTGCAGCTCTTGCGTTGGGACAATTACCCAAGCACTGGATGGTCTCCCTTGGATGCATTCAGTCAACGTCAACCTCGTCACCAGCAGTGCAGTGGCAGTCTTCGAGGACAAAAGCCACCTGGACGAGATTATCTCCATCGTGGCAAGTGTGGGCTACGAAGCCACACTCAGCGACGTCACGGCGCTCAATGCCACTCAGGTCAAAGACCCTAGCCGAGCTGTATTCGTTCGAGTCGACGGTATGTACTGTCAGCACTGTCCCGGTCAAGTGGTAGACGCATTGAAAGGCTTGAATGACAGCGTCGTTGTGGAAAAGCAGGGGACCCTCGACAAGCCCTTCTTTACCGTCCGGTACATTCCTGAAGCGCCAAAGTTCACTGTCAGGAGCATACTCGAATCGATCTCAAACGCCGACCCAGCATTTACTGCGTCTGTTTATCACCCTCCGACAGTTGAAGAGAGGTCGAGGCAAATGCTCGAGCGAACCCGTCGACGTCTCTTCTTGCGTTTCCTCTTGTCCCTCTTCGCCGCTATACCAGCGCTAATCATCGGTATTGTATACATGAACCTCGTCTCTTCAGATGACCCCAACCGACGATACCTCATGCAACCGCTCAAGGGGGTTTCCCGCGCCGAGTGGTCCCTCCTTGTCATGGCAACACCAGTCTACTTCTTCGCAGCAGACGTTTTCCACCGCCGCACAATCAAGGAGCTGTATTCCCTCTGGCGCCCGGGAAGCCCTGTCCCCCTGCTCCGCCGATTCTACCGCTTTGGCAGCATGGATATGCTTGTCAGTTTCGCCACCACAATCGCCTATTTCAGCTCCATTGCCGAGCTCATCATCTCTGCGAGCAGGGACCCAGGTATGGAAATGACGATGAGGCCTTCATACATGGACTCCGTTATATTCCTAGCTGTCTTCTTACTAGCTGGCCGCATGATTGAGGCGTACAGCAAGGCCAAGACGGGAGAGGCGGTCTCGAAGCTGGGCAGCCTCCGGCCAAACGAGGCCCTGCTGGTTGTTTCGAACGAGAAAGGGGAGGTGCAGACGAAGACTACCAGTATCGACCTCATTGACTGTGGCGATGTTGTCAAGGTCGTTCACGGAGGCTCTCCCCCCTGGGATGGAATACTCCTGGAGGGAAATGGAGAGTTTGTTGAGTCCAGTCTGACAGGCGAGTCGATGCCAGTGGCAAAGCACCTTGGCGACCCCATCTATTCTGGAACTATCAACCAAGGTGGTCCTATCACTCTGCGGATCACTGGTGCTTCTGGAGACTCCCTCTTGGACCAGATCATCAAAGTTGTCAGGGAGGGCCAGGCTCGTCGAGCTCCGATTGAGCGTGTTGCCGACTCAATCACAAGTTACTTTGTGCCTATCGTCACCCTCATCGCCATTGTAACATGGCTGACATGGCTTGGCTTGGGAGTCTCTGGCAGGCTACCGTCTGACTACAAAGATGTCGACGTGGGAGGATGGCCCTTCTGGTCACTTCAGTTTGCAATTGCCGTCTTCGTCATCGCATGCCCCTGTGGAATCGGCCTGGCTGCCCCTACCGCTCTGTTTGTCGGCGGCGGCTTGGCTGCTAAGCATGGTATCCTGGCGAAGGGTGGCGGCGAGGCATTCCAGGAAGCAAGCAATCTCGACATCATTGTCTTCGACAAGACCGGCACTTTGACAGAGGGAGGAGAGCCTCAGCTCACAGACCATCGATTTCTTGTCGACACTTCCCCGAAGGATGGTGGTGACTGGACAGAGGATGCTATCCTTGGATGCTTGCGGGAACTCGAGGGCAATAGCAGTCATCCCATCGCCACTGCGATTGTGAACTTCTGCAACTCCCGTGTATCTTCAAGTTTCGAAGCCGAGCAAGTCAAGGAGATCCCAGGAAAGGGCATCAAGGGTACCTTTACCGTCCCTTCACTGCCCCACCCAGTCGAGATTATCGTGGGCAACGAAGCTCTCATGGATGACCACGGTGTTGCCTTCCAACGCTCCACGATCGAAGAGCTGGATTCTTGGAAAGACCAAGCCAAGTCGATCATTCTCGCCGCCGGCAGATACGTCGCCCAGGACACAGATGACGTATGGATGCCACTTGCAATCTTTGCTGTCTCAGATGCTCTGCGCCCTGAAGCCAAGCTTGTCGTGGACGCCTTGCGGAAGCAGGGCATTGACGTCTGGATGATTTCCGGTGACAACGCCAAAACCGCCAAGGCCGTCGGTGCCATGGTTGGCATTCCGGAAGAGAGCATCATTGCTGAGGTGCTTCCCGAACAGAAGGCGGACAGGGTGCAATACCTCCAGAAGAGCCAAATCAAGGTGGAATCTTTCCTCGGAATTGGCAAGCCTACGTACCGCAGACCGACCGTCGCCATGGTCGGCGATGGCATTAATGATTCGCCGGCCCTGACTGTCGCGGACGTGGGCATCGCCATTGGCTCCGGGTCGGATGTGGCAATCTCCGCCGCCGAGTTTGTGCTCATCAATTCCAACCTGACGACGCTCCTGACTCTGTCGAGCCTGAGCCGGGCCGTCTTCAGGCGGGTCAAGTTCAACTTCGCCTGGGCTTTGGTGCACAACATGGTTGCTCTGCCTATTGCAGCTGGTGTCTTGTACCCGGTTAGGACGAATGGAAACTACACCAGGTTGGACCCAGTCTGGGCTGCACTGGCCATGGCGCTCAGTAGCCTTAGTGTCATCACGAGCAGTCTCCTGTTGAGAGCGCGACTGCCGGTGGTCGGGTACCGAAACAAGTCGATGAAGGATCTGGGTCTGAGCGATTAAACGAGTTGGATTGATCTTGATCATTGTGTATCTCTTAGATTTCACACTTTTCACTTTGTCAGGTGGTTCTTCCTGATGTACACCCATAGAAAGGGTTGGCCCTGCAATTTCCATATGTACCTACTCTCTGTTCAGTTCACACCCTAATATTTCTTCAGCTTTCGTAGTAGAATAAATGATTTGAGCTAAAGCCGCGACCCATACTCAAATTTCAGGGTGTCGTTGCTCTGAAATTAATGCCCAAGTAGACTGTGCTGACATTTACGTGACCGAGGGCATTACCAGAAGAAGAAGTAAGTACGAAACACCAATTCAAACACATTGGAACAAAGGCTGCCAATTTTTCAGGGGGCCTAGTAAGTCAGATATGCACTGAGGATGAGACCTTGCGGCATTGGGTCCAGACTGAGTCGTATCTTCAACACGGATATGATCAAGTGCAAAATCTCCTCGATAGCAGTAGAGTCGATGAACCAGAGGATATTCTGATCAACTGACATGGTGGCAAGCCCAACGCGTTTGTATTTCCGGAAGGCTATCTAGGGATGAATCCTTTTCAATGACAAGCCTTTCCAAATTTCATTAGTCGGTGGTAATTATAAGGCAACGGGGCCAGGAACCCAGCCGTCATTGACACAACGGCGGCTATCCAAAACATGGGGTCATTCAGCTGGACGACTCCCCCTGTCAGGTGATAGTCGACGAGATTCTCAACTAGTTCCATCGTGATCATCGATATCATGCTCATTCCAAAGGCAGTCTTCGCTGCTGCGATCCAGGGAAGACGGTCGCGGCCGAACTTGAGAAGGATCGTCTCGAGCAAGAGGGATGTCGAAAGTCCAGAGGCCACTATACACACATCAGCGTTAGTCAGAGCGCCAGAGAATGCAATGAAAGCATCGTAAGAAGGCTTCGTGTAATTACTTGAGATGGCCATAACAGTCCCCATCTGTATGTCAGGGTGAAAGGCTTGCAGGTACCACATTGCTGAAAAGTCACCCAACGTGCATCCGACGAGGCATCGGAACGTGTTGATCCCAGCCCGACGCCAGATCGGCCGGGAAACCCAAAATTCTCGAGACGAAGCAGAGGGCGGCAGGGCCTTTGTTGGTTTGCTGCAGCATGGTGGGGGCGGCTTGGCTTGATGGGATTGAAATCGGGGACTTTGAAAGCTGGTATATTGGGGCAGGAATACAGCGACTCGAGTTCTGGCGCTTGAAGTCCACTGCTGGCGTAAGATACAAGGAAAAGACAAGGGTGGTCGTAAAAGCATCATGACGATTTCTGAAAGGAATGGCATGCACTATCCGGACGATAGCGTGCGCAGTAATGATAGAGGTGATGCTCCGAGACGGTCCCTGTGTGGCCACCGGACAGACTCTAAACTGTAGGATTCTGGTGGTATGACGCATTATGTAATCATCCAACACGCATGCTTGGCGATCGCTTGCGCCGAAGAGCTCGGCGACGGGAGCACCGGATGGTCCGCGGCTTTTGCGCGGCTCTTCCGCCCTTCAGTCTCCTTCTAGGTTGTCCCAAAAAACGCCTTTTTGACGGATCAACATACGTGCGAGGATTTTTACAAAAAATCAGGTCTACTAGTAGTGTTCAATCGGCCCATACCTGTCTCAAGACCTCCGCCGCTGCGAGTAGTCCCGGACCCGAAGCTGGGGCCGGAGCCGAAGCGCCGGCCGAAGCGAATAATCCGATCCCCAGACCTCCTTCTATTCGACTGTCATCGTACCTCAGAGCACGTTCGACGACCAGGCTGGGGCAGGACGAGTGGGAACCCGTTCCAGTTGCGATTTCCATCGGCGCACAGTGGATTGCGATACGCGAGCTAGAATACCGCCGTGGCAACTACAACCTTGCCTTCGATCATGTTAGGGTCGCGATCGAGTGCGATAATGCACTTGGATACGGTGAACCCTGGGACTGGATTCTCCCTACTAGGCACTCTATTAGAAACAGAGTCGCGTTGAGGATGCGATGCAGGCTTACGCGGAGGATTCAGGCTGGACGACAATCTTGTCCGTGATCAACCAGCACCTCAACAATATCTGGGCTGTCTACGGGTACCATGAATGTCTGATACGTTTGAAAAATCGTGCCGAGGCTGATCTGGTCGAGAAAGTCTTGCTTCTGACAGTTGGAGGTTGCTGGAGATTTGAATTACAATGCCGGCTGTGCGACTGAATGCTGCATAAGCTCAGGCAGAAGTTAAGTAGCCTACACTAAGATCGTCAGCTTAGAACTGTATGTGATGATAATATAGTTCAACTTTGTTTCAGTGCGCGGGGAGGTTCGATGCTCAGTCACTCGAGGGCGCCCGGATCGTAGGTCAAAGATTCATTACTTCAGATCCAGTCTTTACTGTATTACATCAACCATATCACGTTCTTTTGACTCTTGTACCTTGACCTGTATGCTTGAAATGTGTGGATATCGCTGCAGGCAGCCACCGGAACTGCCCGAAGCTGTTGCCGTGAAAATTAATCTTTGTTCAAAACACCTCTAACATATGTTCTATATCTGTATCATACAGTCTATTTTTCTTCTTCATATTTACCGTGAAATAATTCAGTACTAATTCTACTTACGCCGTAGTGCCCGTGTGATAATAATCCCGGATGACACTTATAAGGAATACACCGAGCCAGCATAGAATAAATACAACCTCATTTGACGCGTGTCGCAAATTAGATCTAGTGCACCCATCAGATGCCTTTCGTGCCACGGCCCGGGGCTGGGTCCCCCAGGACCCGTCCAAGACAGTGATGAGCGACCAGACGACGATACCAGGGGACAAGACCAGGAACCAGACCAGCGCGGGGACAAGCCAGATGAGGTCCTGCACGAGGGTGTCGTTGGGGCCCAAGAAGACGAGGTACGCGACCTGGAGCGAGAGGCAGCAGAACAGGTCGACGGTGATGACGGCGTCGGCGACGACGCGGTCCAGCATGCCGCCGAGGAGCCGCCGGCCGGTGGCGGCCGAGCTGACGACCATGCAGAAGATGACGATGGGGATCGGCCGCGACTTGAGGATGGTGAAGATGTGCCAGGGCGACAGGCGCGAGACCATGCGCGGGTACCAGATGGTCTCGATCATGGTGCCCCTGGACCAGCGCACCTGCTGCCTGACCCAGGTCGAGAAGGTGTCGGGCGTGTCGGTGTAGACGACGGCGTCTGGGACGTGGTGCACGTCGTAGCCGGCCCAGAGGAGCCGTGTTGTTAGGTGTCTGTCCTCGTTCGTGATCTGTATAACCAATAAGGCAAAGCGTTAGCAAACTAGCAACATGATACTATGCCGGATCATGACTAGGGTATCGCGGAGCTAGCATACCATTTTTCGACCCAGCACCCGCTGGCAGGACCAAGGGATCAGCACCTTGGTCAGTGCCGAAGCCCGAAACGCACCACATGGGCCCGGTTGGCACTCGTTAGCCCCGAAAATTGCGCCCTGGATCTTGTAGACATCCTGTTGGAACCAGTAGTACGACGTCGCGACCTTCGTGATGAATGTCGGGTTGGGGTGGAAGAATCGCATATGCCCTGAAACACCACCGATGTTCCGGTCACTGCTAAGCTTTCGTGCCATCTTCGGTATCGCACCCCGAGAGACGGTCGAGTCGGAGTCGGTGCTGAACACGAAGTCGATGGACTGCGCTTGGGCAAGAATCGTGGCGACGATGAGGGTCGTGAATAGTATGTCCTTCTTTGATCGGTGTGACTGAACAACACATATGGCTCTGACGTCGCGAAGGTGGCTGGGAAGCAGCTCTTCGGCGAGGAGCTCTCGGACGTAGCTTTGTAGACGCTCCGTGATAGCTGCCTGCCCAGCCTCATCATTGAGCAAGTCCACATCGGCCAGAGTTGCTAGATGTTCCAAGGTCTCTGAGAGAGGCTGGGCCAGTCGAAACACAACACCATCGGGGTAGGCCTAAGAGTTTAGGAAGATGTCAGCAAGCCATGAACAGGTTATCCAGGATCTGAGAATGGTGTGGGCACACGGTGCCCGAAGAATGTCAGTGCTGATTACAGCTTACATTTTGGAAGACATCCACCATCCTCTCATCTTCTATCTCATCGCCATCAATACCTGCGACGATGGTGGTACAACTTGGCGTGGTGAGGAGGCTCTCAAGACATCGGCCGTAGAGCTCTTCATCCTCACGCCAACCAACAACGCAACCAATAACCTCAGGTTCTCTGTCGGTGAGACTCAGCTCGTCGATCCTGACTGAGGGCACTTTGGCTCCTTCGAGCTCACATAGCTGTTGTGGTTCGACCTGCGGCAGAGTCTTCTCGCTGCGAAAAGACTCGCCGTCATTTGTGTGCTTTCGCTTTTGCTCGGAGTTCAGATGAGTGTACAGGAACGTCAAAAAGAGTTTGACAAGGGCATCAGCCGTGAGGATCAGATAGCCGAGTTGGAACAGGGCAAAAGCACCGGCCAGAATGCCCGATGTCGCGGCAATTCTCAGCACTGAGTGCCCGATGCCCGGTGTTATGAGCCGGAGCATGTTCGTTTCTCGACACTTCCGATAGCGAGCGATGGGGAGTATCGTGAGGGTGGTGGCTCAGACATTTCTAGATATCCAGAGGAGAGTCAACCGACACTAGTGTCCATTTGCGCAATCCACGAGAACTACCATAGTATTGCCGGAAATCCACCTTCCGACTAGGGCTTCGCGAGTCGAGTACGAGAGTAGTGGCGGTAGGGCCCACCATCGTGAGAACCCGCGCTCGGAGCTTCTACATATTGAGAAACAAACTTTCGGACTGGAGGGTCCAGATCAAGGGGATGAACTGCTATGCTAGATTGGGTTGATCTCCCGAGCTTGATTGTGCAAGATCTAGACCGAGGTGGGTTCTCTGGTCGCCTACGTTTCACCTCCGACCGCCCGGAGCCAAGAGCTGAAACCCACCGGCGCATTTTTGGTTGGCTAGCCCGTGACAGACGCGCCGAACCTTAAACTTTGTTAGTACCCACGTGCTGGGCAGAGGGAACCGACCTTGCCTCTGCAGACGCCCGCGCGCTGGTGAGAGAGGCCGTGCACAGTTTTTTTCAGCTCCCCGGCAGGGCGCAAAAGTTTGGGGGCGACTTGGCGCCCAATCACCCTCAGACAGTAGAGGCTGCTCGAGTTTCAGTCACTTAAAACCGTATGCGCAAGAGCAGCGTGGACCTCGCTAAATTTGGGGCGAGTGAACTAACTGTCTTCTTAAAGACAACTAAGCCGTACTCGTATTCATAACCATTGTTGTCGATGGCAATGGCCTCAATTTCGAGTCCTTATGTGAAGGTTCCGATCCCGTTTCGAAGCCCTTATCAAGCAACCCTGTCTGCCATCTGTAATTTGTTTGAACACTTTCGGTTTTCATGTTGATCAGGCTCATGGTGGCAACATACCACTGCCGAAATTAGCAATCCATACCCTAGCCAAAAGTTTCTTGCCCCTCTCTCATGCAGTGTCGTACGCCTTGCCACTTTCACCGCTTCAAGAGCCTGAGTCGGTGGTTCTCGTACGAGGTGGAGGCATCCGGATGACACAATTCTTTGCCTCGGCCATTTCATATATACACACAAGGGCCCTCGATTTTAGGGTGTTGGCTTTGGTGGACGGATCGAGCACTTCAGCCCGCAGCTAACGAACATGGCTATTATCTCATGGACAACCGTGGTGGCCTCCCTGGTCATACAGGCTAGTGGACACACTCTTATGCAAAATCCGATCCCGTTCCCCAGCCAGCTCAAAGATAATGGTCCGATGAACAAAGATGGGTCGAACTGGCCATGCGGAGGAGAGAAGGAGTTTGACCCAAATGGTATCATGAATACATGGGAACGCGGCTCAACGCAGCACTTGCAGTGAGTTTTCTACCATTTCCTCTTGTTTTCAATCTTTTTCTTTGTTTTTCACTGCCTGCTGGGTCGTGCCCTTGGGCCGGACTTCCCCATCTGGCAACACCTTACCCGGCAGCCTCCTTAGACTCTGACTATTCAGAGCGATGGTGGACCCCATGTCTGGACGAACAATTGACTAATATGTGCGTGTCGTGTCAACTTTGAAGGGCTATGGGAGGTGCCTCACACGGCGGCGGATCCTGCCAAATATCCGTGACCTTGGACCTGAAGCCGACGGTCAGGTCCACCTGGCGCGTCATCCACTCCATCCAGGGCGGCTGCCCCATCCGCAACCTGACCGAGACCAACTACGGCGACAGCGCAACCACCCTCCTGCCCGACATCTACAACTTCACCATCCCGGACTGGCTGCCCCTCGGCAGGGCCGTCATGGCCTGGACGTGGTACGGCCGCTGGTCCGTCCCCGAGATGTTCATGAACTGCGCGCCCATCATGGTTCTCGGCGGCAGGGGGCCGGACACGCTGCTCAGCGTCGATATTAGCCGGGATGACAGCGAGCTGATGGCCAAGTGGAACCAGGCGCCGCTCATGTTCGAGGCCAACAACGGGAATGGGTGCTGGACGGCGAACAAGGGCAGCTGCGTCGAGTTCCCCGAGCCGGGCGAGTCGCTCGAGATCAACCACGAGTGCCCCATCGACCGCGAGAACATGTTCACCGGGACTTGCGGCCCGAGGCAGAGGCTCGCTGAGTTGTATCGGCCAGGGTTTGATGGTTTGCCGTCAGGTCTGTCACAGAGGCCGTTCTTGTCAATCTTTGCCATTATGGTCGCGGCGCTGCTGTTCGCATCGGTGTTGACGGTGGTCCTCAAGCGGAAAAGGGGTGTTGTATATAGGAAGATCTCGCAGATCTAAATGATGATACCATTTCACTTGGAGAGACAAAGACTATACCCGGGCCCAGCATGCGGCGCAAAGAATTAGTAGCCCAATTTCTATAAAAGGCAGAACTCACGATTCTTACCCATGTCCGCCCTCTCACCATGGAGATTGAAAATCAAGACTGAATCTGGTCGAATTCACCTGGTGCCTCCAGTCTGAGGAACGACGAGTACACGAATGGCCTCGTCTGCTTTTAGGTTAATGGGTGGAGTAATGTATTAGAGAATGCTAAACATCGTCTCAGAATTTCGCGGCGCCCCGGTGTCCTCTAGGTGCTTCTTGAGGGCCCTTTTTGAAACCATATAGTAAGGTCAACCTCATCCCATGCGTCAACAATCCTGTCCTCCCTCTCTGTGGGGGAAACGTAGTCCAATTCCAAGCGAATACCACTGTCTGGGACCTCGAGGCTCATCTTGGATCCTTCGCACACGGACTCATGCTGGCGGTAATGCCTACAAGTCTTAACAACGTCGTCTGGCTGGAAAACAGGAAGTGTCAGGCTCTGTTCCACGTGTAGCTGCGCCGGCGCCAGCTGCGAGGCATGCTGTGAACAAAGCCACAAGGACTCCGACTGCGTCCTGAATTTTGGCCATCGCACTTTTTTCCACTGTTCACTACTTCTCTGGGACACGGGCCCAGTTGTTACTGCCAAGATAATACCTATGATAGCCTTCCACTGGAACTCGTCGACATCAAGGGGGTCAAGGCACCGGATCTGTACTAGAATTGCCTCAATGTTGTCCGGAAAAATACAGAAGCCGCCGCATGTTTCCTCGATGAGGCTCAAGGCATCGTGGACCCCCAATGCAATTCTGGCAAATGTCTTGACAACGTTATTTTCCGTCAACTTCCATGAATGGTCTCTGGTACTATACTCCTCCAGACTTTTCATGTCTTCCAGAAGTCCGATATTCATCAAAGCATTGACGACTCTCCAGTTCTCTTCAGCCAGCGAAGGATTTGTGGCCGTAAAAAGTGCATCGAATAGCACATCCGACGCCGGCTTGTTGTAATCGATTGCGATCTGCAGTATCGGGTCGTTCTCTTTGACCATACCGAGAAGGCCATAAACATGATCGTGGCGATGTGTACACCGACGTTCGCAGTGATTTGCGACCAGCGTCGAAGAGGATTGCGGTTCTAATGGCGTTGTGCCCTCTGATCCTCGTATATAAATGAGGGTCATCATGCGCAAATCACTCTCATTGCTCGCGGATGAGAAGCGACACATTGCTTGAAACAGCTCTTGGAGATCAAACGAAGGGGTTTCCTGCATCTCAACGACGACTTTCTGCGCCATCGCTACTTCCTGTGTGATCCACATTCGCTTCCAGTACTCGTGATCCTGCACCGAACAGATCGCTAAGCAATGTTGTGGGGGCCGTTCCGGCCAGGGGTAGGGCTGTTCCCGCTGTTCCCAATTCTTAGCCCACTCCATGTGTTCTGAAAAGTATTTTTCTTCCCACGCAGATAAGCCAAGCCAGATTATGACACTCTCGGCTTGACTGTAGATCAACCCCATCCTTGGAATCTGCTGTGCCTTCTCTTGTTCGTCGTCCTGATTGAGGCGAAGGCGATCAGTCCACAGCAGACACTCGAACTGCTTCTTCCTCCACATGTGGGCAAGGAATAGCCATAAGTTCGAATGTATGTCATAACGGTACCAAGACGCAATTGTCTCATCCCGAAGATAGATTGCCCTTGAAGGTGCAGGATCTCCCCAGAGATATGACAACGCTCGATATTGGGCTCTCGGAACGTCGACTGCTTGGGCTAGCGAATGCTCCGAGATTGTGCAAGAAATACATTTGCCGTGGATGAGGTCAGGACTAATCTTGATGAGTCGAAATGACTCCTGAGAAGCCAGTCGCGTGTACTTGTATGAAGAATAGTCTTCAACATTAAGCGGTATATCTTCCATTGTATGCTGCAGATATCCTTGAATAAGAGAATGAGTGTAAGAAGCGACTTTGCAGCTAAAGAACTTCTCAAAATGGTTGCAAAACACTCAGTCAGGTCCTGCAATCGCGCTTCATGTGTTCAGAGCCCCGCCTGCCCCGCATAGTCTCAGTCTATATTTGGGGGCTGGAGTGATTGCGGGCCGTGTTCTCCCGAGACAACTCCACCTTGTACTACCAGTACCATCCTGATCAAGTCATCTCATTGCTTTTCCGACCCACCTAACCCCTCTCGCTTCACGAGGCAGTCGCGTCTCGATCTTTGATCCGGGTCTTGCCCGACTACTGTATGTTAGGTCTTGGCTTCTATCGAGCGAATGAGCGAATGCATTTCGCGTTCTGAAGTTCAATGCTGCCAATTGAAGAGAATGCCTGGCAATCCCAAAAGCTGGAAGAATTCTGAATAGATTGGTTACTGGAGGAGTACATATCAAAACAAAGGAATAATTGTAAAAGATGGAGGTTTCTGAAATGAAGGGTTCCAAATCTTGCTGCCTTATAGGCAGCTATACGCTGCCTATTCCTGCCCTCTTGCCCCAATGACAAAGGATACTGTAGTATTTAGAATGTATTTGCTTTTGGAGAACCCCGGGGTACCTTTGCCAGATCTCCTACAACACATGGGATCTAACCTATTGGTGACATTCAAGATCAAATTTCAGTCTTGCCTTCTCGTGGCTACCAGGAAACACGCCCACCAGCAGATCACGTTTGACAGATCTTCACCAATAAGACTCGATCGTTCTACTTTCACAGTCAAATCCACGCTTAGCGATGTTCTTTGAAAGCATAACCATGGTTCTTTTGTCCTCTGCCTTGTTGTTCGCGAATGCTGAGTATTTTCCCTGGGAGGACGACCTTTCCTTTTTGGACGACTTGTGGGAGTTTCCTGGGCAGTCCGTCGATGGGGCTATATCGACCTGGCTTCACTCTTCCGGGGTCTGGACTGATTTCTTAAGCTGGGTTTCTCAACCACGTAAGTTTTACCACGAAGTACAGCACTTTGGATCATACTAAGTCCTGGCCAGATATCTTGGCTGTCGTATTTTCTTGGTGGATCACATTCACTATGGCCTGTATAATCATGACGTCTCTCCGTTTCGGTCAGATTGGAATTGTTGCAGGTAGGTTTCTCAACCTCGGAGAAGCTCCGGTTTCCCTCGCATTTCATGATTTTAATAACGCCGCACTGTAGGGACCGCCGCCGCGGCTTTGCAAATTGTTGTATGCGGTAAATTCACACCGGCAACGGGGATATCTGCCACCTTGGCAAGCATGGCCATGTTCGAAACGCTGACGAGGGCAGCAGTCATTTTATCCACGCTGCTTGCCACTCTTGTAGCAGCTACGGTCTGGGAGTTTGGCTGGGAGAGGTGGGTGTTGTCATGGCAAGTCCTGACTTATGTCTAGAAAATTGAATGATTGGTGGTTGTGCATTGTAGGCAGTGGGTATGGATACTGGAATTCATGAAGCGATGCCGTGTTCCGCCGCCATCGATAGTTTCTCGACACACGGCGGACTCAATGCAGGTGGCTGGTGTCAGAGCTCTATTGAAGAGATTCTGTAGCATGTCTGACCGTGGAATGCTTCCGTACCGCCATGGGATAGTGCCAGCCCGTTTCTTGAGCCTCTTTTTCAACATAACTGTTATCATATTGTTGAAGCTGCAGTCTCCTAGAAAAGGCGGACATCTAAATTTGGAGCCAATCTTTTTAGCACTCCTGAAAAGTTTCGCCGATACCGAGGCAGCTAATCCCAACTCGTGCAAATCGGTCCGCCCGAACGCTACTATCTCCGCTCTTCTATCCTGGCAAGACTGGAGTTGCCGAGGTGCGCATAAACCTTGGCACTAACCGCAAGATTGGGTTTTGTACCTGAGCAAAGCCTCGCCCTTAGCTGCGTACCTAGGTATTTGGCCAATCGGCATCGATGATGCAATATAGCCGGATCTGCAAGAGGAAATAAGTGGACGAAAATAGCCAACTTTTTAAGCTTATCCTGCTGTCTTGCACCAGATACCCTGATGATCAATGTTATTACTCAGGAAAACTTGTCGTCGGTCCACCGACCTACAGTACCATATCCACCCATTCCTTATGGTGCCGTACCATCCGTTCCCAAGCCCGTGAAATACACGAGAGTAACCACAATCTTGGATAACATATTGCGCTGCAGGCGAGTCAGATATCTTCAGCCATTCCTCCTCCAAGTTTGGTAGCGCGGGGCGGCGTAAAACCTTAAGGACGCAGGCATGATTACGTCGTTGGCACTGTACCTGGGTAAAGCCATATCCCGAGGTCCCAACATCACCCCACAGCCAAGCATCATAGGGCTCAAAAAGGGGTTTGTCGTCCTAAAATGGGATGACAGTCTCGATATTGCTCCACAACGGCTACCACGCCATTCATAACCAAACATCCACCTGAGCGAGTACAAAGAGGGAATGTTTCCCCCGTCGTGATTTCGGCCGACCTTGCCGTTTCAACACCCGCACCAACTGCACTCACTTTCGTTTTTGTTCGGCCGAGATGGAAGTAGCCACCGCCAACGATGCTCAGTTCGAGTACCAGACCGCCACGGTCAATGGGGTCACGTACAACTACATCGTCGCAGAGCCGGCATCGGGCAAGGCGGTAGGAACAATTTTCCTCATCCACGGTTGGCCGGACTTGTCCCTGGGATGGCGGAACCAGATCCCCTTCCTCACCTCCAAAGGTCTAAGGGTCATCGCCCCAGACATGATGGGTTACGGTGGGACTGATGCACTTGAGGACTTGAGCTTCTAGTGAGTGAATCCTGCGCACTATTCCGCGTTGGAAATGCCCCCAGTCTTACGAAGACTGACCAACATAACCAGCACTTTCAAGCGCGTCTCAGATGACATCGCCGCTCTCGCTAGCCATCTCGGCCTGTCCCGCATCATCCTTGGCGGACACGACTGGGGCGGAGCGGTCGTCTACCGCACCGCGCTCTGGCAGCCAGACCTGGTCGCCGCCTTCTTCGTGATCAGCACGCCCTTCGCGGCCCCGCGAGCCACCTACGTCGACCAGGCCACCGCCCTTCCCACGCTACACTACCAACTGCAGTTCCGCACGGACGAGGTCCAGGACTATATCGGACCAGCAGAGGCACAAAACGCCACGCGCGTGCGACAGATCCTGAACACAATCTACGGCGCCACGCTCCCCGGCGGCGGGTCGGCCTTCAACGCGAGCGGCGACGGCTTCACCTTCGAGCTGCTCGACGGGGTCACCGAGGACACGCCGCTGCTGAGCACCGAGGAGCTGGACTTCTACGTCGACAGCTACCTCGCCGACCCGTTCAACCGCACGCTAAACTGGTACCGCACGGGCGAGCTGAACTGGGAGGACGAGCAGGTGTTCGTGCCCGGCGGCGCCGCGTACACGGCCAAGTACGCGCAGCCGGGCCTGTACATTGGCGGGACGCAGGATACGGCGCTGCCGCCGGTCCTGTCGACGGGCATGGAGGCGTACTTTGACAGCTTGTCGCGTGGCGAGGTGGATGGCGGGCACTGGATCATGTGGGAGAAGCCTGAGGAGGTGAATGGCTTTGTCGATACTTGGCTGACCGGCTCCGTGCTCGGGAACCTGACTATCGGTTTGAACCTCACGGCTGGGGCTGCGAGTGCTCTGGCTATTCGATGAGTCTAGCTTCTAGCGTATCTCGGAGAATGCATATTCAAATGCTCCATGAGACGACATCCAAACAGATTGGTTGTTGCGCTGTGTGCAACATGTTCTAGAACGTGCCGTTCTCCAACTTGATGCACGGAGTAGACTACTGCAGCATTTGGTTTTACATGTGAAGACACCCCCAGGTTAACCTTGCTTGGTGTACTCTTTCTTCTGGTCATCCAATCGGGACCCTTCCCTCACCCGTCGTCTCACTCGCCAACCTTAAGCTATTCGGCACCACACTCTCACTGCATACTTGCGTATATGTACATTGCATGCCCGCCGTGGTGAGACACGTCTTTGCCCCTGCATGGATGCATGGTATGTAGACAGGAGCCAACAGCCAACAGCCAGTGGCAGCCCTGTACCCGGAACCCCGAGCATTCAGAGCGCTTTCTCGCGTTCTACGGGAGTGCCTTGCGGCCTGGCCAGAAAAGCAAGCATTATCGATCTATGCCTTCGTGCTAGATCATGGTTGTCATTCACGCCCGAACCTCGCGTGCACTTTTACCCGGGATGCGCTGGATCGTGAACAAACACGCCACGAAGGCCGCGCATCCCATGTAGACACAAATCCGCATGGTTTGATTGAACGCATATGCGTACGCTCCACGAACGGCATCTCTCTGGGTCGGGCTGAGAGTCTCGATGATGGTCGGGGACGCCTGAAGCTCTCGGATCTGCGCGCTGGACAGGATCCCGGCCAGGTGAGTCTGCGCCTCCAGGCGGAGCATGGCGTTTGCCGCGGCGACGCCGATGCTCCCGCCGAATACGCGTACTTGTGACACTATTCCCTGAGCGACAGCTATATTTTTGTAGGAGTAGAGTCAGCTCAAGGTTCATATTTGGGTGTCAAATGTGGACGATTGAGCACATACCATGGTCCTCGACCTCCGTCTCCTTGGTGGTCATGAGGCTGACAGTCGAGAAGGTAAGGCCGATGCCGAAGCCGGCGATGACCTCGAAGCCGTAGATCTTCTTGTCGACTTCCAGACTGGAAGATACTGTCGACAACAAGCCCACTCCAAGGGTGACAAGTGCTGTTCCGGTGACAAAGGTGTGAAAGGTACGGTTCACCTTGCTGCTGGCAGCACCGCCGAGGAAGGACCCCACAGCAAGGGCTCCGAGCATAGGTAACAGGCGCACACTGGCCGTGGAGGGACTGTCCAAATTGACTGTCTGGGAGCGTAGTGGGATATTGAATATGAGAACGAAGAACACGAATCCAATAAATGTGGTCGCGCTAAATGATTCATTAGGATCCTGTGGGACAATCTACGCTGCGGGCAGTGGCGAGTTCACTCACATGATACCAGCCAACATGATGCGGTGGGTGAAGATGCGAGTCGGATAAATCGCGTCGATTGTAGCCCACCTACTCCTGGATTTTGCAGAAGGGAGCGAAAGCCAGTACTCCCAGGAAAAGAGTGCCGGCCAAGACAGGCACCCGACGACTAATGGTGCTATGACGACGGCACTGCTCCATGCGTATCTGCCGCTCCCGCCTTCTTCTATGCCGAAAACGACCAGCACGGCGGCACAGAGAAGCAGTAGGCTCCCGATGATATCAAAATTTGCTATACGTTTGCGCACCTTGCCTTCGTTGGGTAGTACTCGAGGCGTGGCGATGGTGAAAAGGATCATTGGGATTATCCCGCAAGGCACGCTGAGGGTACTGAAATCAGCATGCATCTAGACACATCGTATGGACATCTGAGTGAGAAAAAGGGCAGCTGGACTACGCCGGACTGCCTCAGAGACTAGGTTGAGAAGAAAGAGGGTGACCTACTTGATCCAGAAAATCCATCGCCAAGATGCACGCTCGGTCAGGATACCTCCAAGAACAGGGCCCAAAACACCGGCCACAGCAATTGTGGCCCCGATAAGACCAGATATAAGGGGCAAGGTCTTGGGGGTACTGATCTCGAGGGAGAGGATGAGCGTCAAAGCATACAAACCAGAGCCGCCGACGCCCTGGAAGGTACGAAATATGATCAGCTGCTCGAGTGTTTGTGCAAAGCCACAGGCGAGCGAGAAGGCTAGGAAGACAGTAAAGGCGGAAAGGACGGCTATTTTGCGGCCCATAAAATCGCTGAGTTGTGCGAAGATGACCGCGAAGCCTGTGTCAATAACGTGTGAGATACATGATTTCCCGTGAGAATCAGGCTGGATTGAGTTGGAGTGTGCGGCTCACCAAGGTAAGAGAGTGTGTACGCCAAGACGGCCCACATGGAGTTCTCTAAAGAATTGAAATACAACGCGATGGTGTACAAGGACGTTGAGATGATCGAGTTATCCATCATCGACAGCAGTAGGCCGATACACAGACTGTTATTCCATCTCAGCAAAGGACACAAATGCGACTCAGCTCAGACGAACATACCTCAACAGGATCAAGTACACACGCCATGCTTCCAGCTGTGGGTAGTCCTCAATGCCATCGATCTCGGCGTCTTGTTCTTGGTCGCTAGATTGCGGCGACTGCTCCTGCAGAGGGAGAGCCTCACGGCTTTTGCCCTCGGCTAGAGTGTTCTGTTGCATGCTGAGGCTGGATCCCGTGGCACTCCTGTTCGATCACACTGGCGGCAGGTGGAAAGGTGTGCAGGACTCAACAAGTGAGGGCTTCTAGATAAGGCGAAGCCTTGCCGAGCCGGATCAACTGTTCCTTCTCGACGGCAAGATCGACCGATTGGTTGAGTCAACCCCCTTTATGGTTATCCACCTCTTGCACTCCTTCGCACTCGCCCGCATCTTGCTCGCGTAGGCTGCTGCAGGCAGACCTGGCGAGCCAAAGGCCCTTGCATACCACAATAGCGGGTCTTAAACACTGCGAGGGCGGACATTTTTCCCGGCTTGGTCGACACAGGGTGATGGACCTAGCCTTGTCTGGATGTGAAAGGCATGTTGCCTTCTGTGTCAGAGTCTGGTTATTACCAGCCACAAGAAAATACAATAACATTATCCCTGCTTTTATTGTGCGGCGCAATTAGCTCATGCTGAACTTGACGCTACAGTATACATTCGATCAAGTTTATAAATGCACTGCGCCGCCCGGTCTCGCATGCAGTGAAAAAGGCCGCGTCGCCGCATCAGTCCATATTTCCACCACTTACACGACACCACCTGCACGTTCCAGCCCTAGCTCTGATTTGTGGAGCAGGCGCGATGAGAATCCTTTGCTTACACGGCCACGGCACGTCCTCGGCCATATTCGAGACGCAGCTCACCAAGGTCCGCGAGGAACTCGGAGCCTCGTTTGAGTACATCTACCTGGACGGGCCTGTGGAGAGCGAGAGGGTACGCGGTAAGTTATTCCGCCTCAGGCCATTGCCATCCTCTTGGCCCCACCCCCACACTAGCACGTCGCCCCTATGGGCTTGTTTACGCCGCATGCTGACCGGCTGCATGGATTAGGGATGAGTCAGATGGTGCCGGGCCCATATTTCGGCTGGTTTACTGGATACACGGCGGCCCAGATTGGCGAGACACACGCGCTCATCTCGGAGACCATCGAGGAAGAAGGCCCATTCGACGGCATATTCGGTTTCAGCCAGGGCGCCACCCTCGCGCTGTCGTACCTCCTGCAGCGGGAGATTGACAGCCCCCCCGGTGCCGCCCCGCCGGCTCGGTTCGCGGCTCTGTTCTCGTGTGCCGGCCCAGCCTTCTCGTGCGACGCGACCCTGTCAAGAGATCTCATCCGCGCGCTGACGGCCGAGGACCTCCGCGGCCTGCAGGCGCGGCTTCACGACGGTGCTGTCCCCGGATCCTTCGGCGGTCTCCCGTCGCCCAAGCAGGCCTACCTGGAGACGACCCTATCCGCCCTGTTCCTCGGGGCCGAGAACGGCTTCATGCATCCCAGCGTCGTGGACGAGTGGATATCCTCGAGTGGCGACGGCGCCAGGGAGCAGGCGATGCCTCGCCTCTTCCACCCGATGCTGACTGCAGCTAGGGTCCGGGTCCCCACCGCTCATATCCTCGGGAGAAATGACAGCGCGGACGTCCACGCGCAGGCAGAACTGTGCCGCTCGCTGTGTGACCCTTCGTACATGGTCTCGGCTAGCCATGGTGGAGCGCACGATCTGCCCCATAACGCGGAGGAGGTGTCCGTCATCTGCGAGATGATTAGAGCCACTATTGAGGACGCTAAGCTAATGGCCATCTAATCAATAATCTCGAACAGACAATGGCTACGTTCTCACAATGATCGATGATGATAGAATAATATTACTATAAGTTCTGTTTAAGTAATTAAATGATAGCGAACTACAATCTTGCTGAAATACGCTGTTCTCTAGTTAGTGGTCGTCATTCATACAATTACCCTCAAAACCATGAATTACAACAATTTAGTGAGTCATGGTTTTTCTGTAATCTCGTTACGTAGTCGTAGGATCATGATGCGGCTGAGGTCCAACTGCGTAAAGTCCTTCGTCTAGCCACCGTAAGAGACTTCTCCGGTCAAGCATAGGACGCAAGCGAGATCGTGAATCCGAATCCTGAAAGGCCCATGCATTGTGAAGACTAAGAACGCCTTCTCGATCCTTCAACAGGACAAAACCCACCATGTACGAGTCTTGTCAGGGTCCAGATGTCGATACATCACAAAATCAAGCTCTTAAGCGGGTCTAGGCAACCGATAGCGGACAACTACCGTCTTACCGAACCACGGTTCTTGGTGAACCAGATGAGACCCTAGGTGCCTACGCGCAGCGATAGATCTGTAAGCATCTAGCCGTGATCCTGTATCATGAATTGCGGCTGCTGTTACGTATGCCTCCCCCTTTTCGATACGGAAAGCCCAACCCACAGGTTGCTAAGTGGACGCAACAGTACACACGATGGCACCATAGAACGCTCCTCCGGGCCAAGACACCCATTTCAGCCTCTCGGGATGTTTTGAGTTGAACGAGAAGGATTTTGATCGTGGCGTTGACGAGGTGTTGGTGAACGTTAGCACGAAAGCTGAGGCAAATGTTCCTAGGGCTCACCACTTCAACATGATCCCATGAGGCATCAAAGTACAAGTAGAATTAATTAGGTGTGCATACAGGCACATATATAAGTAAGGCGTATAGGACCTTCAAATGAAGTTTTCCTCGATGATAGAGGGCGAAGCAAACATATTGATTGTCTATCTTTAACTTTTGACCTGCCAACATTTGAGATGGAGCCTTCGCGTGAGCAAATTGAAGCCATTCTGGCACAAGATGGCATCGAGCCAATGGCCATTGTCGGTATGGCCGTCCGATACCCAGGCGAGGCTTCCACACTCTCTGGCTTCTGGGACATGATCAGCCATTCTCGTACAGCGCACTCAGACGTGCCTGCTGATCGATGGAACTCTGACGCATGGTATCACCCCAACGCCGATCGCAAGGGAACGGTTAGTTAGGCCACACAATTTCTTTCACAGCCTCTGCCAAGTCCCTACAAAAGCTCAATGAGATGGGACCAAAATGCTAATAGAGTGACGTATTGCAGACGAATGTCAAGCGTGGGTGCTTCCTGGAAGAGGATGTGAGCCTTTTCGACGCACCATTCTTCTCCATGACTGCAGAGGAGGCATCTGGAATGGATCCCATGCAGCGTATCATGTTGGAGGTCGCATATGAAGGTCTAGAGAATGGTAAGGCATTCTTCGTCTTTTCCAACAGTCAAAAAGGAGGCGAGACGTTATACTGACATCAACTTGTGATGACATAGCCGGCATTCCCATCCAAAAGCTCCCGGGAAGTATGACAAGCGTGTATTGTGGTTGCTTCACGGGAGACTATGGCGACCTAGCCAATGCCGACATCTATGATGCGGCTCCCTACCAGGCCACAGGTAAAGGAAAGGCAATGTTGGCCAACAGGATATCCTGGTTCTTTGATCTGCGGGGATCTTCCTTTACGGTCGATACAGCATGCAGTTCCAGTCTTTACGCATTGCATCTGGCATGCCAGTCCCTGCGGTTGAAAGAGTCTAAAATGGTACGTTCGCGAGGCCTGAACCATTTCCCCAACTCGGCGAAGATTTGCATTTTGATTGGATGAGATTGAGGCTGACCTTGCCAAATAGGCTATTGTTGGAGGCACCAATTTGCTCCTGACGCCCGACATGATGCACTCCCTGACAGCCCAGCGGTTTCTCAGCCCTGATGGCGTCAGTCATGCATTCGACTCCAGGGCCAATGGGTATGGCCGTGGCGAGGGCTTCGGCTCCATCATCATCAAGCCTCTGAGCGCAGCCCTGGCAGATGGCGACACCATCCGCGCTGTCATCCGTGGAAGCGGCCTGAACCAGGACGGGCACACCCCAGGCATCACCATGCCATCAGCTGCAGCCCAGGCGGACCTGATCCGATCAACGTACAGAGAGGCGGGCCTGCCGCTGAACGAGACCGACTTTTTCCAGGCCCACGGCACGGGGACGGCGCTGGGCGACCCTATCGAGCTGTCTGCCATCGGGGCCACGTTCGGCAGAGCCCGTGGTCCGGATCAGTCGCCACTTTATGTGAGTTCGGTCAAGACTAATATCGGACACACAGAGGGCGCATCTGGCCTGGCCGGCGTGATCGCAACCGTCCTCAGTCTGGAGAACGGCCAGATCCCCGCGAATGCGGACTGGGAGGCTCTCAACCCGAAGCTGCGCCTTGACGACTGGCGTGTTGCGCTGCCCATCCAGTCTCCAGTGGCCATGCGGTGGCCTGTCATGGGTCTCCGCCGAGCAAGCGTGAACTCTTTTGGGTAGGTACTCCTCGCCTCATTTTGTCCGTTCAGTCGGCTAACTGTGGCTTTCTTGCCCCGGCGTATAGCTATGGAGGTGCCAACGCCCATGTAATATTGGACGACGCGTACCATTACCTGGCCAGTCGCGGTCTGACAGGAAACCATCAGACTGAGACCGCCCTATCTCTGGATCCTGGAAGTGATTCAGGTATTGGGTCGCACGTGTCCTCCGAAATCGACGACGAGGATGAAGACGACTCTCAGAAGCAGCTTCTCTTCGTCTTCTCCTCATCCGACCAGGCTGGACACAAGAGATTTTCCAATGTCTACAACAAATACATACAGCAGCTGCTCATCGCCTCCAAGACCCTGGAACCATCTGTCATCCAAGACCGCTTGACTGGAATCGCCCACACGCTTTCCACTCATAGGTCCACTCTCGGTTACAGAACCTACACTACCGCCGCTTATCTCGATGATCTCCAAGAGAAGCTGGAGAAGGGCCTTCCGAGGTTTGGTCGAGCAGCCAAGGAAGGGAGCGCCGTATGGGTCTTCACTGGCCAGGGTGCTCACTGGCCCACCATGGGCCTCGAGTTGCTTTCGCACCCCGTGTTCCGTGACAGTATTCACAAGACTCAGGAATTCCTCGACAAGTTGAGCTGCGATTGGAAGGTCTTGGAGGAGCTTGAGCGTCTCGACAGCAAGAGGCTTGACTTGCCCGCCTTCAGTCAGCCTATGTGCACGGCTGTTCAGATCGCACTCGTGGATATGCTTTTCTACTGTGGAGTAAAGCCCAAGGCCGTTGTTGGTCACTCCAGTGGAGAAATTGGTGAGTTGTCTAATCCATCAACGTGCAATTCACAACTGTTCTGACCTCCCATTCATAGCTGCTGCGTATGCATCTGGAGCCATCTCCCACGGGGATGCCGTCACCATCGCGTACCAGCGTGGAATTTTCTCAGCCGAAGTGAAGAACCGACTGAACGGCATTGAAGGTGCTATGATGGCCGCTGGCGTCGGCGCGGACGAGGCACAAAAGTACATCGATCGTCTGGACGATGGCGCCATTGCCGTCGTCGCATGCCACAACTCGCCATCCAGCGTCACCATCTCTGGCGACAAGACTGCCATCGTCAAGCTCCAAGATATGATCAAGGAGGACGGGCACTTTGCTCGCCAACTGCGTGTTCAGACGGCCTACCACTCGCCACACATGCAGCTTGTCGCATCCGACTATGAGAGATCCATGGCGAGTGTGCAGCCTCTGGCAAAGAGTGCCAAGACCATCCCCATGTTCTCATCGGTGACCAGCAAGCTTATCGAGCCGTCGGAGCTCACGGCGGCCTACTGGGTCTCGAACATGACACAACCTGTGCTCTTTGCCCAGGCATCTAAGGCATTGCTTTCTCATGTTCCCGTCTCCCGTGGTAGCTCGAGAAAGGCCAAGGTTGAATACAATGCCGTCGTCGAGGTGGGCCCCCACGAGGCTCTCAAAGGGCCAGTCAACCAGATCCTCAGCGACTTCAACAGCCAGCTCGCCTCAACCATCACCTACACCTCGATTCTGCGTCGGGGTCAGGATGCTCAGGCCACGGCTCTTGAGTGCGCGGGTACTTTGTGGAGCCTTGGGTTCGCTGTCGATATTTCCAAGATCAACAACATCGAGGCTGACGACCACGCCGCCAAGACACTGGTCGACCTTCCTCCTTACCCTTGGAACCACGAACATGGATTCTGGCACGAGTCACACATCAGCAAGAACCGGCGCTTCCAAAAGTACCCCCGGACAGATCTTCTCGGGGCTCCGGTTGCTGACTTTAACCCCCTGGCGCCGCGATGGCGGAACATACTGCGCGTTTCCGAGAACCCCTGGCTGCTGCACCACAAGATCCAGGGCTCCGTCCTGTTCCCCGCCGCCGGAATGATGTGCATGGCGATCGAGGCGGCAAAACAGCTGACTGTCGACACCACTCCCAAAGGGTTCGAACTCACCAACGTGAGCTTCGAACGCGGACTCGTCATCCCGGAATCCGAGCAAGGATCGGTGGAGACAACCATACACCTCTCCCCGCTCGACGACGGATCCCGCTTCGAGTTCGAGCTATACTCGTGCTCCAGCGCGGGCAACTGGATCAAGCACGCCTCCGGAACCATCCGCGTCGTCCACTCGCCCCAGTCCCAGGGCGACTGGGACGAGCACAAGTCCCAGTACGCCGAGATCACCTCGCTCGCGACGCAGACCAGCACCCGCGCCTTCTACAACGGCCTCGACGCCGTGGGCATGGTCTACGGCGCGACCTTCCGCAACATGACGTCGGCGCACGTGCACGCGCAGACGCGGTCCGCCCACGGCACCATCACCGTCCCGGACACAGCGGCCGTCATGCCCGCGGGCTTCGAGTTCCCGCACGTCGTGCACCCGGCCACCCTCGACGCCGTGTTCCACCTGCTCTTCGTGGGCGACACGGGCGGGCGCCCCATGGCCGAGGCGTCGGTGCCCGTGTCGCTGGGGTACATGTACATCGCGGCGGGGAGCGCGGCGCTGTCGACGGCTGGGCATGAGCTGAGGGGGTATACGCAGTGCCGGCCCAAGAGCCAGAAGGAGACTGTTGGGACGCTTGTCATGGCGCCGTCGGGGGAGTTCGGTGAGGGGCTGCTGGTCATGCGGGACTTTGTGGCCAAGGAGATTTCGTCCTCTGCTGCGCCGGCGGAGCCACTCGCTAGCATGGCTGATGCGAGGGCGCCGAAGAGGACGGGCCAGCTTTCCTGGGCGGAGGACGTGGACCTCTGGACATCGGAGTCGATGCGTGTCGCGCTCGCGGGCTCGAAGGACGAGGAGCAGATCTCGGCGTGGCTTCAGCGACTCTGCCACAAGGAGCCCCTGCTCAACGTCCTGGTGCTGGACCACGGCAATGCGCCTCAGTCTCTGGCGAGTATTCTCTGCCGCTACGCGCCAAGAGACGACCGCCGGTTTTGCTTCAGCAAGTGCACCATTGTGAGAAGCCAAGGCGATGCCCTTTCCGACTCTATTCAGAGCGAGATAGAGAAGGGTGGTTACAAACTCACGATCCTCGGGGAAGGATTCAACGAGGCGGTGGCCTCTGGGGACCGCCTCACGCCCTCCACGTTCGACCTAGTCCTCGCACCCAGCCAGGCACCCGTGACAGAATCCAACACCCAGGCTTACGTCAACAAACTCAAGTCCCTCATTGTCCCCGGTGGGCGACTTGTACTCTCCGGTGACAATTCTGTGGATTCGAGCGTGTCCACGGACAACTTACTCACCGAAGCAGGCCTGGATATTGTTCTGGCAGGAGCACAGGCGACCATCGGAAGGGTCCCTGAGCCTAACAGCCACGAAGCCGCTCCATCCGAGATCATCCTCCTAGAGCCCTCCGTCGTCACGGATGAGCTCTCCGCTCTCAAGGAGAGCCTGGTGAAGCTCTTCAAGGCCAGAGGCCTATCAACCCGAACCATCACACCCGAGAACGCCGACTCCGCGGCTGGCAAGTGGGTAATCTCTCTCGTGGAGGCCGAGCGCCCCTTCGTGATCCAGTGGTCGAGCCAGGACCTCGAGAACATGAAGAAGCTGGTCTCGTCGGCCGAGTACATCCTCTGGACCACCCGCGGCGGCCAGCTCCTGGGCGAGTCCCCCACCAACCTCGCGTGGAGCGCCACGACGGGCCTGCTGCGCACGCTGCGCGTCGAGATGGCCAAGCTCAGGATCCCGCACCTCGACCTGTCGCCTGAACTGGACCTCACGTCCACGAGGGCCGCGGGTGTCATCTACGACTGCTTCGCGGCGTCGTCGCCTGCCAAGGCGCACCAGACTGAGATGGAGTACGCCGAGGAGGGCGGCGACGTGCTCATACCCCGGTTCTCGTCCAACGATAGCTTCGACCGCGAGATCGACCGCCACGCCTCGCGGGACAGGACCTTCATGGGACTCCTGGGCTCGCAGGAGGGAAGGCGGCTGAAGCTCCAGGCCGGCAAGGCCGGTACGTCGGCGGCGCTGCTGTGGACGGATGATGAGGATGAGGGCAGTGCTGCTTTGGCACTTGCTGATGACGAGGTCGAGGTTGAGACGCACTTTGTTGGCCTCGGGCACGAGGACATTGATGTAGTCAGGGGCTCCAGCTTGGCTACCGTCGTCGGTGGCCAGGCGAGTGGTGTAGTCACGCGTGTCGGGGCCAAGATCACGCGTTTGCAGCCGGGCCAGAAGGTCGTGGCTGTGAGGCCAGAGGCGGCTCGTATGTATATGCGCTTTTCGCAGGACTTGGTCCACCCAGTCCCCGATACCGTGTCTCTCGCTGCGGCTGCCTCGCTTCCTCGGGCGTATATCGCTGCGTACTACGCCCTCAACACCGTTGCCCGGTTGCAGCCTGGCCAGAGCGTTCTTGTCTATGGCGCAAACAGCATGATTGGCCAGGCTGCGGTCCAGCTGGCTCGTCATCTTCGTGCTGAGGTATTCGCCGTAGTCGACTCACCATCGCACGAGGAAGCACATGTTGTCTCGCCGTCGCGCTTGTTTGACTCGAGTGATGCTTCTTTCTCCGGGGCTGTCCAAAGAGCTACGAACGGCGCTGGTGTTGATTTGGTTCTACAGGCGCTCCCAGGCCATGTTTCGCAGCAGGCATGGGCATGTGTTGCCTCATTTGGTCACTTCATCGAGTACGGGAAGACTAGCCATTATATGACTTACCTACAGACCGCATCGGCGGCTGGAGCAACCAACACCGTCTTCGCGACGGTTGACATGGAAGCCGTCGAGTCGGCAAGGCCGCAGATATTCTCGGACATATTCGCCACCGTGCAAGGTCTTCTGACAGCCGGCACGGTTAGTGTGCTTTCACCACCATCTGTCTTCCCGGCCGGCGAGATCGATAAGGCCATGGCCGAGTTGGAGAACAAGACCAAGACAGGAGCCGTTGTCCTCGACATCAAGGCGGATAGTCCTGTGCCCGTCACATTCCCCCTCCCATCGCCGCTGAGCCTCGACCCCACTGCCACCTACGTCCTGAGCGGTGGTCTCGGTGGGATCGGCCCCAGCGTCGCCGAGAGGATGATCCAGAACGGCGCCCGGCACCTCGTCTTCCTCTCGCGGTCGGGCCCCAAGCCGCCCGAGGCGCAGGAGCACCTCCGCCGCCTGCATGGCCTGGGGTGCAAGACCGACGCGCTGGCCTGCGACGTCGGCGACATCGAGGCCCTCCGTGGCGCCATGGACATCTTCAAGCAGCGCGGGTGGAACATCCGCGGCGTGGTGCAGTGCGCCATGGTGCTGAGGGACAGCACCTTCGAGAACATGACATACCAGAACTGGTCCGAGTCGGTCCAGCCCAAGATCCACGGCAGCTGGAACCTGTACGAGGTGCTCCCGCGGGACATGGACTTCTTCATCATGCTCTCCTCTGTGTCGGGCCTGATTGGGAACCCGGGCCAGGGCAACTACACCGCCGGCAACACCTACCAGGACGGCCTGGCCCTGTACCGCCGCAGCCAGGGTCTGCCGGGCACGGCGCTCGCCGTCGGCGCGGTGATGGACGTCGGCGCCTTCGCGGACAACTCGTACTTTGAGAACTTCCTCGAGAAATTCGAGCACCTCGCCTCCCTGACCGTCAAGATCGAGGAGGTCATGATCATCGTGGAGACGCTGATGAAGGGCCGCACCGCCGACGGGAGCCCCGTCCCGCCGCTGCTCGCCATGGGCTTCACCGAGAAGCTCAAGCGCGAGGGCGAGATCACGAGCCTGTGGCCGCAGGACCGCAAGTTTGACCACCGCATCGAGGTCCGCGAGGACGACGGGGCCGGCGGCGCCGAGAAGGTGAAGGTCGGGCAGCTGCTGGCCGAGGCGGCTGACCTCCAGGCCGCGGGCCAGATCGTCGAGGGCGCGCTCAAGGCGAACCTGGCCAAGGCCATGACGAGCTCGGCTGAGGATATTGATGGCGACAAGCCGCTGCATGTTTACGGTGTGGACTCGCTCAAGGCGGTCGAGGTTCGGAACTGGCTGTTTAGGGAGCTCAAGTGCGACGTCTCTGTTTTCGACATTCTTAGTCCTATTCCGCTCACGGAGCTGTCCGTCAAGATTGCTAGCCAGAGCAAGTATCTGAAGCCCGGTGTCGCGGAGGCGTAAGGGGGGATGTGGGTCTTGATTTGGAAACGATTGGGGTACTTGAATCGCAAGTTGTGTTTCGACGGGATATTTTCCAATGAGTTTCTTTACTTTTTCATAGAGGTAGATCTCCCAAGAGCGGGAGGCTCCAAACATTAGTAACACAGTACATCCATTTTGGCGAAATCAATGGGCCCCCTGCCCGAAAACACGTGAGACCAGCCGTAAGGTTGTCGAGGCCGTGAATATAAGTACTGGCCTCGTCCCCTCCTCGTCCTTGGTTTTCTTCGTTCCTCGTTCATCTCTCTCCTTAATACCAGCTTGACTGTCTGAGACAGGGTCTCCTCTTTGCAAAAGTCCATCACGTGCTAGTCCAAGAGGCATAACATAACACGACAATGAAGGCTATCAAAATCCTCGGACCACGGAAGGCCAGGGTGTCTGCCAAGGTATCTAAGCCGGACCTGCCTGATGACTGTATCATGATCAAGACCATGGCTGTCTCCCTTAACCCCACCGACTGGAAACAAATTGACTTCATCTCGACCAAAGGCGCCACAGCAGGATGCGATTACAGTGGGGTGGTCGAGGAACTAGGCGCTTTAGTCGACGGAAACCTGATCAAAGTTGGCGATCGTGTAGCCGGATATACGCACGGCTGTAAGTCTTATAATCATTTTTCAGGTTGGGAAAACACCATGATAATTGGCCCTCGTGCTCACGCCTAGTCATCAGGTAACGGCGAGAACCTCTCGGATGGCTCCTTCGCCGAGTACATCGCCGCCAAGGCGCACATCAATTTCAAGCTGCCAGACTCCATGTCATTCGAAGAAGGCTGCACTCTGGCCGTGGGCCTGACAACCGTCGGCCAAGGACTGTACCAGAACCTGAAGCTATCTCTCCCCTCGCCTCTCCACGCGGACACCGACACGACAGTGGCCAGTCGCACCGAACCCAACGGCACACAGCAATACATCCTCATCTACGGCGGCAGCACGGCAACAGGAACCCTAGCAATCCAATTCGCCAAGATGTCAGGCTACACCGTGATAACCACCTGCTCACCGCACAACTTCCCCCTCGCCCGCGAGCGCGGCGCCGACCACGTCTTCGACTACCACGACGCCGACTGCGCGGCCGCCATCCGCGCCCAGACGGGCGACACCCTGGCGCTGGCCTTCGACTGCATCACCACGTCCGAGTCCATTGCCATCTGCTGCGGCGCGCTGTCATCGCGGCCCGAGGTCGCCGGCAAGAGCTACTGCGGCGTGTTCACGGTCGGGAAGCTGCCCCGTGCCGATGTCCGGTCTGGCTTTGCGATGGCTTATACGGCTCTTGGGAACTCGTTCCAGAAGTGGGATAATTATTACCCGGAGAGCCGGGAGGATGCCCTGTTTGCTGGTGACTTCTTGCGTCTCTCGTCGGTTTTGCTTGCCGAGGGGAGGGTTATGGTTCATCCTACCAGGATCTGTGAAGGGGGCTTGAAGGGTGTACTGGAAGGAATGGACTTGATGAGGAAGGGCGAGGTGACTGGTGTGAAATTGGTGTACCCTTTGGTCTAAGTCGATTGAGAGTAGACTAATTCTGCAGAATCGATCCGTCTCAAGATATTGGGAAGAGAATTGATACAGTCGCACTTGTTATTACTAGCTGTAGCATATCTACCAGACTTCCATCATATTATCCACAACGCATCACTTTGTGTTCTCACATCTCTGGAGAACCTTCAAGAGGAGAGCTTTCTTCGTCAGGCTCTTGACGTGTATCCCGAGACTGAGATGTATAAAGGTGCGTGCCAGTTGTAACAAACATAACCAGCACCGTGATACAAGTCATCAATAAGATGATGTACAGATTAGGGGCCATGAAAATGACCAGCCTATCGGTATCTGCGGCATAAGCGCACTTGTCAGCCGGCCAAAAAGCCGTGCACAACCCTCTTGACTGCTTCGACGCGACTGAGACACTGGTGGCCAGGAGCCCGTACACAAGCACTTGGACACCCCAGAAATATACAGAACGACGTCGGCAAGGTTTTTGTATCACGTCGAAGATGCCTGTTACCAAAAACAGATGGAGGAAGCTTGCCAGTGGAGCTCCTACGAAGAACGCGCCTGGGAGGGTGGAGATTATTGTCGAGAGAGAATATGACACCCCAATATCCAAGAAAAGCTCGCCCAAGAACCATACCATGAGGGAAATGACGAGCAAGGAAGTGAAGACAAAGGTATGCTTGGCAAGCTGGCTCGCACCAAACTCGGTTTTATCCAGATACCTGAGACATTTGAGGCTGCCATGTGGGAGCACATCCGTATCTTCATCCATGGAGCCAAAGGAATGCGTCCTGGCATGAGGCTCGGAGGTGGCAGGTGAGTGTGGAATGTCTCTCCCTGTGCAGAAGGTTAGTATTCACTCGCTCTTTTCTTTTGATGTGTAGGATACTGACGAATGTCAATAGTTGAAGCCTTTGAATGACTGTTTGACTGCAGAGTACTGTCGCTGGGTGAAATCGACCTGAGAAAGCCCACCACAGGTGCGAGGAGGAGGAACACTGGCAGAATCTGGCCAAAGCTCCGGGACCCGCCACCATAGTCACCCCGGGGTGTTTGGTAGCCGTGGACCGAGTTGTCAGGATCGGGGTTTAGTGCGCCTTCTACCGTATAGAATTGAGTTGAGACCTGATGGATCCTGCTCAAGCCATATAAGGCGAGAAAGCAGACCCAGAGTATCTATCGTAACGGGTGAGCAACAAGAGTGAGCGGAGAGCGCTTGCCAGTTTCGCAAATATCACATACCTCAAAGAACATAGAAGACCATAGAAGTAGCCATGTCCGCAGGAGTAAAAAGACACATAAGAATGGCCGCACTAGCAATTCTTTCCACATCACAATCTGCCACGCTCTGGAGAAATCCTTGTGTGCCATTTTCCTGAGCGTCTTCTGAATCCTCTCGCTTATAGAACCTCTTTTCGATTTCGTAGTCGAGAGAAGTTTGGGAGTTATCTTTCCCAAACGAACAACAAAACTGAAGGACATTAACGCTATAGCCATTATCGCTGAGCCAAACTGGGCCGCAGTCTGCGTCAGGATTTTGGTGCTACCCCACTGAAGCCCCAATGACACTGAGTGGAGATTGTTGGCCATGAACTGCGGACTGAAGAAGCAGGTTGCGTTACAGTTCCAGGTGAGTACGAGGTCTTCTCCCCCATCGTCCTCGGATATTGTGATGGCTGCCATAGGTACCATCGCAACTACAAGGACGATGAGCAGGACACCCATGAGTATCATACGCGAGTTGCGTTCCCAGGATCGTCCATGGAAATATTTGGACATTATGCTCAACCCGGACATGTGTGTTACGGTTGCGAACCAAGCGAGGTAGCATATCATCTGCCAGTGGGCACCCTTCAGGACAGGAAGGGATACAAAACCGGCAAGCAGGATACCTAATCCTGTTAAGATTTGCAAATCGCACATATTGAGCTTGCCCTGTAAATACGTAATGTAGTCAGTTTCTATGTTCCTTAGCTGGTACCTTTCGAAAACCGAACTTGCCTCTCCTAGTGCTTCAGTCAGGCAGTATTGATTACGCGCCAAACGAGCTGCAAGCCGGGGAAGCCTTCTCCGGGCCCAGCCTTGCATACTTCTGAGCACCCAGTCATCGACTGGGTTGACCGGTGCTGCATCAAAAGTGACAGCATCATAACGTCCCCTCACCCAATCTGCCGCACACCCAATCTACCGTACCCCACATTTACATCATATGCATAAACACATCCCTACCCACCCTATATATACTCCTCAATATCTTTATAAGGAATTTTTCTCTAATTACTAAACTTTATATTATTATTAACTTAATCGCTATAAAGCTTTATATAAAAACCAAGATATAAAAAGCTATTAATATAATTATTATTAATATATTAATTTAAATAATTAAAAACAATAATATATATTTAAATATATACTTTAATATTATCTCTTTAATATTTAAAATTATTATAATATTATTAATCTTTAAAGGCTTCTTTTTAATATTAAGGAGGATTAATTAACTTTATTTATATTTAATTAAAGTATTTTAAAGTTAGCATTAACTTACTTTAAAATAATAGCCCTTATAAATTAAATAGCCTCCTTCTTTCCTAATAGCCCTCCCTTTAAAAAGCAATAATTTACCTCCTTTCTTACTTATTATTCTTTAATTAAAAGCTATTAAAATTAATATATTAAAGCTAAAAGATTAAGAGCATTCTTAAAAGATAATATAAAGCCTTAATTTAACTTTTTTAAATTACTTATTATTAAAATAATTAAGTTAAATAATTATTAAAATATTAATAAAAGAAGATTAATAAAAATATACTTTAAGAATATTCTTATATTTAACTATATAAATAATAATCTTATTTATTAAGAAGATTATAATTTAAGGGTATAAACTTTCTTTATAAAATATATATTTATTATAAATAAGTCTTTATTATCCTTTATTATATTTAAAAAACTAAATATATAATAATAATAATTTTTAATAATTCTTAAAAATTATAATAAATAATAATTTATTATTTAAAAAAAGAAGTAAATAAAAGAGAAAATAATAATTAAGTAGCTTAAAAGAATATTTATTTCTTAAATTACTCTCTTAAACTCTTTTAATTAATATTTATTAATAATAAATAAATATTATATATATATAATTATTAACTTTATATAAAAATACTTCTTATATTAAATTTATATAATCTTTTTATTTATATATACTTTTTATATACTTTAACTCCTTAATATAGCTATATTTTACTTACTTAAGATAATATTTAAGAAATATCTTTATTAACTTAAACTTTATATAATAATAATAATAATAATAAAGAAAAGATTCCTTTATTATTATTATAAGATATAAAAGAAAATATTTATAAAATTAAATATATATTTTAGCTAAAAAGCATTAAATCTTTAGCTAATTAATAAAGTTAAAGTATTAAGAAATACTTATATATTTAAAANNNNTATATATTTAAAAATTATTAAAATTATTATAAATTATATTAATTTAATAATAAAAATAATATTAATAATTAATTTTATATCCCTTAATCTTTTTTTTAGCTTAAAAAGTTTATTTTTATAATTTTAAAAAAGTTATAAAAAATAAGGGATTTAATAGTTTATTATATTTAATAGAAATACTTAAGCTTTATATAATAATTATTATTTAAGAAAATTCTTAAGAAATATAATTAAAAAGCTATTAACTTAATAATAATCTTAGAAAAAGTTTATTATTAAAAGCTTAAATTAAGGCTAATAAGAAAGTTATAAAGAAGAAAATTTAAATTAATTTAAATATAATCTTTATAAATATTAAGGCTATTTAAAAGGCTTAAATTAAGGCTAGCAAGGTCTTTATAAATAAGGCTAATTAATTAAATAATTCCTTAATATTAATAGAAGAGGGATTAGTAATTATTATGGCGGGTAATTAAGGGCAAGAGAAGTAGCATTTATATAGGTGGTGGTGCGGCAGATTGGGTGTGCGGCAGATTGGGTGAGGGGACGTTATGCCCAGAAGTAATACAGGGCCAGAAAGACTATTGCAATACAAGCTCCACCGATGAAGCCGACAATGACCTGATGGTGCGGGGAGCGTCAGCAGCGGTTACGGACATGCGTGTAGAAAAGATGTTCATGGCTTTACCCCAGTTCCGCAAAGGTCATCGATGCCCACCGGGTAGTCGCTGCAAGAGCTCTCGCAGGCAGAAAGCCACTCTGAAGACATGGTCACTGTAGAAAACGCACCAGGATTGATCTTGTCATCAAATGCTGTTCTGAAGTGGTCTTTTCATGCCTGAAATGTGCGTGCTGACGAAAATCGAGAGCTGAAACCCAGAGCCCCCACCAAACCAGGCAGCCCGATCCTTCGGACAGGGGTTGGAGTGCCGACCGGGATTGAGAGAGTTGGACTATCTCACAGGCGCTGACTACAGCTCAGGCGGGTTAGAAAGCGAACTTGCCATCGGCGTCAAATAGATTTGATACGGATTTACCTGATTTGAGGCACTCACAGCTGTTCATGAAACCCGTGTCCAAGGAGAACAGAACTTCGGTCCCACAAGCTGTGGGCATACACCAATTAGCATCTGTTTATAACAGCTAGTCCCATCATCTTTGAAAACTTGTGGGAAGAGCTTTCGGGGGAGGATATCACGGGCTATACGGAATTTCAATTGACATGCCACTAACATTGCTGCTTGCAGCGTTGAGATGGTTTGTGCCATGAACTTCGGGGTAACCAAACGCAGATTGTTTTCATCCATAAAGCAATCTTCAACTGGACTGATGAGTTGAGTGGGCTGTCGAGTCAGTTTTTTAGTCACCCAGAGCCAATATCTCGCTACAATCTGTTATGCCAATTGTAATAGTTGGGTCGGGTGCCAACGCCGCCTGGACCTCGCAAATGGACCTAATCATGAGCACACAGCTAGCAATTGCCGGTAGCGAATCAGTCTTAAGGTGTTTGGAAGACAAGACCTCTTACATATTGCAGGTTAAGCGATGTGCAGCTGAATCAACAGTCCGTCAAACGTAGCCTGCCAAGTCTGGATAGGCCTCCGCTGATTGACCTGGATGCAGAAGCAGTGAGAAATGGAAGTCGCAGGCAGCCCGCAAATGACTTCGCTGAGCCACCTAGGTATGTGGGCAGGGAAAGTGAGACCTAGTGCCTAGGACGAGTTGGAGGTTCCATGCATATGACGCTCTATATATCTCGGGTCATACCCGGGTAGGCCGGATTTCAAAACAGTGCAACAAATAACTGCATTCAGATGTCGTTATGTCACGACTGTCTGATCCAAACGAAGTGGCGATCAAGGAGACGGCAGATCATACCCGTTACCATCGAGGCCCTGCAATCGGATGCACAATGTACTACTGGACTGAAAAGCCTTGGAAGCCGATGGGAGCTGCAGGGTCCTGGGGGCAAGACTGAATCCATGTACTACTACGGATAGCGCTCTCCGAAGAATGAAAGGCCCAGTTTCGAGCGATTCCACATGTTAGGTTAGCTCAAGTTTGCATAATGAGTTCTCAATGCCAGCTCACCAGATCTTGTATTTCAGTTCGTCAGAACGTCGATATGTGTATAATGTGATCCTCAGCGTGGGCATAGAAAAGACAAAAACTACACGCAGAGACGCTCCGTCATGGTGAAATGCGCAGTTGCAGATTGGAATCAAGTACAGCTAGATCTTTTGATTGCCATCTGGTGCAGAGAATAGACCTCTGGGCCAAAAGACCTATTGCGAGGGCACTCTGCCTGCCCTGAAATCCATTCTATATGGTTACACCCCCTATTCGATGCACCACCGCCGCTGCAAAGGCGCCTTTCGTGCTTTCGGCCGGATGATCTGCGATAAATTTATAACATCTGAGAGTCATTACCAAGAGTGGAATATCCCCCGAACACCAGTGGCATTGTGATTGTTGAGCATGGCTGTGATGGAGAGGGAGCCTATGGAGCTTGTGCCACAGCGAAACAGACGCTCAGGCTATAAGGGAGACCTGATCATATCAATCCTATCTGTTTTCCAAAGTTGGTACCTCATGCTGCACCACACCTCCATCATCCACTATGACGAATTCTTCAGTCTGGGCTGGCACCTCCGGGACACTGCAGCACAATGTTTACCAAGGGGTATGGATCAATTGGTCGAGGGTCGCGTTATGGGTGCGACTTTGACCCTCGATCGCACATTTGGCAATCTTCTCATCGCATTCACCGCAACTTTCGTTGGAATTGTTGCCACGGCTACCTGGCGCGTCTCTTGCCTTTGCTTCCACCGCATCTACTCGTCCTCGGACCCTCGGGACACCTTGCATCACCAAAGACAGGCTAGTAGGTTTTCGGGAAGGATCTTACGTCGGGTAAGCACAATTTGGAAGACATGGGCTGCTAATAGTTGTGGGTTCAGTTCTACGAAATTCTTCTTCTGCCGCATCGGGCTTCTGGACAATGAGCAAACTTGCCTGGACATGGCGTCGTGACTCGCCAGATTTACTGGCTCGAACTCTACCAGCATTGGTGCTGTCTGGACTGAGCCTCTGTCTCTTCACAGTTGCGGCCGGAATTTCCTCGTCCATCTCGTCCAGGGTGGGAAACGAGGTGCTACTTCACGGGGAAGACTGCGGCGTGGTGAATACGAGCGCACAGACACCTGAAGCAATACCTGTTCTGAACGGGTATGTCTCACAGACATTCAACAACGCCGTGAGCTATGCACAGGAGTGTTACTCAAGTAATGCTACTGGTAACCTGCACTGTACGAACTTCATCAAAGACCATTTACCGGGAACTATGGACGACCAGGCCTCATGTCCTTTCCAAGATGGCATGTGTCGAAGCGATAAATCCAATCTCCTCCTCGACTCTGGATACCTCGATAGCCGCGAGCACTTTGGGCTGAACACACCGGACAATCAGCGCATCTTTTTCCGAACGACTTTGCATTGCGCACCTCTCATTACGGAAGGCCTCTCCAAGAATGTCAGCACGTCTGTGAACAACTATACGCAGTATTTGTACGGCCCGTGTGTGAATAATTTGAACTTTACATGGCAAACGGAGGATATGAACGCCCAGTATTTAAGAACACAAGATAACAAGCTGTCTCATTTGGCCGCGAATGTGGGCTTGAGGTAAGTGATTCTCGTCAACTCCCAGCTGTGACTGTTTTTAATTTCGAACTTGCCAAACAATGGTTACATGTGTAAAAACCTGACATTGACTGCTGAACTCCAGTGCTACGTATGCGAGAGTGGTCAATAAGACTGTTGATCCTCAGGATTCGATGTTCAGGCCTAATGCTCGCCTTTTCCGACCAGACGCAGACTCGTTGCTCGTATTTCTTTCGGGAAACGGTGTGGCTTTCTTCGAACCGACTATGGATCCGTGGTATCGAGGTTTTATTCCGTATACGAGTGGTACCTCGGATCCTACTCTCCGCCCCGATTGGAATAATACCATCTACCGACCAGACGAAGCCGCTTCGCCAATGGGCTGCATCGAGCGGTATCAGTACTGTAACGCAGAGCGCAAGTGCGGAGAGTTGGCAAGTTTCTACGACGCCATCACAGCAGCTGCGCCATTCCTTAATGCCTCTTCAGAGGAAATTGATGGTTACGCCAATGTCTCCGGTCGGACGTCTTCCCAGTTCTCCTGGTTCCAATCGATCATACATAACGCCTATGACCTTGCGCTGCTACTGGATAGTCTAGGGCCTGCTTCTCTTACATCCCGTCGTAACTTTGAGGCGGGACATTTCGGGGGAATTCCCAGCAACCAGTGGCAGCTTGACGTCACTCACTGGTGGGCGACTCTGCTGGCAGCAACACAGGCCGCCTTTGTAAGTGCGGCTTCAGGCCCGACGGACCCATCATTGTTCCAGAGTACGTTCCGTCCCGGGAACGAATATATGGAGCAATTGTGCCGCAACCAGGTGAGATTACACCTATGTTACCTGCCGTTGTCTTCATTCGTCTGTATCACGTGTCGGCATATGGGTTTCGAAGAGTATGTTTGTTAACGTTAAAACTGGTCCCAGAAAATTCGCAGCACCAAATATACGTCCTTCAGTTTATTTGGGCTGTGCTTCACCTTTACCCTCGGAGTTCTCATAATTCTGGTTTCGTACCTGCTAGAGCCTATCTTCGAACACCTCGCACGCCGCCGCGAATACGAAGAGTACAAATACCTCGAGTGGACCGGCAACGAAACTCTGCAGCTACAGCGCATGGCGTACCAGGGCCTGGGCTCGGAAGCATGGTCAGGCTACACAGACGCCGTACCCAAGACTCGGCCAGGATACTTCTTGGCGGATCTACACGCTGCGTACTCGCACGAAAAAAAGGAAGAAGTTGGATCAGATGTAAAGAGAAGCTCACAAGCCGCCAAAACCCAGGTGCTTCAGTCACGAGCCGACCCAAACGCCGATCGACCGGAATTCGGCACAAGTATTGACGTCATGGGGTCTAGTACTGACATACGGACCTCTTCGACCTCAGATGAGGTAGCGCTGCCAGAGTTTGTGTCTCCCACGGACGTCTCCCTGTTGCAAATATCACCTAGGTTGATGTCTGGTGAGCTTGGTTTGGACCAGCTGATATCGCCAACTAGTCTGGTGTCGTCGCACTCAAGGCCATAGGTATCTATCAGCGACGAAAGCAATCTGATTTTACCGGAGGATGTCTTTCCAATCATTCAGGCTCTAAAGATTTTGAGGGGATGCAGTTGGTGAAGGAGCAAGGTGGGGAATATTTGTGTTATCCCCTTTTTACAGATGGCCGTCACAATAGCGAGTTCTTCAGCGAGGTCATCGAGCTTTCATTAGCTCTCATAGCGATTCGTTGTTTCGAAATTCCCCTTGCATAATTAGGTATTCTTCCAGTGGAAATATTTGAGGTATTGGAACATGGATTCGGAGGGCAGTTGACTTGCACACAATCAAAGGAAATTGGTTGCATGACAGAACACTCGCGGCTGACTGGGATTACACGAAATCGAACTAGTCATAAAACTTCGCCTTCCTCCCTCCAATGATCTCCTGCTCATGAGTCTCACTACGCGCCTTTCCATTCCTATTCACACCCGCCCGAACCCGCGCCTTGACCCATTCTCCGGCAGTAATCCCAACGACGTCCTCCTGCACCTTGTCATATCCAAGCCTCTCCAGGACAGGGCTCTGCACAGGCCTCAACTCGAGGTCGTCCTCCGGTCTGACGAAGTATAGCACACCCAGGCGGTCGGCGTCGCGCTGGTCCGGTGGCGGTACGACGACGCGGTGGATGCTGCTCTTGAGGAAGCCGTTGGTCAGCATCTCCAGCGCGTCGGCGACGTTGACCGTGATGCTCCCCGGGTGAGGTCTGACCCATTTCCATCCGCCTTCTGGGGCGCGGACCTGTAATGCCGCGACGGGCTGGCGGAATAGGAGGGTTAGGGAGCCGAAATCCGTGTGTCCTTTCACCCCTGGCGATGTGTCAGTGATTGGAGCTACAAAGCGCTGAGCCTTGTGGAATTGCACATATATCCTCGCGTGGCGGGTAGTTCAAAAGATGCGTGAGACGATCAAAATCCGCATACAAACGTTCTCTAAAGCCTCGTTCTCCTCAACTGAACGACGGTGATATTTCATGTACCGTAGATGACAATCTGACTTCTCGTCGTAACGGTGGCTATTCGCGAAGTAACTTTCGTCCGGGAGCTCCAGGACAATGGCAAACAACGCCAGTAGCTTATGCACGATGTTGTGGTGGATGTGGCGAGCAAAGTGCTCTATCTCTGACCGGTTGGCGTTGATAACCTCGGGCTGCCTCCTCTCGAATGCAGGGATGAACTTGGGGATGTTGAAGATCTCAGTATTGTCGAAGATGCCGGGCTTGATTTCCTACGGGGCGGTTCAATGAGCTAATTAGTCTAAGCCCCATGCGCCAATGGATCACAAATCGTTTGCTTACTCTTAGGCCGAGAGGCTTGTACCCATTGTATCCACCATTCTCCAGGTCAGCCCGGTAGGAAAGCTTCTCTTCGGTGGGGAGGTCGAAAACGGCCTTCCCGATGGCAAACTGTCTGTCGACCTCTTCTTGACCCAGGCCAAAGTTGATGATATAGAAGAACCCGATCGTCTGTAAGGCCTCGAAGAGCTGCTGAGCTAGAGCTTCTTTCCCGCCCGGTTCATCGAATTTGGCCAGGTCCAGAGTGACCAGATCGGCCCAGTCCACTGGCAAATAAGCGCGGCTCGTCAGCACTGTGCAATTTTGCAACCATGGATCTTGGATAAACTCACGATCATGTTGAGTTTCTGGAACTTGTGTATATGCAAGTTTTGGAGCCTTCGGCTCGTGTAGAGCACTAGATATTTCTACCGCAGACGGCATTTTGTCAAGCTACTGGCAAATATCAGACGTTGTACTTCTGAAAGATTAGGACAGGTTGATAGTGAACGCATAATAGTCTTATACCACAGGTCAGTGACGGCAGCGAGTTTCGGCGCCACACCCTGTTGTTATCCCCAGCATTTGCCAGATATCGCGGGGAGATATCTAGGTAGATTCGTCATGTTGGGGACGGCTTGCGAATATTAGCCTTACTAGCCCTACTATTGGTCAATCCCACCCCCACGAAAGCACATTGACGTACCTCGTTGTGATCTCTCACCAGAAACAATGGGAAGAACCAAAACAGAATTGGATGAATGGGAATGCCAAGACCGAAACAGGCACAACGTCTTCACTGGTGTGGGGGCATCGCGATGACCAGGCTATTGTCTACAGGGCGTATCAGCAACCGGCAGAATATCGGTGGTTGTTTGGCTGGGATCGTGCTTCCAGTGTAAATCACACCATCGAACAGTACTCCACACTGAGATTCAGGGGTGCTTGCTACCTCTATAGTGTCAAATAGCATTGATGCCGTATGGTACAAAGGGAGCCGGCCAACGTTGGACCGAAGATAACTTTGAATCTACTCAGTTGCATTTTCCTGTTTCCGAGCCCTGCGACGCGCTATCTGCAGCCATGGAAGCAGCTAAGGACGTCCCTACTGTGATCAGTAAGGGTGATGAATCAACCCAGACTGTGCAGTCAAAAGATGACCTGCACTTCGCTCGTCGCGGAGCCGACCTCGATGAAGCGATAGCGGCGGGCGACATCTCAGGCTTCGACGCTGAGCGCATGCGGGCTCGAGCGTCCTTGACGGCAGAGGAAGAGAGGAAGCTCATGCGCAGAGTTGACCTGCGCATCATGACTTTATGTTCTCTTCTGTTTCTTTTCAAAAACATTGACTCGGACAACATATCGAATGCTAGGATCATGAATAGAGGGACTGATAGAAATATCATGACACAACTGGGTTTGACGTCGGATGAGTACAATTTGCTCACTGTATTCTATTATGTAAGTGGACTGCAGTTCTGCGGAAGCACAATCAAGGTTGTGTCGACTCTAAATTGCGCAACAGGTGCCTTACATTATTGGAGAAGCTCCATCAAACCTGCTGTTGAAGAGGGCGAGTCCTAGCACCTGGCAGTCCAGAATCATGGTATCATGGGGAATTGCTCTTCTATGCCACGTACCAGTGACGAACAAGGGTGGGATCTGGGCGACTCGCTTTCTTCTAGGATTGGTAAGTCTTTCATGCAGAACAGGGAAACCAGGCCACCGAGTCCTCGCTCACACACACGTCTAGGCCGAGGCCGGCATGTTTCCAGGAGTGATCTTGCAAATGTGTTATTGGTATCGTCCGGATGAGATGTCGATTCGATTACTGTATTTCTGTCAGTTTTCCCGTTGCCAACCAAATGGAGTCCGCACCTAACAATACCCATGCAGATATACTTGGAAACTTTTCAGGCGTAGTCAGCGGTATCTTGGCATTTGCTTTCGACAGCATTTCGGGTGCAGCGGGGCTGTCAGGATGGCAATGGTAAGTACTTCTGATTTGGTCTGGATCCAGACTGACATTAGCTGAATATCGGGGATATCTGCAGGCTGTTCCTCGTCGAGGGTGTGGTGACAGTACTCTTCGGCGTTGCCATTTACTTTGTCCTGCCCGATTGTATGAATGATACCCGATTCTCACGTTAGGTTACGCTTCTACTGACATCTTTGTGGCCAGTCCCACCTACGGCAAAGTGGCTCACTGAGAAGGAGAAGGCCTTCATCCAGGCCCGTCTTTCACCCAACGCACCTCGAGCGGAAGAAGTAGATTTCGACTTTCGCGAGATCATCTCGTCACTAAAGGACAAGCGGCTTTGGCTTTTCACCTTGATCTGGGCTACCTTTACCATAGGGACTAGCGGTGTCAGGTTTTATCAGCCGACAGTTATTGCAAACCTCGGTTTTACGTTAGTATCTCGACTGCAAATTAGTTGTAAGGGCCACATACTAATTCCGTCTAGGACAATCGCGCGCGCTCAGCTACTCAACTTGCCAATCTCGATACTCTCCATCGTCGTAATCGGTATCACAGGCTTTTTTGCCGACAATGGCAGACTGCCCAGGCCGGTCTACCCTCTAACCCTCATGGCCATCATCCTGGCTTGCTATGGGGTTATGGTAGCATATCCCAGCAATGGTGCCGTCTACACGGCCACCCTCATCGGCAATGCCGTGACCTCGTCCTGGTTCCCCATGATGTGGCCCTGGCGTGTCCAGACGACCTCCCGCGCGACGGGCTCGGCATTCTCGATCGGATTTGTTAACAGCTATGGCCAAATTGGCGGCGCGGTCGGGCCACAGATCTTCCTGAGCAAGTATGCGCCGAGGTATACGCAGAGCTTCGGCGCCGCTATGGCTTGTGTTGGAGCCTGTGTCGCTGTTACTCTGGTTACTTGGTGGGTGACTCGCGAGATAGAGCAGGAGACACGAAGGTTGAAGAGGGCCAAAGTCAAGGCCAGCAAGGATGGGTTGGCTATTTTGGACGATGTCGTTGTTTGATAGCCTGCGAGGCTGAAGGAGGGGGTCGCGCCAAAGGGGTTGCCGGCACGTGAAAAGTTGATGTAGCATGCTCATGGTGTTCGATTGAGATTTAAATCACTGTTTAGGTATTTTCTTCGTCTGGTACTACGGAGAGTTGACCTCTATGGAAACCCAGTCCCGCCAGCCGTTGCCACAGCATTCCACCCACCGAAACCAAAAGTGCGGGAAATCAGTAGATAACAGGCCAGTCCGATTCCCAGCGGATAAGATTGATGCCCAGGAGCGCAGTACCGGCATCGTTGTAATAATGGTACACAAACACGTCAGCATCCGCGTCCGTAAAGACAGATGGGTGACCGGGTCCGTGGATCGAGCCGTGGCTGGCCATCACCTCGGTACCGCCGCCATTCGCCATGCTCACGCCGCTCTTGTCCACGTACGGGCCAGAAATGCTGGTAGACCGGCCGACCATGGTGCGGTACGTGCTCGAGGCGCCGGCGCAGCACCTGTCGAAGGACACCCACAGGTAGTAGTAGTTGCCGCGGCGGGTGATGTAGGGTGCCTCGACCGCGCCGTCGTTGGTGGTGCGGCGGGACAGGGAGACGAGGCTCGTTCCGGAGCGCTTGCCCGTGCTGGGGTTTATCTGGATCATCTTGACGCCAGACCAGAAGGAGCCGAAGGAGAGCCACCAGTTGCCCGAGGCGTCGACGACGAGGTTGGGGTCGATGGCGTTGTAGTCGACGGAGCTGGACGACTCGATGACCAGGCCCTGGTTGGTCCACGACCCCGAGGCGGCGGTGGGGCTCGTAGCCAGGAAGATGGCCGACTTCTGGGAGCCGAAGCTCGACGCCGAGTAGTACAGGTAGTACTGGTTATTGTGGAAGGAGATGTCCGGGGCCCAGAGGTTGGTGTCGCCGTTGGTGTACGGCGTCGTCCAGGACGCGCCGTTGGGGAACGCGGCCCCGGCGTCGCGCCACGCGGTGCGGTCGGTGGACGTCTTGAGCGCGATGTTGGCCCCCGTGTGGGCCATGATGTAGGTGCCGCTCGAGCTCTTGATCACGGAGGGGTCGTGGACGGTGGTGCTGCCCGACACGGGGCCCGGGTTGGGATACGCCGCGTTTACACCCGAGGTGAGGGACATGACAGCCAACATGCCGCCGAAAAGTCGCTTCCACATGGGCGCCATCTTGAGAAGAGGTCCGAGGTGGCTCTTGAATCTCTGTACGGGAACAGCTGCGTGTGGCTGGTCTCTCTACTTGGAGAGAACTGCAGCCGGAGCGAGTGGATCCAAGAGGCAAAAAGAAAGATTGAACCTGGGCCTGATGGTGAGCACAAAAGGCGCAACACTTGATGCGTTTTTGACTCCATACTCTTATATTTCAACTTTCTTGGTGTTTTCATTTTTCGTCGGGATCCCTAAGTCACGATGCACGATTCGAGCAACTGTGTCGTTCACAAGCGCGCCACGGAATAATTACACGGCAGTCCGGAGACTCTTGGCCCGTCTCGTGACCCTGGGAGTGCGCCCCATCAAGCAGTTGCGACACTGTCAGCGGAAGGGAGGTTCCGGATCAGAAGACGGCGAATAGTCTGGGCACTCGCTGCTCGGCCTGGTTGCAGAATGAAGTGAGCTGGACAGAAGAAAGGGAATGGAAAAACACCTGCGCAGTGACGCCCTAGATATTTCGAACAAGTCAGATCGTATTGAAGATCCTTTGGCCAGATCCATGGGTTTTTCAAGTGTAAATCATGCCAGATTTATTGCTTCCATCACCTGCAGTGCTCCAATGTGTTGGAAAAGGCCGAGAGGACAAGCCGGGTGTCCTTGCCCATTTGGATCTCCCGGGTCCACTTTCACGCGGCACCATGAAGCTTGGCACAATTCCGAACACCTTAGTGAGTACAAATGCCGTGGCAGCACGCGCTTCCTTGCGGGGTACAGCTACAGAGGCACCTGTGTTGGGTTGGGTTCGTGGATTTGAGCTGGGCCGGAGCCTTGGCAAGCCGTAAGAAACTCGCAACCTACAAGCCAGCTGACTCACCTGAGCAGAGGCAACCTGAGTCACCTGAGTCGCATTACATACAATGTTCGAATATCCGCAATGATCATCGCGGTATCTGGAGACGAGGGCTGAGTAAGAAGAAACGGCAGGATACTCGTGCCGAAGAATTCCTCAAAGCCCCCAGAGTCCGTCTGGCTCCGCCGGTGAAGCTGAGGTGAGACGAGATGAAGGGCAGGTACTTTTGCGGACGCCAGAACTCAGCCTTTCCCAGACCCCACAGCCCAACAGTGCTCTCGCCCATGCGTGCTTTGGACGTTATCTCCAATTGCATTTTCCCAGGCTCCTGTACGGCCAAATTTCTCCGCTGTGTTGAGCAGGCACCACGGACGACAGCACTCCATCCGGGCTCCGATAGTCCGGTTCTGGACTTTGGAGCCTCTGCAAGGTGGTTCACAGATAAGTCACTGTGTGCAAATAGGCCTTGACACTTTGAGTGACCAGTGACTGGTGGTTGGTGTCTGTCAGGCAGAGCATCACATCGGAGTAAACAGTGGCACTCAACCCTTGGTGGGAAGAAGCCAACCATTATCAAGGAGACGTTCAGTCTTGTTATCATTTTCATTCGAGCCAATCCAAGGCTACGTAAGTCGGCTGCTTTGACCATCTCGTATCACCAAATCGTTCAGTCGTTGCCAAAGCAATTGAGCTTTTCCTGTAAGGCCTGTGGTACGGTCCGCGCTGCCGCTTTCGTGATTGGCTAGGCTGGGCCGATCTGAGATGTTGGCTTCCTACGAGACGGCTAGTCGTGCTAAAAATATACCCTGTACATAGCCTGGGCCGATTTTGGATGTTGGCTTCCTTCGACACGGCTGTGACCGCAAGACCCTATGTAAAACGTGATCGTTGGGTGGTTGCAACTTTGGGCGCCCGGGACATCAGGACTGCCAGTGTTCTAAAGTTAGACACACTAGCTTTGCGGAAGAGACAGCATCATTCAGCCGGCTAGAAGTACTTAAATAACCTAAAGATCTCTCTTCGGCCTGATACATTCTTCGGAAGCAACATCATACAAACCATTTCGATTCAACGCTACACTGATCATAAACACTTTTGCTGGCCTCTCAACTGTGTCATCTTCTCTCACTTTTAGTTCTTCTTTTTCGGGTTCTACTATCCTCGAAACCGAGCCCATCTGTACTTGGTGGACCATAAGCATTTGCATCGGCCTCGAATTTCACAAACTCTTACCGGAGAGTGATTACAATACTAAGAGTCGTGGTTGAGTTTTAGATGCGTTATCTAATAGGTAAGCACCTGAAGAAAAAGGCACCCGTGACCGGCTGCATTAATGGGCCTGAAGTTATCTTAAAGGTTTAGGTGTCCATTTAATGCGTTAGTCTTTAGGGCCGAAGCATCTTTAGTAATTTATATGGTTAGTATAATAGTATAAAATGGATACATTAGATGGATATCTAAAATTAAAATATAAAAAAGTTGCGATAAAGATACTATAATATATAATATATTAGAAAATACCCTTTAAATACTCTTTAATTATATTATCTTCTTAATTAGCTATTTTAATATAATTAGGAGGTTAAATCTTAAAATTAATTAAGCTTTTTTTTCTTATTCTTTTTTAAAATTTTTATTTTATAAAATATAATATATTTAATTAATAAATATAATTAAGGAGTTTTTTATATTTCTCTTAATTATTTATATTTTATTTTTTAGCTTTTTTAAGAAATAAAGTATAATTTATAAACAATTAATTAATAAGAGTTTTTAAATCTTAAAAGGGTATTTATTTAAGTTGAAAAAAATTTATAAAGGAATAAATTAAGTTTAAAGGGCGTTATGCTATTAGGGGGACCTTAATTCTTATATAGGCTGTGGTTTAATTATAAACCTTTTTAGCTATGAAGCTGTTTTATTCTCTTTAGCTATACCTTATATAAATATATGCTCTGAGTTATATTAAGCTTCGCAGCCAAGGTCGTCTGTGTGTCAGAGATAAGCCTGAAGTATCTTTATAATACCTCTTGTGCCCCATCCATCATTCAGGCATAGTGGGACGGGTCATATTACAGCGACAGCCATGCTACTGAACAGTATAGGGTAGGAAGGGGCATTTTTAGGTATTAGCCAAAGTGACAGCTCGCTAACCTACTAGTGCTTCTTTTCTACAAGTCTAAATTGTATTGTAAAGCGTTTTAATTTCACATAGCCACAGCGGAGTAGCTTATCACGGCGAAATAATCACGGCGAAACGACACAAGGGTAGTAAGTGGAAAACCTTTTCTATATGAGAAATCAGCTCTATCATACTCGCATTCTCCATAGACCATTCCTTTTGTTTGAGCAGTAAATCTGCGCAATGTTATAAGACTGTTTTTTCTGTGATTTTATTCAACTATCAGAGTCCCAGCTGCAATTCCTCATCAATTAGAGTCTCTACTGCTGTTCCTTGTTAGAGTGGACAGGACACCTAACCATTTCATGTTCTCTTGGCACCTTTATGACTCCCTCATCCTTGCAATCGTCGCATGGTTCTTTACAATCTGAGCACATACCCTCGCCCCAGCAGCCGTCGCGATCACAGTTCTCGGTCGGGCATTCATCACAAGGTTTTACTTCCACCGTCACAGGTATATGGCGCACTGGGCACTGCTTGTCCCTGAACTTGCACAGACCCATATTCCAGCCGTAGTGCTGATCTCCTTTAGTTGCTTGTGGGGCCTGATGGCGGTTGGAGCTGGTAGGTGCTTTAGGTTGTAGTGCCTGATGGCGGTTGGAGCTGGTAGGCGCTTTGGGTTGTGGGGCCTGATGGTGGTTGGAGCCGGCAGGTGCTTTGGGTTGTAGGGCCCGATGGCGGTCGGAGCCGGCAGGTGCTTTAGGTTGAGCGGTATGTGCCTGGGAGCGCTGCATGGTTACGAAGCTGTAATATCAGCTAGTCCCAGTGTCTCGTGTAAAGTGTAAAAAGAACTCTGCAGAGAAAACAAGCCTCATGATGTAATAAGTTACACAAACTGTCATCTGACATGTCAACGACGAATGGCAACGCCCTTCGGGCAGGATTAAGACATCCGATTAATCCAATCGGAGTCAACTAATTCGCAAAAGCATGCGCGGTGAAAATTTAAAGCAAGCCTTCAGTGATGGGCCCCCCCCCCTCTTGTCAGCTTTCGCCCTTGTGGCTCTGTATGGCATACCATTGGGTTCCCTCACTCACTTCATGTGCACGTTAAGCATTTCTCTGTGGATCAATCTGTTCATTCTACCCTCTTAATTCCTCAGTCCACCGCCGTTTGTGAACCCAGGGAGCCATCTTGTGTCGGTAAATCGCTGCCGAGGCCATAGCGACGTCCCAGTATCTCCATCGCACTTTTCCCACGTACATCTTGGGGCATTGTCGACTGCAGAATCAACATGGAGCAAGATAGCATCGACGAGGACCTCGAGACCTTGGAGGAATGGTACACGGAATACATGACGCTGAAGGACCCGACCCCGTTATTTGACGTCTTGGAGTCCGAGATCGAGTCACTTGAGCACCTGGAAGCATACGAAACTGAGACCTTGCAACTCATGAGAGATCTTGACGTAACCGATGGCTTCTGCTCGACATGCCATACTATTTTGGACAATTGGCCTGACTTGGAAGCTCGAAAGGAGGGGCAGCTTGACATGACTGGTGGGAATAAGGGACCGAAGATATATCCATACTCGCCATCTACTGATCTCTATCAAGGAGCCTGGGTTCAACACGATAACCATGTCACATGTGTTCTGCACTGCCAGGGACAGATAGCGCGACTTGATTCGGCGGCAAGAAAGGGTTGTCGATTCTGTGGGCTGGCTTTACAGTCTATCAAAGACCGGGGTTGGCTAGTGCTTTACAGACTTATCGAAAGGCGACTTTACAAGCTGGGGAAGCCTTCGAAAACCTCTGTCGTCGCCTACACCAGGTATGGAGTCCGAACCTTCGATTATATCGAACTCGGGTTTCCAGGAAGACTTTTCCATGGAATTCCCCTGTTCAACCCGGTTACATTGTTTGCCTTCCGTCAGGGAAAGTTATGTCCGTCATTCAAAAATTCCGAGCTTGAGACCCAATGTTCTGACCAGTCAATAGCGAACGAAATATCCCAGCTTTGTCGTGGCACATCTTGGCAAGCCTCGGCATCACAAAGCTTGTTGATGAAGCTTGCACACCAGTGGATAAGCAACTGTAATGAATCTCACCCGGATTGCAACCTCGAACGCCAACCTTTCTATCCCAGTCGGCTCTTGTCTATTGCTGTGGACCCCATAAAACTCGTGATCACAGCACAGTGGACAGACAGGCTTCCATATGCGACTCTGAGCCATTGCTGGGGATTAACTAAATTTGAGACACTTGAAACGACAAATTTTGATGAGCTGCGGCGCAGTGTGCCCAACGGATTTCTGTCCAAAACATTCCTCGACGCAATCCAGATTTCTCGAGCTGTAGGGCTCGTGTACCTGTGGATCGACTCACTATGCATCATTCAGAATAGCAAAAAGGACTGGCAAGCAGAGGCAAGTACTATGGCCTCAGTTTATGGAGGATCATCTCTCAACATTGCCGCATCGTCTGCGAGAGATGGAAGCGAGGGTTGCTTCCTTAAGCCCCTGGATTATTGTGGTGGATTCACGGCGCGAACTTACACCAATGGAGGGAGTGAAGTAGTCGAATTCTCTGGAGGATACGAGTATCAGAAGAATGTGACTGAGTCTCATTTAGCAACAAGAGCGTGGACTGTGCAAGAGAAGGTTTTGCCTTCAAGAACCTTACATTGCGGCGACCGAGGACTTTTCTGGGAGTGCAGGACTCAAATTGCTTCCGAATACTTTCCCGATGGATTCAGCACGACGAATTTCGTACACGGTCAAAGTGTGCTGTGTAACAACAGCAAACTGCCCGATTATTGGTTGACGTTGAAAAGCTGGTATTCCAACTGCGACCTGACCGAACCGGGAGACAAGTTAGTAGCACTGTCTGGTGTTGCGCGCGCCATCCAACGCCAGACCGGCGACCAGTATTTCGCCGGTCTATGGCGAGAGACTTTGGAGCTTGAACTATGCTGCAGCACAAACAGGGTGCGGAAGCGACCGCCGTACCGAGCACCTTCGTGGTCGTGGGCTGCAGTTGACGGGCTGGTCGACGAGGATGATTATACGCTGCATCGTGGCCATTTTCATGCCGATGTGCGTTCAGTCTCCGTCATACACCCTCAAGGAGATACTCTTGGGGCTGTATTGCATGGGACCCTCTCACTTCATTGCGACATGATCGTCTGCGGATCCGTCGTAGCCGAGGACATCGTTAGGGCGAAGCGAAAGTTATCTCCAATCTGGCGCGATCACAGCCCTGATCAAGAAATACTAGTAGGAACATGCTATTGCAGCTTTGTTCAGAAAGGTCATGTGCTTCCCTTTTCCTTGGACTGTGCTGAGAAAAAGGACTCACGAGTTGGCCAAACCATATCTTACTTGCCTCTTTGGACATCAACTTATTATTATGGTATTGAGGAGTGTGGCCAAGTGTTCGGACTGGTTGTCGAAAAGACAAATACGGCCCTTGATCAGTACAGACGCATTGGTTCTTTCCATTATCTCGCACGAAACTTGTCGGTTGATCACGTTGATGATTCGGACGGTTTTCTTTCCAGAGACTATTTCAAGTTTATGGAACTTACAACCGGGGTTTCATCATCTGAATGTGGAGGTCAGACCGTGAACATTATCTAGCGATAAGAATGATCTAATTCCTCCGCGTGTCGTCAAGTTCATGCCAATTAGGGTTCACGCAATCAATAGACACCATACTGCGTTTGAACCCATCCTGGGACTTCTTTCCCAACTTGTACAAGCTCAACATGGTCCACTCGTGCCTCATAATTGTTGGTGGTGAGGATCTTGTTATGGCGCCTAGGCAGACTTTCCACCGAAGCATCTAGCTTCGTAATGGCTCTCCACCGGCCCCCGATATGGTAAGTGAAGCTGAACTTAGGAACCCGCTCTTGTTGAGAATGAACCATCGTACCTGCTGCCCGGCCAGGTTCCCTTGGTGGAAGCCCGGCTGCGAGTGTAAGACTCGGACATAGTGAGGTCGCTGTTGGGATTCGATTTGGCTATGCGGTCTCGCGTTTTGGCCATAAACGGACCATAGCACGGCAGGCACGCCGCGATGATGGAACAATTAGGCTCAATGAGCATGAAAATGTACTGTGTCGACTGGCGATCTATCGTGCCACGGAAGACTTATCAGCTGCCTTGTACAACAGTCCGAAGGGTTCTTGATGACTCACAAATCTTTTCCTGTGCCTGAACAAACCCGTCGAGAGTTTGTACGAGGAGTATCAGGCGGATAACGGCCGCAACACAACAGCTTCGAGGGTGATTGTCAGTGGCCCAGAGCAAAATGGCTTATGAGGACTGTGTTGAGCTTGACTCACAATGCACCCAGCCAGAACATGAAGAAGACCATCAATTTCTTCCTGGGAGACAGCAGCATGCTGAAGACGATGGGCAATGGGAAGCACAGGACCAGAACATCAAGCGCGAAGCTGCTGCCCACTTGTGCCAAACCCATGGTTGTTAGGTCGTATCGCATCCTGGCCCCATGCCACGATTCGGAGATGGGGTCAAAAAGAGTTATGAGGAGCTTAGAAAAGCGGGTCAGCGATGTATTCCATAATCTCTAACCCGTTATAAATGAATAGATAGTCTAGCGGGGAACTCACACCAGTGAATACAATGCACCACGCAACAATAACACCAATGGCGATCCAGATGCAGATGCTCAACTTTTCAGATATTGTGAAAATGCGTTTGTAGAAAAGCAGCACGGAAATCTTGACAGACGACAGCGGCAATTGAAGTATGCATGCCGTCAAAAACGCAACCTGGGGCGAGGAGGCTCGCATTATCAGTCTGCATGCTTGCTGGCAATCAGTTTCCTGCAACAGAGCCGCCACGTACCTCTATAGAAGCATACGTGCCCTGAAGGCTGTCGATGTGGTAGTAGTCGACGCCGGACTTGGCGGCAAAGACCCAGAACAAGACACTCATCGGGAAAGTCAGGAACTAGTCCTGGTGAGCAGATGTGCCGCGAAAGACATGATCTTCAAAGAGAGGCCGACTCACCCAGGTTCCTATGACCCACCAGTCGTCTGCATGGTAGGGCTGGCGTATGCGTTGTTTTGCCATGAGGCGAAGGTAGATAGAGACTGCCGCCAGGAAAGGGAAGACAACGGAGACGACAACGAGGGGCTTGGTGATGACCGAGGCCGGCCTCGTGCTGGGGTTCCCATCAGCGAGAGACATGTTCCGCGAGTTTAGCTAGCAGAGGAGCCTGGCAGGTAAAAGTCAGAAAAGAATATCGCAGTTACGGTCTATCCAGCCTAGGCCGAAACATGACCTGCTGTTGGGGGAGGGGGTTGTTGTTGCTAGTATTGAGTTGGTTATGCGTGCCAGTGAGACTCTGTGTGGGCACTTGAGAATCAAGACGAGGTTGCTTGGGGTCCTACTTGTTGGCCAGGGAGAACAAAAGAATACGTGTGTAAGTGCCAGGGCTGAAAGCTAGTGTCGCTATAGGCGCCTTCGCACAGACTGGTCGAATGACTATCCGGTCGACAACCGCTACACGACAAAGAAAACATTCATGTGACGGACATGTGAAGACGCGAACCATGTTTATTAATTCGCTTGGAATCATCATCCGCCCTACTTTCTTTATTCCAATGAATTCCTGCGAATCGATGAGATCAACACCGCGGTCGTTACCGCGGACGTTGGAAAGCCAGCTGAGAAAACCGGCAGGCATTTTCGCTAGTAATCACAAGTCTTTGATATTCCCAGACGATTTCCAGATAGATATTGTTCTAGAAGGAGTTGGAAACGGGTATGGCACCTGTAGAATCTGCGGTGGTGGTGGATGCAAGTTGGGCTGCGTTCGGGGCACGAGGAATCCGTTTACCTGTGTAGTCAATGTGGCCTACCAGCATCTTTCTAGCGCCATGGGATGTGAAGAGTTAGGTATGTCAACAAGCTGTAGAGTAGTTCATTCCAGGTGGAATTCGATAAGGGTCTCGCCTGCCCTCCGCTTCCGGTATCTGTGAGGCGCCAAGGAGCGTGTCTCAATCCTCCACCTACCAGACCTTGCTGCAAGGAGATCTAGCCCCTGCCGCTAAATGAAAGAGACCAGGATGCAAGCCCCCCCCCCCCAATCACCCAGCTCCTTCCGGTTGAGACGCTGATGGTCTGATAAATTGGGTGGTGAGCTGGCCGGCTAACCGTACGAGCTCGGCCGCTTCCGTGAAGATGATCTGATAAGATTACGGCTCTCGGGTGTAAATACGGCTAGACAGGTCTATTCACTCACTCTGCCGAGCCTGATGGTCTTCCAGGCGCCTGAAACATTACTCGAGTCAGCACTCTCGCGGCGATGGGTGGCCTTCTAAGGCCATGGTTGAACAGTCTCCCATGTGGATCGCACGCTGAGTACATCTGCCTCTGTTACCTTGGGTTACCTGCTAGAGGGGCCTCGTCTAACAGGCGATAGTGGCTCGCAACGGCTGGGCATGCACTGTAACACGCTAGCTAGCAGATGCCTCGTCCCAGCCCGTCTTTGGTGGGTTTGTTCTCTTCATTTACTATCCTACCGCATATCTGGCCGACTTTCCCCATTCCCTCGAGCCATACTAATTGCAATGACCAGGAGGACTGCCTAGTCCCTGCAAGAGCCAACAGAAGAGACGTAGTTCAGTCCCAACAGAATATTGGCACGGGGGTGCAGACCATTCTCGTCACTTTTCATACAAGATATGATTGAAATCGTTTGAAATGGCCTCTTTGAAGAGAACTGGGTCATCACCGTCGCGCTGACCCATGGTATCGACAGTATGCACCGAATTCAGTACGGCAGATGATGCCATCCAGAATCGCCACCATTGCAGAAGATCTGATTATGTCAACAACGGAGTCGACGATGGTACCGAGGGTGGACCCGTTGGCGACCGCGTTCGGGCCACTTATAATTGGCCCTCTGTCGGAGGTGTATGGCAGAAGGTTTATGCTGCACATCTCCGAGCTCAAGTTTTTGATTCGGAAGCCCATCTGTGAATTCTTCAAATCAAAGGGTCTGCTCATTGCCACCCGTCTAGTGGTCCCGGCTGCAGCGTCAGTCCATCGTCGACGGCTTCATAACGTAGTGCTCCACCTTGGCGGTGGATGTTCTGGGCAGAACTGAGTCGTCCAAGTGGTCCTCGAGCTGTGTTCAATCCCACTCGTCCGACACGAGACTTATGCAACCGTTCTTCTGCATCGGGAGGCCGAGGCTTTGTGCCGGGAGACCAACGGCTCCCGCTATCACGCAGAGGTTGAAACACGCGAGTGTGGCCGCTCCGCGGCAGGAAGTTACGGCGCAGTCTGTCTCGACCACTCCGGGTGCCGGCACTCCACCTTGTCATCCAGATCCAGTCTCTTCTCGAGGGCATCAAATAGTTACGGATTACTGTATTTTGCCTTTTCGATCTTCTCGGGCACGTATGTTGACTACCATGGCGAGACCGTCTCCGTCTCCAACCAGCGCATCAGCGTCGGAACCATCAACACATCGCTGATGCCTTTGATTATTTTGTGAGAGTACTACGTTGTTTAGCTCTCCTAAAGGTTGGCGAAGATTCAAAGATTGGGTAATGGTATGTGCTGAAGTCTGCTCTAGCCTGCAGGTGCGGAGGGTAGAAGTCGTGTGGATTAAAACTTCAATGACGTCAGGCCAGTCATCTTGGGTGGCCTGCATTTGGACGACCTCAAAAAGTCGTCCAGGTCGTCCAAATCGACCTTGGAAGTTATATCGGGATCGCATATGGGTGGCGTTTTATGTTGACTATAAAAGTATTGAACTTGATCCGCTACTCAACCCAGTAACACCTCTTTTCAACAAAGGCATGACTACCTAAGCGGACATGACTTTCGTCTGTGAAACATCTTAACCTCTTCCAAGGGACCCACAGCCCGCCCTAGGCCCCTGACCCTTGCCACTAATGGGAGGACCCGTACCTGCAGCTCGCCGACCAACCAGATGCTGCTCGGAGTCGGTCCCGAACTGGGAACTGACAGGCTCAGGACCCTTCTTGCTTCTTGCTGCAAACCCCTGCCCGTATGCAGGCTTGGGCAAGCAAGGTCATCACATGCCATGGCGTGCATGAGACGAGGATAGACCTAGTGTACTTTGAGATGTATGCCGATTGCCCATTCCGCCTCCTCTGCTCCCATCGGGGCTCCACTCTTGTGTGGCGAAGTCTGTGCCAATTACAATTAATCCTGCATTTCTGCCGGGCCCAAAGCCTCGGCCCCATGCTTTTTTTTCTGAGAGCTAACGAAACTTCCAATGCATGGCACAACGTGGCTTGTCTCGAATGCCTTTTGTTGGGATTGGCACTGGAAACGGTGACGGGAAGCGCCACCACGAGTTGAGATTGCCCCCACAAAAGGAGGCCCCTCCTGTACAACGCGCCTGCTGTCCACTTAGGGGGTCCGTGATGTAATGTGTCCTGCACCTGCCCTGCCCTGCCTGCCATGCCTGCACTGCATGAATTGGGATTTTGGATTCTGGATTCTGGATTTTCTGAATCCAAGCACAGGCTAGACTGGACTAGACTACCTTGGCTACCACCTCAGCACGTACTACTGTGCTAACCTGGTTTTTCTCATCGACCACCTCCGGGATTTGTTCCCTCTCTTCCTTCCTCTCTCCCGATCCGTGAATCCTTTCAACCTCACCTCAACCCGCGCAATCATGGCGCACCAGTCCTCGTCAATGACGACGACAACAACAACGACGCCGTCGCCGGCGGCGGCGTCTCTGATCCCAGCGGCCAACCAATCCCTCGCGAAGCCTGGCCAGCAGCCCAGTTACCTGTCGCGTCGCGGACCACACATCTCAGACCTGCCGTGGACGCTCTCCAACTGGTACCAGCATATCGACTGGTTCAAGACGACCCTCCTTGTCTTCATCCCTATCGTCGCCGCTTACTATGCATACTACACGCCCTTGACGCGCCCCACCCTGATCTTCTCCGTCCTGCTGCACCTCTGGGCCGGCATAGGCATCACTGCGGGATATCATCGCCTCTGGTCTCACTGCTCCTACACGGCAACCCTGCCGCTCCAGATCTTCCTCGGCTTTGGTGGCGCCAGTGCCCTCGAGGGCTCGATCCGTTTCTGGAGTTGGGGCCACCGCGCCCACCACAGGTTCACCGACACCGACGCGGACCCGTACACGGTTCACAAGGGTCGTGAGTCAAAATCCAGTCGAGAGGCTACTTACACCACTCCTATTCCTAGTCCTGCTCCTCCCCCTCCATTCTTTCAACAACTTCACTGCATCACTCGCCTGGCGGCCTGAGGGGGGCAGGCTGCCATTGACGATGGTATTCTCTACGATCAAATACGCAGCTTTCCGCTCGCAACGAACTCGATGCTGACCACAGGACACATAGTGTGGCACGCACATATGGGATGGTTGCTCCTCAACCAGGACTACAAGAAACACGGCCGCACCGACATCTCCGATCTCGCCAACGACCCCTTCGTTGTCTGGCAGCACAAGTACTATGCACCGATTTCTATATTCTTCGCCTGGGTCATGCCGACCTTGGTCGCGGGGCTTGGCTGGGGAGATTGGAAGGGAGGACTTGTATACGCTGGTGTTCTCCGTGTCGTGACGGTTCAGCAGAGCTCTTTCACCATCAACAGCCTCGGACACTACCTTGGCGATCAGCCTTTCGACGACAGGCGCTCACCCCGCGATCATTGGATCTCGTCCCTGTTCAGTCTGGGCGAGGGATACCACAACTTCCACCATGAGGTACGCACGTCCCCACCTTCATGCACCATCATCAGCATTTGTCTACCGTCCTTCCACTAACTTACACACCAACAGTTTCCCACCGACTACCGCAACACGACAAGATGGTTAACCTACGACCCGAACAAGTGGTGCATCGCTACCTGGAAATGGCTAGGCCTGGCCAGCGACCTCCGCACCTTCTCCCAGAACGAGATCGACAAGGGAAAGCTCCAGCAAGAGCAAAAGAAGCTAGACCGCAAGCTAGGCGTCCTCGACTGGGGCAAGCCCCTCACCGTCCTGCCCCTAATGGAGTGGGAGGACTTCCTCGACCAATCGCGCACCCGCGCCCTGATAGCCGTGGCCGGCCTCGTGCACGACGTGACGGACTTTGCGCGCGAGCACCCGGGCGGCAAGGCGCTCATCTTGACCGCCGTCGGCAAGGACGCGACCGCCATGTTCAACGGCGGCGTCTACAACCACTCGAACGCGGCGCGCAACCTGCTGGCCAAGTACCGCGTCGGCATCATCCGCGGGGGCGGCGAGGTCGAGATCTGGAAGGTGCGGGCGCAGAAGCGGGCCGAGATGATACGGGATTATGATTATTCCATCGTCGGGACCAAGGAGCATATCCAGTAGCTGGGTATGGGCAGGCCAGGAGTTGTGGTGATAGACAACAGTTAGAGTATATTAGATGGGTATGTAGTTGGCTTGCTGTAAGGCTTATACACGATAATGCAATGATCCCCCTTATATGCCTTGGCTGTGTGAACAAGCTTGGTGAAGACGTGCGTCCAACTTGGTTGCCACCTGGAAGACCACAGGGCTCAAAGTGTTGCAGGTCTCAATTAGGTGCGATTCAAGGATAATGCTCGTGACACAGTCTCTGTCTATGAAAAAGGCTGGATCAAAGAGCCTCTCAAGTGTTGTTCAAACGAGGCGCCAATAGCCTCCAGGTCTCGGGTCGGCAGGTACATCATAAGTATCACTCATCTGTCGAGCTGCTGTGTTTGGTGTGCCATCATTCAACAGCGCCACATCCGAAATTGGTTGTCTCGGATAAGTTAGGGGCTGGTTGAGACAAACCTGGAAGCACAGACTGAGATTGATCCGGACGGCGGCCTTGCTGCATGTGGCGATCTAGAACTGTTGGCAAGTGCGACCTTCGCACTAGAAGGGCTACTTTAGTTATCCCTTATAGGGGCACGTAGTTACTTAGAATTTCAACAAAATATATATATTAATATATAATTACTTACCCCTACTATTATATATATAAGAAACCTACTAACATTAGTATATTATAGATTAATAAGGTAGAAGAAGCAAACCTATGAGGATTTCCTTAATCTAAGAATTACATCCTTCTTATTAGCAAGCACTTTATAGCAATAATTACTTCCTTAAGCCTCCCTATATTACTAAACTTTCTAAGTAATTATTATAAAAATTAAATAAATTAATTAACATTCCTTATAATATTTATATATATATATATTATTATTTAAAAGATATATATCTATTATATATAAAATCTACTAAAAATAAATTCATTTCCTACTTATTTTTAACTCTTTTTTAAGATTTAATAAAAACTAATAATATTTAGTATTTATTATTTATAAGATTTATAATTAATAAATATTAACGCGATATTATATTATAATTAAATATAAATTATAAGTATTTCTAGTTAAAATAAAAGAACTTAATAATAAGAGAAAACCTTTAGCTTCTTAAACTTAAAGATATTATTAATTTCTTTCTTTAATAATTAAAACTTACTTTATTATTCTTTTATTAATAAATTACTCTATTTAATATTATTTACTTTATTACTATTTATTTACTTTTCTTTACTTAGCTATTTATTATAACTTTTATTATAATAACTTATAATTATAATTAATAATATTAAGAAGCTACTAGCTTTTATTAAAAGATATATAATTAAAAAAATATTTATTTAAACCTTAATTAACTTAATATATTATAAATATATTAATTTAAAGCTATAATTTATAATTCTTATATAAGATATAATAATAAAATACTTAGTTATTTATTTAATAAATACTTTAATAAACTATATATAATAAAATCTTTATAATAATAATCTTTTTATTACTTATTATAAAAATAATATTACTTAAATATAAATAATATTTAAAATATTATTAAATCCTTATTAATAATACTTAAAAATCTTTCTTTAAATATAAGGTATTTATATAAAATATAATAATTAATTTATAATATTATAGCTAATTATCTTAACTTAATTTAAAAAATAACTTAAATAAGCTAATAATAAACTTTATAATGCCTTATTAGCTCTAGAATTAAATATAAATAAATATTATATAAAAATTTAAATATAATAACTATAATTATAACCCTTAGCATAACTTCTACTATAATAACTATAATTATAACCTTTATAAGCATTATAAGCAAACTTTAGGCTATAATAATTAATTAAAGAATAATTATAAGGAGAATAATTATAGGAAAAATAATTATAAGAAAGATAATTATTAAGATAATTTTTATTATTATTAAACCTAACCTTATAATTATAAAACCTAAATTTAATAATATAATTTATTAAGAATTAAGATTTATTTATATTACTTAAAAAATAAAGATAAAATTTATATTAGTAATATATATTATACTTAGCATAATTATAAGCTATATTAAAAATATAATAGCTAAATAAGAAGTATAACTTATATAAAATTCTTTCCTTATAATATATTCTTAATAAATAACTAGACTTAATAAAGTTTATATAATTTATTAAAACTTTTAATAATTTTCATAAATATATTAAAAACTTATATAACTTATTAAATAATAAGATAAAGATATTTTTTAATATTTATTATTATATTAAAATTAGCTAAGCTAATTCTATATAATATTCCCTTAAATACTTAAAAATTATATTAAGTCTTATTATCTTTATTTTATAAATTAAATTAATATATTTATAATAATATACCTTAAAATTAAAATATACTTTAATATAAACCTTAATTATTAATATTATTATATAAATTAAATAATAATAATATTTATAAAGATAAAAGTAAAAAATTTAAATAAAAACTTATATAAAGTTTTATATTTAATACTTAATAAACTTTAGCTATATTAATAAATATTAAAATTAAATTATATTAAGAAAGATAATTTAAGAATAATAATAATTAAGGCTTATAAAGGAATTTTAAAGCTAAAGATAGCTTTTTTTAAGCTAGCTTAGCTATATAAAGAATTATTTTTAAACTTAAGATTTATAATAAAAATATAACTTAATTATATATTTATAATATATATTATAAATAAGGTTTTAAATTAATATTATATTAACTATTAATATAATAAATTTAAGTTAAGAAGAGAATAATAATTATAAACTTAAGAATTTTAAAGAAAACTTAAATTTAATTAATTAAATTAAAATTATTTAAGTTTTAAATAACTAAGATCTTATAATATTAATTATAAAGCTTAAAATAATAATATTTATAAAGAAAGAAGATATTTATAAAAGAAAAAATATTATATTTATAAAAAGAAAAAATATTAATTAATTAAATATTTAGTTAAAAAATAATAATTAATAAAGAGAAGTTACTTAATATATATAATAATTATATTAAACCTTTATAAGATCTAGTAGGTAGTTTATAGGGTTTATATTAATAATTCAGCATAAAGGTAATACTTAACTATTTATAATATAAAGATATTATCTTATTTTATATTTAAGAATATAATTATTAGCTATAAGGCTATTTAAGTTATTAAGCTAAATACTTAAATTAATGACTAAAGAATCTATTTTATAAAAGCTATTTATTATAATAATAATCCTATCCTTATATATTTTAACTCTTTATTTATCTCTTATATTAAACTATAGGGATTATTAATAATATATATAGTTTAGCTTCTTATTGCTAAGACTGCTGACGGTCCTATTAATCCATCTTAGTTTAGTAAGTCCCTAACCTTAACTTTAATATCTATAATATCCCGTGACTTTACTATCTAGTATTAAAATATTTTATAATAAGGTATCCTTTTTAAGCTTCTTAGGTACCTAAGATAAGTCCCTTAAGTATTATTATATTAATTTATAATATTATCTCCCTTCTTACTTTTTTTATCCTTAAAGGTATTTTTATAAGCTTTTTATATTATCTATACTTTTATTCGCGCCTTCTTAATTTATTATATCTTATAAAGTTAAAGGTTCTTATATATTAAAGCCTTTTTATTATTTTTAAAAATCTAAATAGAGTAAGTCCCTCTTTATTATAGTCTTTTCTTATAATTTCATTATATTAACTTATTCTTCTTATAAGGCTAGCAAAAGTTCTTATATAGTCTTTAAAGAGGATTCTTTATATTATTCTAAGTATATTTATTAAAAGCATAGGAATTACAATATATAGGGTCTTACTCTTATTTAAATGCAGAAGATTACCTGCTTATATTCTTAGTTTAAAAATAAGCTAGATATAGTAGAGAAAGAGGCTATGTTAATAAATGCTAAAGTTAGTTACCTATATAAGTAATGGCGATTATAGGTTAAGAAGATATCTTGTGCTATATATTAAGGTATTAAGATTATTAATAAGTTAGATTGGGTAGAATATAAGGAGGCTAGGGTTAAGCATAAGTATATTGCTAAGTAATTTGCTAAAGTTATTTATAGTGACTTGCTTAGTTTAGGTGGAATGAAGTTATAGGAATCTTAGCTTTATGCTAATGGGGATATTAATATTTTTAATTAAAGTTTTATAGTGAATAAGGATATTAATTAGTCTGCATTTAATATGCTTAACTTATATAATAAAGGGAATGTATTTATAAGTAGTTTATTTGGTTTATAATATTTTTAATTAATAGAAAGAAAATAAAATTTATTAATTTATTTTTAATTCAATAGTTTCTATTAATTAATAAGGTCCTTTTAACTAATAAGTCTTATTAGTTTAGTAGGTCTTCTTTTTAATTAATTTTATATATTTAGATTAGTAGAGATAATTTAATTAATAAGGTTGTATTAATTAGTAAAGTTATATTAATTAGTAAAGTTATATTAATTAATAAAGTCATTTTAATTAATTAAGATTTTTATGTTAGTAGCGATATTTAGTTAGCTAGAGGCCTAACTAGTCTAGGTCTTGACTAGTTTAGGTTCTAACTAGTTTAGTTTCTAGGTCTATTAGTTCTAAGAGATCTTCTAGGTTAGCTAGTTGCTAAGGTAGCTTAGTTTATTCTTATTTTACTTAAGGTTATATTTTAGGCCTAGTATTATTTAAGGATTTATTTATAATTAATTAAGTTCTTAATTAATTCTTATATATTTTTATTAATATTATAATCTTTTTATTTAATAAGATATTTTATTATTCCTTAATATTATTATATATTAATAATATTCTTTACTTTATATTTTTTATTATATTTATTAATTATCTTAATTTATATTTTAAGTCTTATATTTTATAATATTAATTTTAAAAGTAAAATATAAAAGTTATTATATTATTTCATTCTTTATAATAATAATAGTTTATAGTTAGTATTTAAAAGTTTTCATAAGATTTTAAATAGTTTAATTTTCTCATAATTAAGTTTATTATTAAGTTATTTAATTTTAATATTTTATTAAAGAAGGTAGATTTTATTTCCCTCCTTAAGAATTAATCCTTTAATTCTTTTTTAATTTATATATTTAATTATTTATTTTTATATAAATAAAAGTTTATTTTAAATATCCTTTTAGATTTATTTAATTTAAGTTATTTTTTATTTTATTAATTTTATAATTATATTATTTAATAATGCTTTATAATAAGCTTAAGGTTTATATTTATAAATTATAAAGAAAAGTAATTATTTAATTATGCTAGTTATTATATTATTATAAGTAAATTATGTTAATAATAGTAATTTAACTTAATTATTTTATAATTAATTAATATAGTATTAAAGATATTATTTAATGATTTAATTAATTTATTTTATTTATTTATTTATTTATAAATATATTATTATTAATAGTTTATATTTTGCTTTAAGTTATTTTATTAATAACTTTTAGAAGTTTAATATAAATAGCTTATTTTTATTTAAGATAATTTTATATAATATTTTATGATTGCTTATAATGATTTATAGGAATATATATATAAGTTCTTTTATTATGTTGGCTTTCTTATATAATATAAAGTATATATATTTGCTTAGTTTATAAATTATTATTAAAATATTATTATAAAGTATTTTAATTAAGGGTTTTTATAAGAGAGGTAGCTTAATAATAAAGTTTAGGTTAATGAATAATTATATAATTATAGATATTAGTAGGGGCTTTAAAAGTTTATATAATTTATATTTAAAAGCTTTGTTTTTATTATATAAGTTATATTACTTAATAATTTTCTTTATTCTTTATTTAAGGTTTAGGATGTTATAATAGTGCTAAATTTTCTTAATTATTATTATGATATCTTAGTATTTATATATTAAGGCTTTATAGATTCTTTTAATTAATTTATTTTATTTCTTAGGTTTTATAAGTATCTTTATTAAAATATTATTAATCTTAATTATAGTATTAAGTTTTTAGTTAAGTATAAGGCTTTTATCTTTTTATATTTTAAAGATTATTTATTTTATAGGTAATTTTTTATTTTAGTAGTTTAATTATTTACTAAATATATCTATTTTTATATTTTTAACTTTATTTATATATATAATTTTAATATTAAATTATAATAAGAATTTTATATATTTAATTTATTACTTATTAAGTTCCTTTATTATTATGAAGGTAGTTAGGTTTTTATAATTTATATAGAGCTTTATTTATTTTCTTATGTTAATAAAGTATTATTGCTATTCTTAAAATATATATATAATTATTATAAATTCTTTATTTAAGGTAGCGTAATAAGTTTTTAGTTTATTAAACTTTTTGCTAAAGTTTATAATAATATAAATTTATCCTTATTTATTTTATTAAGTTAATTCTCTGTTTATTATATTATTAGAGGTATTTATATATATCTTAAATTCTTTTTTTAAGTTTATTTCTTTAAGTATTAGATCCTTAATAATAAGGTCTTTAATTTCTTTAAAAGCTTATTATATTTCTATTATTTATTAAAAGGTTTATTCTTTATATATAAGATTTATTAAGAGTTTATAGATATTACTATAATTTCTTATAAATTATTTATAGAAATTAGTATAATTAAGAAATGATTTAATATTCTTAATATTTATAAATACTAGCTATTTCTTAATTATTTAAACTTTATTTTTCTGTATCTTAATATATCTTAGCTTAATAATATATTTAAGATAGTTAACTTTTTAAATATAGAAGAAGCTTTTTTTTAGTTTTATTAAGAGGTTTATATTCTAAAGCTTTTAGAGTATTTATTTAATATACTTTTAATACTTTTTTAATATTTTTAAAAAAAATAAGAATATTATTAAGGTAAATAATAATAAAGATATTTAAATATTTATATAAGACTTAATTAATTATTTCTTAAAATGATATTAATATATTAGTTAGTTTAAAGAATATAATTATATATTTATAGTATTTATAATAAGTTTAAAATATTATTTTTCATTCTTTTCTTTTCTTTATTTAAATAAGGTTATAGGCTCTTTTTAGGTTTAGAATTATAAATTATTTTACTTTTTTAAGTTAATCTTATAACTTTTTAATAAGAGAAAATAAATATTAGTTTTTAATAGTAATATTATTAAGCTATTAATAATTTATATAAAGTTATAGCTTGCTATTTTTCTTTAATATAAATAGGATTAAGTATCTTATTAATAATCTTAATAATTAAATATAATTCTTTTTAAGGTTCTTATTAAGATATTCTTTAAATACCTTAAGTTTTTCTTTATTAAGTTTATAAATCTTAGAAAATTTAGGGTTCTTCTTTTCTTATAAGGGTATTTTATAATTATAAAGGCTATATTTCAGGATTTCTATATTAAGTTCCTCTTAAAATACTTTCTTAAATTTATAATATTCTCTGGGTATTCTTTCTAGTCTTACTAGGGTGCTTTATTTTTTATGTTAATAAAAGTAAAGAAGGTATTTTTTTATTTCTTATTTATATATTATGCTATATATTAATTAGCTTTAGCCTTTTTTATTAGTCTTTAAGTAGTTTAATCCTTCCCTATTTTTTTACAGTAAAGCCTTTTAATGCTTACTTTTAAAGGTATTTATAAGTTTATTTAAGTATATTTCTTTATTATCCTTAGTAATTAAACTTTATTTTATATTATTAATTATAACCTTTTCTTAAGAAATAGCATTATTTTAATAAATTTAGCTAATAATTTAATTAATTTAAAAATTAATAACTTATAATTATAAAAGTCTTAAGATTAATTTATAATATATTATATTTATAATATCTAGAGTTATAAAAGTTATATATCTTTAAATTAAGATAGGTAGATAATTAATCTTTATATTAATTATTTTATTTTTATATCTTATTTTTATATTTTTTATAATATTAAGCTTATAAGAGTCTTTTTTTTAATGCTATAATATTTAATCTTTATTAATAATTTAAGGTAATATAAAGTTACCTTAGGCGTTATTATTTAATAATGTGCTATATATTCTTTTATTAATTTCTACTTTAAGTAAGATATATATATAGTTTTTTTAAATAGTATATAGAGATTTATAGTTTATAATTAATTATTATCTCTTTATAAGTAATTGTTATCTTTTCTTTGTTATTAATATTATTTTATTAGCTTTTCTTTATTATAAATAAGGTAGAGAGATGACTTATAATTTTATATTTATTATTATTTATATAAATATTTTAGTAATAAGTATTAATTTAATTTAAAGGTAGTATATGCCTTATTATAATTAACTTTATAAATTGCTTAGTAAGTAAGGTTATCTTATTTATATAGCTTAGTAATAAGTCTTATTTTAAAGTATTTAGGAAAGAAGGTATATATTATCTTAATTTTAAAGTAAATTTTATATATATATTATATATATAAGATTTAGGAGATTTTATAATATATTAAATATATAGATTAAAAGCATGCCTTATCTTTTACTTATTTAGGTTTTAAAGGATAATGAAATTTAAAGAGGGCTTTCTTAATAAGTACTTTTATTATTATAATATATATTATATTAATATTTAAGGTAATTAGAATGTTATATCTTAGGTATTATTTAGGATTTTTATTAGAGTTTTTTATAAGGTTTTTATTTTTATTATTAGTAATTTTAATATATTTAGTATTTAAGTAATTTAAGTTGCTATTTTTTATTATTATATTATATAATAATCCTTATCTTTTTATTATTAATTATCTTTTTTAATAAGGTTTCTTTAGGAATTAAATAAAGGCTTTTTTTTTTAAAAGGTATAATATATATTAATTATAATAATAAGAGATTTAATTAAGGGCTTTATATCTTTTATTAATATCTATTATTTACTTAAGAATAAGTAATAGGTTTTTTAATTTTTTATAATTATTAAAGTAGATTAGATATTTTATATAAAGGTTAGGTTAATAAATATAGTTAGTCTTGCTTTTTAGGTATATTAAGTATTATTTATTAAGTAAGTAGTTATATTATTTAGATAGCTTTTATTTAAAGGTTATATTAACTTATTATTATCTTTTTAAGATAAATTTTTATTATTTCTTAGGTTAATAATATTCCTTAATAAAGTATCTCTTTTAATTATAGTTATAATATTCTTTATTATAAAGTTTTCTTTAAGTTATATTAAGTTTTATAGG